>JAWPHD010000839.1:0-389421 GCA_037043455.1 Cyrtodaria siliqua
CAATTCAATTCGTGTTCTGTGAAGCTACCTTTCCTGTTCGTCTTTTGTTTATGCTTACTTCGTTTGGTAATCATAACCTGATACAAGTATCTGAAATGTTATTGCTTTGTAATTATCTTTGATGTTTTAGTAAAATCAATATTGTTTTGAGGAAAGTCGACTTTTCCTTTTATTTCTTTGTTATCTTTGATTTTAGAATAAAAACAAATTTGTATTAATATTATCATGTTTAGATTAACCTTTTTGAGTGATGAGCTTTAAAGTAAAACGAACTTGCCAACAAATAAAACCGCTTATATGGCTTGTTTGCTTCTAAGAACAATCTTTACACTATTTGCCTTTAGTTTAATTTTTAGTATACATTATTAGTTGAAAAACATTCACATGCCATCCATATAGTCAAGCGAGTTTATGTGTTTTTACATGTACTAAGTACATTTGAAAAACGCAACTCTTGTTGTTGATTTTTTGATTTTCGTGCAAAATGTGTTAACTGAAAGAAAAGAGCAGATTTTATGCCACTGTGTATCGCCATATGTTAACCTTTGGGACAAAGAGACTTGTGTACTGACATACAATACAATATGGATTCGAACACAAAAAAATCGGACTGAAAACAAACGAAAAAAAAAAAAAATGTTGCGTTTTTAAATGTACTGAGTATAGTTATGTACTGAATGCTAAGTGCTAGAAATTTGTTAGTATGGTTGTGTCGATTTGCATTGCAATAATTAGGGGTTCTTACCAAGTAAAATAACACGGCTCTTTTGAATTTGACTCATGGTAAAGCATTCACGACAGTTTATGTAAAAATAATGTGTGTGTTTATTTCAATTTTATTAACAATGTGACCCTAGGTTTAGAGGAAGTACAATGGAGCGGACATCAGCTTCCAGTAGATCCATAATCAACTGTCTATACTTGTATATTACGAATTGTGTTTGAATAGTAAAGTCACTTTGGGTAAAAAATAAAAGCGCAAGGTGTATTTCATACATTTTTATTTCATTCATTCAAACTTCAAAGTAATCTCCGAGCCCATTTTGAGCATACATGTCAAATACGTACATTGGCTGACCCCAATCCACGCTTATATGCCAGGTTTCGTGAATACGTTGTTGGAGTGGTTATTGTAACGTTTCCGCTTCCAAATCGTCCGTGACGATTCTTGCATTATGTACATGGGCGTTGTTGTGCAAAAGATGCACATGTATGATATTTATCTTTAGTGTCTTGCCGTACACTTAACCGTTCATTATGTTGTTTCTATGGCGTCTGTCAAGTCACTGGTATATTACTTGTAGAATTTCAGTATTTCGTTGTTTATATTCATATATACATGATCATCTGCGTGTTATCTTGTATCATATGTTAATGCTGTCTACTGGAGGATAACTTGAATGAGATTCGTTTATTTACGATGTCCCATTTTGCTGTGATGAATAGAGTAAGAACGAGGTTTTCGTGCATCCCAGAATTCTGTGTATTACCGGCAGGCAGCGACAACCTTTGCCACTGACCTTCACACATTACGAGGTCCCGCCTTAATTCCATTAAGCGTTGGGAAGGCTTATATTAGCAGGAATTTATAACGGATATTTTGACAATAAAACACGTTTAGAAACATTTTTTTACTGAAAACATGAGATAACCTGTTTAAAATTACCTAGTATACAATATGCAAACTTTTAAGCCGAAATTATGGCTTTATTTCATACCCCAGCCTACCCCGTTTTTGCTTCTTGAAGAAGGGGTTGGATGGGGTATGCAACTTATACTCGGACCACGTAATGCAAGGCCCTTTTGTGTTTGTGATGTGTCACCCATTATTTTAACAAGTGATTTTATTGTTGTTGCAAATGCGTGCTTTTATATACTCTAGATCATCTGCGACGCTTGCTTTATTAAGACCAACGTCTAGACCCTTTCTTCTAATTTGTTTTTGAAGCCACATCCATTTTCCCCCGAGATTCTGGTATCGTTTCTGATTGGTTGATACAGACGCACCTTCTATCCAAGATATACAGAACCACAGAAAGATAATAAATTAATAAATAAACAAAGAGGGAAAAGTCATCGTTATATCGACGAACTAAATGTTGATGGTCAAAAATATCATAATAAAAAAAATGAAAATAAGAAATAAAAACAATTACAGACAAGCGGTTGTGGTTTCAATTTCTTTCTGCATAAATAACCAGACGTTTGTATTTACAATCAAGCGTCGAAGATGATTAAGACTAGTTTTTGGATGACTGTATATTGTAAATGCTACACTTTCTGTTTGATAATTGCATCCACGTATATAATTATTGTATTCCAGAAGAAGTGCATTCATAAACATGTTCAATCTGATATTTCAATACAATATTCACCCACACCATGTATGACTCATTCTTTTATATTCGTTTTAACTTGAAATGACGCTTAATAATATGGTTTTGGCAAACACGTTCTGACATTTGCACTTAACAAATATTCTAGGATGCAATAAAATCCCACGTGGACGCTTCAGACCGTTCTCGTCGCTTCCAGATTACCCTTGTTATGTCCTGACATGAGTATCTATTGATCTGTGCATGCCTTAAATTATAACAAATCAAGATATAACATACAAATAAAAGCGGCTTATTACAATGGAATTGCTGGATAAGAATTGTAGGGGACACAAGCAATGAACAATATCATACTAACTAGGAAACGCTTGCTATAGGAGAATATACGTACATGTGTTTGACTTCTTCTTGCTGTAATCTTGCAAATAAGTACGAAAGATGATAAAGTCAAGAGCTTTTGACTTCCTTACGAAAATAATGATGTCATATTCTGATATGTCGCTCGAGCAAATGTATATAATACAAATGTGTGTTGTTAGGTAAACAAATCACGAATCGAGACGTTGTAAATGACGCTGCTTACCCATGAAGTGGAAGCACTTTCAATGACACAGCTATAACTATTGTGTGGATACATAAGTGATATTGTGTGGCTACATAAGTAGATACATAAGTGATATTGTGTAGATACACATGTGGTATTGTGTAGATACATACATAAGTGGTTTTGTGTAGATACATAAGTAGTATTGTGCAGATAAATAAGCGGTATTGTGTAGATAAACACGTGGCATTGTGGAGATACATAAGTGGCTTTGTGTAGATACGTGTGTGGTGTAGTGTAGATACATAAGTGGTATTGTGTAGATAAACAAGTGGTTGTGTGTAGCTACACAAGTGGTATTGGGTAGCTACACAATTGGTATTGTGTAGATATACAAGTGGTATTGGGTAGCTACACAATTGGTATTGTGTATCTACACAAGTGGTATTGTGTAGATACACGAGTGGTATTGTGTAGATACACGAGTGGTTGTGTAGATACACAAGTGGTATTGTGCAGCTACACAAGGGGTATTGTGTAGATACAGGAGTGGTTGTATGTAGATACACAAGTGGTATTGTATAGATACATACGTGGTTGTGTGTAGATACATAAGTGGTATTGTGTAACTATGCAAGTGGTATTGCGTAATACAAGTGGTTGTGTTTAGCTACAACATTGTATTGTGTAGCAACCCAAGTGGTATTATGTGGCTACACATGTGGTATTGTGTAGAGACATAGGTGGTATGTGTAGCTACACAAGTGGTACTGCGTAAATACAAGTGGTTGTGTGTAACTACATAAGTGGTTGTGTGTAGCTACATAAGTGGTTATGTGTAGCTACATAAATGGTATTGTGTAGCTACATAAGTGTTAGCTACATAAATGGTAATGTGAATTATGTGGCTACACATGTGGTATTGTGTAGAGACATAGGTGGTATGTGTAGCTACACAAGTGGTATTGCGTAAATACAAGTGGTTGTGTGTAACTACATAAGTGGTTGTGTGTAGCTACATAAGTGGTATTGTGTAGCTACATAAATGGTAATGTGTAGCTGCATAAGTGGTATATTTTAGCTACATAAGTGTTGTTGTTTAGCTACTTAAGTGGTATTGTGTAGCTACATACGTGGTATTGTGTAGTTACATAAGTGGTATTGTGTAGTTACATAAGTGATATTGTGTAGTTACATAAGTGGTATTGTGTAGTTACATAAGTGGTATTGTGTAGCTACATAAGTGGTATTGTGTAGCTACATAAGTGGTATTGTTTAGCTACTTAAGTGGTATTGTGTAGCTACATACGTGGTATTGTGTAGTTACATAAGTGGTATTGTGTAGTTACATAAGTGGTATTGTGTAGTTACATAAGTGGTATTGTGTAGCTACATACGTGGTATTGTGTAGTTACATAAGTGGTATTGCGTAGTTACATAAGTGGTATTGTGTAGCTACATACGTGGTATTGTGTAGTTACATAAGTGGTATTGTGTAGCTACATAAGTGGTATTGTGTGTTCGAGCGCTCCGAACCCAACAACAACCCTGACCGATAAAGAACTAGAAAAACCTACTGAACACTGCACTAGAAGAACTACTGAATACTGGACACTAAACTAGAAAAAACTACTGAACACTGCACTAGAAGAACTACTGGATACAGGACACTAAACTAGAAAAAACTACTGAACACTGAACTAGAAGGACTACTGGACATTGAACTAGAAGAACTACTAGATACTTGACACTAAACTAGAAAAAAACATCTGGACACTGAACTAGAAGGACTACTGGACACTGGACACTAAACTACAAAAAACACACTAAACACTGAACTAGAAGGACCACTGGATACTGGACTAGAAGAACTACTGGATACTAAACTAGAAAAAACATCTGGACACTGAACTAGAAGGACTACTGGACACTGGACACTAAACTAGAAAAAACTACTGGACAGTGAACTAGAAGGACTACTGGATACTGGACACTAAACTAGAAAAACTACTGGACACTGAACTAGAAGGACTACTGGACACTGAACTAGAAAGACTACTGGACACTGAACTAGAAGGACTACTGGACACTGAACTAGAAGGACTACTGGACACTGAACTTGAAGGACTACTGGATACTGGACACTAAATTAGAAAAAACATCTGGACACTGAACTGGAAGGACTACTGGACACTGAACCTGAAGTACTACTGGACATTGAACTTGAAGGACTACTGGACACTGAACTAGAAGGACTACTGGACACTGAACTAGAAAAAAGCATCTGGACACTAATCGGCGGTATTATTGATTTACAATATGTAGTGACTATAAATACATACTAGAAAGGGGATACTTTGGAAACAACAAACAGAAACAAGGGGATACGTTGGAAACAACAAACAGAAACAAGGGGATACTTTGGAAACAACAAACAGAAACAAGGGGATACTTTGGAAACAACAAACACAAACAAGGGGATACTTTGGAAGCAACAAACAGAAACAAGGGGATACTTTGGAAACAACAAACACAAACAAGGGGATACTTTGGAAGCAACAAACAGAAACAAGGGGATACTTTGGAAACAACAAACAGAAATAAGGGGATACTTTGGAAGCAACAAACAGAAACAAGGGGATACTTTGGAAACAACAAACAGAAACAAGGGGATACTTTGGAAGCAACAAACAGAAACAAGGGGATACTTTGGAAACAACAAACAAAAACAAGGGGATACTTTGGAAGCAACAAACAGAAACAAGGGGATACTTTGGAAACAACAAACAGAAACAAGGGGATACTTTGGAAGCAACAAACAGAAACAAGAGAGAAAAGTAACATACTCATCACTCATTCTGTTCAACAGAGGTAATATAAGGTACAGCATCCTTTACACGCACTAGCACCGGGTGAAATGATATTATACTTTAAAGCCACAAGGATCGGCCAGTAAGGACCAGTAAGTATTAACACTACACATTCGAAATAGGGCGATGTTTTAAGTTTGTTCTTAAGACCATAAGTCTTAAAAATAGACAAAAGTCTAACCGTAAATGTAGCAGTCATAAAACGCAGTCAACACAAAGCACACAATAAACATACTGTTTGTAGTTTGGCGACATTTAAACTATTTTTTAAAATGGTTACCAAATATCTGACAATAGTCTGTGATCGGTAGATACCATGACGTTTGGTCAGAATGTCGAACCTGCCAAAGATGGAAACAGAGTCATTAAGGCATCCGTTCCCACTAGACCTCACACTGTTCGATTTCTATCGCCTCCAACCTATCAATCAGATATCCGCATGACATTGTTTGACAACACATTGGTCGGAGAAAGCATACGGACAATAAAGTGCACATAAGGTGGAATGTACAGACTGTTTGTAGTGGCAAAGTCCAGTCAATATTAAAAACAACGATATTTTTCATAAATTAAAGAAATCCAAGTCGGAACTATTTTACACGCAGCAAACATGGACTACAATATTTATATGTGTACATAGGTGGGCAAAATGTGCCGCCTGTCATTTATGGCGCATTACAATCATTAGTAGCAATCAAAACTCAGTTCAATACGTTTCATTTATCAGTCAGAAACTGTAATCCATTGAGAAATATTTGATAACGTAATTACACGACTTGAATAACAAACTAATATCTTGACAAATCGACGCGGAGTCACGGTGACCCAGCGCGGAATTACTACAGACAACACTGGAGAAAAATATCATAACCCGTCAATTATGTGGAAACAGGAGAAAAATAACATAACCCGTCAATTATGTGGAAACAGAAACAGAGGTGTCAGAATTCCATAGAAAACAGCGACATACATGCAGAGGTGGTATAACAGATAATACAAGATGACAAAGTTAGACATTTATTTGGAAAATGAGATAAATAACTCAATATCGATGGGTTCTTTCAATAATATGAGAGGGGTACACATTGAACTTTCTACGGAATCCACCTTCTTCATGCATACAATAAATCCCGTAAATGTAAAGTACGGAGATAAGTTCATAGTATCAATTCACTTATACTCTCGTTGAGCATGGAATCCATTAAATGCGTCTAGATGTTCAAATTGCATGAACTCTGTTGTAAGATCGCGCGTTTTTCATAGAGCTTACAAACAGAACAAACTATGTAATGTCACTTTTCGGACAGCTTTCATCTACAATAACAGTAACCGCAGCCAATGGAACAATTCTAGAAATCCATTACACCAGACTCGGTTCATAACACAATGATAGAAGATTCTGACGTCATTATTATTACTGGGGATTATAATGTTTTAAACGTTTTGCCAAACATGCATTTTCTCTTATAGTATTGACGAACCTTCTAACTTTATAAAGTACGCGTATATTGATATTTTACTAGTCTTATCGTAAATGGTGGCACTGAACGAAGACATGATGGACTAGGTCGATATATCCGGTGATGACATCACGTTTATGCGAGAAATGTTTTTAATTCAGTTTTTGTCGCAAAGAGAATTCTGCATTCCAGATAAAATTCTAAAATTTGTATAAATCATCAGCAATATTGAAAAAAAGGGCATACTTTGGAAAACTAAGTCATCTACTTTTGTTCGTAAAGGGTCACACGGCAATCTTGAAGTGTTTATCAAGCATTGAAATTATCGTCTCAATTTATTTATCCAGTATCATTTTGACTTTAAACCTGTTTGCATATATGTAAATAAAGGTTTGAGTTTTCATTGTTACGTCTTATTTTACCGTAGATTAAAATATATTACTTGGTGCAGTATATTCAAAAGATGTTTGCTTAATACTATTCTCATAATGTTAATACTTGAACAAATGTAAGTTATGTATATAAACTAACGGGACGACGTTAGTTTAAAAAAAATCAAGACTGCCGTCTATTCCTTTAAGATTGGTGGGAATCCTTGGGTATCTCAGAAAAGGCATTTGTTATTATTTGTTTAGAGATCAAATTCTTCTAAAAGCCAATAATAACGATTTCCGTAATATACACATCAACAACTACACATCTTGAAGTAATAAACCTTACACCTTACGACATTAATCGCTAATATTAAACATCCAAACATGCAACTAGTCATCAGGAAATTAATAATTAATTTAGAGGGTATGTACAAAGTGTGCTTTGTAAAACTATTCCGTGTCTAAAACAAAGCTGATCTGTTGACTTGATGCACTGACATTTTCAATTCCCACTTTTGTCTGCCAGACTGATAAGTAAAATATGCTGTCCTATTACCAAAACATGTCAATATTTTCCCAGTTTCTTATATATTGTATATTTCTTATGGCAGAAATGTGTATTTTTCTGATACCAATATACTTTTGTTATAATCGTTACTGCAACTGCAAAATGCCCATTAACCACTTAGTTGACCGGTGTTTGGCTCGCACCATCCGTGATGGTTTATTCATATAAAGATCTGACTACACCATTACCAACAAATCAGCCGGCAGGGAAAACGTTCCAGGTAAATTCGGAGCTATTGCACAGAATCTATTAATTTTGATTGGTTGACAAGGTAAACAAACCAAAAAATCTTACTAACAAATTAAAATTCAACTTTTGAAGAGTACTTATGAAGGTTAAATCATACATTTGTGCAATGTATTCATAATTTGTTGCATAATAAAAAAAGAAGTATATTTTACATTTTCCTCATGTTTCTACACGCAAGTAGGTGGGTTAGCACCATCCGACCCAAACAGCTTTTTCAAAACATACTCAGTGTATGGTTTGTGTACGTTTTTTGATAAAACTGAGATAGGTCTTTCAAAACAAGTAAGCAAACATATAGCTTCTTATATTAGGAAACACAGTACAGAGCTTAGAGCTATAATATACGTCTATGGAACATAAATTGGTGTAGTCTGACCTAAAGGGGTTTAGAAGTCGGACTTGCTTACACGCCCGGCCGCACTTAGAGAAGAGTAGCGTATGTCCTGAGTAATTTCTAATTCAGTTTAAACTTATTCAGTTTAAAGACTATGCAAAAGTAGTATGAAAAGAGACATTTGGAAATCGCCGAACACGATAAATATAAAAAATATTGCAGTCTCGGTTTGGTTCATAAACAATAGTGAAAAATGCTTGCTACCGTTCAGGTCCTCTATCTCCAGGTTGAGCAGAACTCAGTATTTAAAATGTCGATAGCACCAACATTTGAAACAATCCGAAGATAGTGTGCATATGACGGTGAACATGGAACCTTCAATGTGGTATTTTCATAAAATGCCATGACCAGCGGCGTATGGTTCCAGTTTCTAACAAAAATGCTTTGACCTAAACGATAAAACAATGGTTGAAATAAACAAAATGGAATTTAGTTGGGAGTAAAGGTTATGAAGCTTGCGTATCACAAGAAACAGTCAAAAGACTAAATTAAAAAAAAACAGACACCATATCCTAAATACTCAGAACCTTTTATAGTTGAACGAACCAACTAATCAAAATTAAAGTAAGAACACAACAACAAGCACCATCTATATACATATAAATATCGGGCTCAGTGATCTCGAAAGATCGGAGTGAATCAAAGTTCTGATTGCAAGGTAGAAACATAAAACATGGTTCCTCCCTCTATCTGTATAAACATTTTCTACCAAAACGAAATAATTTGACAAAATGTTATACATAATGTTGAAGTAGTTTAGAAGACGACACAATTAATACGATTTAAATTACAAAAAAGAATGCTGAAAGAAATATCAAATTATCTTTCAAAGATATATTTTAAACATATAATATATCTTAACGGATACAAAGTTCTCAACGCAAAGGTAGCATTCAGCAAATTCAACAAAATCACGCATTTACTACAAACAATTACATGGATAAATAACCATCTAGATATGAAGCATATCACACCACAATGCGTTGGCAACATGGGTATCGCTTTGGAACGGTTAATGGCAAGAAGACCGCTCCGGGTTAAATTAAGTTAAACCCGGTTCTAGGATACACCAAAACTCCTAAAGCCTGTCTCCTATCATATCTAACATAATCTTATTTTTCGAGAGACACACGTGTATAATAAAACATGTGTTTTGTTGATTCATATAATGTAAACATGTAATTAGAAAATGTAACTGCTCTTTGTAAATATGTGTGTTATTGTATAACTGTGCATAAGGAAAAACAAAAATATTTTCATAAAAAAAGGAAGATACTAGTACCATTTTTATGAAGCATTTTGTGTTACCCGATAAGGGACCCGAACCCACGACCTTTCGCATTCGAAGTATTTTCCACTATTTCTCTGTCCCTTAACCTCATTCTAACTTTGACGAGTGCCAATAAAACTGACTGTAATTAGTGCCAAATAACGTTTTTAATAAGAAATCTGAGCCATTCTGTTGTATGAATCGTCGAAGCATCCTTGTGTCTTCCAATTCTCATTTCCTCACATGCTATGCGTTATATATTGGCATTGATTTATTGATGAATTAAATCTTATCTAAGTTGAAACATGTTTTAACACTTTATAAATCTCACCGTTAATATTACATCCTTAAGAAATGAATGTGCAAACGATAAGATGTACGCTTGGAAATATATTCATTTATAAAATGCCTTTCGTCGATATTTCTATTTAGCACATAACATGCGGTGTGGGAGTGTAATAACACCATTCAATATTTTCGATATTCCACTAGTGGTATAACATAACGTTAATGACGTCATGGACGTCACGTTAATGTACGTTTTCTGACGTAATGTGATATTATAAGTTATGTGATAACTAGAATCTAACATCCGTTCTCTTTTATTATTGAATTTATTAAACTCGTTAGCAAAAAATATATAATGCTCGGCAAGAGCCTCGCATTATATCATTTTGCCAACTCGTTTAATAAATTCAATAATGAATGCGAGAATTATATAATTTTTGCTTACGAGTTTAATAACTTCAATAATGAATGAGCACTCATGCAAGATCCTCTATGTATGTATACATGTTTTTTTAATGTCGCTTTTAAAATCTTTCTTCAGTCATTTCACGATTGTGTCTACCTGTGGCAGTGAGCACAATGTTCATCTTTATAGAGCTGCCACACTGGAATACCACCCCATAGACATATAGCATGATACCCCACCCAGTCAAAATATACTGACACCATGCCGACCAGTCTATCCTGCATATTCCTTAGGTGGATAGCCGTGATCTCCTTTGAATGTAATCAAGCAAGCATTACTAATTTCATAAGTATAGTTATAGTAACAATAGGGGTGGGTGGGACCGACCCTCACAAACCTATTACGGGTTAAATAAATGGATCACCATTAACCTGGTGATTGAAATTATAAAAAAAATTTAAAAAAATAGGGATGGGTGTGGTGGGTGTGGTGGTTGTGGACGGTGAGTGGGTGGGTGGGGGCAGGGGCATCCTTCTACCAAGCTTACAGGGAAGGCATTGTATGTCATGCTCTATGATGTTTCCTTTACACTTGCATTTTATTCAACCTATCATGGTATGATGTATCGCGTGAAATGGTAACAGTGCAAACACTGCATTAATAACCTACATGATTTATGAAAATGGGTGTTATTACAAATGAAAACACCCACACAATAAACAAGCAATTACAACATGGTACACAAATACAAACATAGAAATACCCTCTATCTTTTATTTCTTTGCGCTGTAACAAACTATGCGTACTTGTGTGTTATTTCCGCTGTAACAAACTATTCGTACTTGTGTGTTTTTTAGGTAAATACTTGTTTTTTTTCATGATTAGTCAGGTGGATCCGCGTGTGAAACAAAAGTTTGTTCCACCAAAAATGCAAAAATGGATTGCTAAGGGTTTAACGCTACATGTACATCCATTAACTAACAATAGGTAGGTTTAGGCGCTACATGTACGTACACATACCTACCAACTAATACATAAACCATGGGTTGCTGCAATAAACCTTAATTCTTGAAGAAGAAAAATGAGTTGTGCATTTTGCTATAAAAATAAAATAAATAGAAATGGCGTTCCTGCTCTTTACCAGAACATGTATGTTCTCTATTTATCATGGCATCGCTTGCATTAATATGGCCTTATGATCCGACAGCCATTAGCAGCATTATTAGCGGGATATAATAGGAGGAAATGATTATTGATGTCTTTGTGCAACGTGAACATGATTATAGTTGCCTGTTACCTGGTATTATTTTATATGAAAGTATGCGTTAATTATAATATGCGACAAGACATAATTGCACTGTTGCTATGTATTGCCACCGGACTGGCACCAGACGCAAATATGAGATTGTTTAACTGATACCAAATGTTCATTTAATTTGTTTAGACAGAACATATATGCTTGCTTTTATCATATACTTTCCAGTAAAACCGTGGATTTTATGATTATTAAAACACATAACAAATGCAGGTTCTATAGCCGACCAAACCTCAATCGTACCCTATTATATAAAACGTAGTTACCATACACTTACAACGGGCATCTCCTGAACCGAAGTATATCTGTTTTTAGAAACACAATATGCTTCCGATCTGTTTATTTGTCGTCATTGCTTACATGCATAAGTTGTACATATAATGAATACAAATCAGTGCCGTAGCCAGTCTTGAAATTTAACCGAGGCAAATCCCTTCAGTCTACGATGAAGGTGTCCGGGTTTTTTTGTTTTATTTCTGCATGCGATGTTTTGCGTTTTAGCGCATTTCCTGACATATTTCAATCATGACTCTGTATGTCAGTGGTTAGTTATGTATCAACATTGACTGTATATCAGTGGTTAGTTATGTATCAACATTGACTGTATATCAGTGGTTAGTTATGTATCAACATTAAGGTTATTAAGGTTATTTTTATGTGAAATATGTATCTTCCAAAAATTCAACCGAGGCAACTGCCTCGGTGTAGTTGCCTCGGTGTGCCTCAGCGTATTTACGGGCCTGTCACTATCGAAAATCAAACAGTGGCGTAGCTGCCTATAGGCATTGTAGGCACGTGCCTACACATTGTCACCAGAAATCAAAAAAATAAAAATGCCAAAAATGCAATAAAAACAGAGGGGGTAATGGGGGTGGAGGGGTATGGTCAGCTCATACCAATTTTTACTCGCGGTCTTTTCAGAAAATAAAAGTCGAACTGTTTTCGCTCGCGGTCTTTCGGAACCAAACACACGATGATTGTGCAAAATGTCGAAAAAAATTCAGAAAGCAAGTAGTCATATTAATTAAGAAATAGAACATCGTTTACGGTGAATTATCATTTAATATATCACGGTTTGGAGTTCAATTGTAAACAATAATTTCACGGGCCCGAAGATAATTCACCGTACACGATGTTCTATTTCTATTCTAATACCCCTAAAATGTGAAAATAACGCACACATCTCAAATATTTCGCATGGCTTTGCTTACTCTCCTAACGTTGCATATCTTTCGCATTGACTTGCTTATTCCCCTAACGTTGCAAACGTTACAGTGATATATCGTTGAACATAACGAGATATTTGAATCTAGGCTATATAGTGCGGGTGTATTAGAAAACATGTTATTTTGTTCTGTTCCGATGTTTTTGTTGCGAAATCGCAGATTACAAAAGCTTGACATCGCCATTTAAAAACATACTGTTTTCTGCTTAGAATACCGTCAGCATGCAGGATTTAGCTTCCATCTAATAAACAAATCACGTGGAGGCATGCACCCGGACCCCCGTAGACCTGGTGCCTACACACTGATTTAGACACAGCTACGCCCCTGCCAAATGCTTACTAAGTCGTTAGGGTAAACTACAATTATATCAACACAGTATAGGTTATTTAGAGCCGCCCCAGAGAGAGGGGAAGGATACATAGGAAACCGGGAACCTGCCCTACTCTTATTAGCGAATAGATTCCTATGGTTCTTTAACGTGCTCGGAGGATAGACCGATAGACGTAAACCGGGCTGTCCCGTGTATCGGTCTATCCTCCGAGCAGTTAAAGAACCACAGAAATCTATTCGATAATAAGAGTAGGGCAGGTTCCCGGTTTCCTATGTATCCTTCCCCTCTCTCTTGGGCGGCTCTAAATAACCTATACTGTGTTGATGAGCCGTTAAACAACATTCAATTCAACTTAGCACTCGAACAAAACGTATATGCCGTTATTGATCGTTTTGCCATCGATAGTCTCATAGTGGACACCATTCGTGTTGTTATTCGTCTTTTTCATTGTTTCTTGTATACTATGTAAATCTATGTAAATAAGCAATTTAAATAGCTAATAATTGATTATGTATCAATCTTTCATTTACAACTGCATTGCGTGCAGTGGTTTTGGTGGTTGGGATTATATACACGACATGTTTGTCTCTAGATGATGTTTCTCTCTTTTATTAATTCTCCCAGCAGGGCACTCTTACATCAAATTCTGTTTCTTCTAAATATCCCGGATGAAAGAAAAATGTTTGTTAAACCAAGACATAATAATGTCATCCCAAGTGGCGCTATAACTGAATAGGTTCCTATCACGAGGAACACATAATAATTCTCTATGATTATTTTTTGATTTGTACAAACATATACCGATACTGTCATGGGACTAATCCTTGCCGGTTTCAGTTTATTACCATCCGAATATATAATACTAGTAAATACAGAAACTAGGTCGAACAGTTTGGTTTGAACATGTTATTTTACAATGTATGCCTCAATGTATGCCCCGACCCATGCTAGAAACCATGCAATTCAAAATATAAAAAATGCATTTGCACTTGTTATACAGCAAGGTAATTAACATTTTCAAACAATACTCTGACAACTATGAATGAACAATTCTTATACTGATTCTGTAAATATATTCCGTGAATATTTAACACATCCTAGATTTCTAAAAGAAACACGAACAACAACAACAACAACAAACAAACAACAACACACAGAGTTTTTAAATGAATAAAAACAAAAAATAAATAAATATTACCGTTTTTCATTTGTTCACTTTCATATGTAGCTATTTAGGTATGTGTAGCACAAAACACACGTTAATTTCGGTTTCATTTTTCAACTTACATATAGGACATACTCTTTCATTAACATTATTTTTATGGGAGTGAAACCTTCTGTAACTTATTATATGTCTGATTTCTTAAATATAAGCATTCCATTCAATATCATTTATTTAACTTTTAGCACAGCTTAAACATTTCCTTTTTACGTAATATGGGGCCATCCGATCACTATTAAGTTTGCATACATACCGGTATAACGCGGTTCGGTCTGAAATGGTGTAAAAATGGGCAGGTCAACAGTATGCGATTTATACGTTGCGTGTGAAAACAACGCATCACATTGCATAATGTCTGAGCACTGCAATATTTGAACGAATCAATTACAGTCTAGGTCATATATTAAAACACACCAACACCATACGTGACACAATATGCGACAAAAACCTTTAGGGACAATTTGAAAGAAAAACAATATGCCAAACAACTTCGAAAGTACCGGGACATGCTATGCCGAGTACGAGATATGTATAAACAAATAACGTCCAATGCCATTTAAGTGGACTTTGTTAGAGGATATAGCCTGGCTGGGATATCTTTATTTACAGTGTCTCGTTTAATTGGGGTGACACTAGGGTAAAAGTAAGGACCGGTGCACCCTAGAACCTACTTTAAACCCACAGCGGCCTTTTCCCATTGACCGTTCCAAGGCGGTACCCCTGTTGTCAACCCTTTATGTCTGTGATGTTTCATAGTTTGCTTCTCTTTTTCACTGTATTTATTGTAATTGTTGTTTGTTTTGATTGCGTGTTTTTTTTTGATAGTTCACTTTGACATTTCATGTTCGACTTTTATCTATATATTATTTCTTTCGAGGTATTGACATTATAGATTGTGGACCCTATGATGAGGCCTAACTAAATCTTGTTAAGGAAGGTAATGTTTAACGTGTGTCTTCAATCGTGTCTTGTCGTGCTCTTAACGGTTTATTCTAGTGTTTCTCTGGCTTCTGCCAAGTCATAAAAATAGATATAAAATGTAGCATTCTCGCTTGCCAGAGTATTACTTTGCGACTGTGGGACGGTTGTAACGGACATAGTAGTCCTAGTATTGCTGCTGAACATCTTAACTATTGATTTCGAGCAAGCAAGAATGACTTTGCTAATTGCAAACTATTTTCACCTGCGAAAAGTGTAAGGGCTTTCTAACATATCATCAAAAGCAGCAACATGTGTGTCATCAACATCATCATCCGTCATCATCATCATCAACATCACACATCATCATCATCAGCAGCAGCAGCAGCAACAGCATCAGCAGCAGGAGCAGCAAACAACAACAGCAGGAGCAGCAACAGTATCAGCATCAGCAACAGTATCAGCATCGGAAACAGCATCATCATTATCATCAGTAACGTCACCAACATTTTGGATTATACACCAATGTTCATAAAATGCGCGTGTCCTTAAGTAGCGGGAAATAGTAATATGTTCGCCTTTTATCATGCATTGATATGGCTTTGATACTTGAAACAATATTAGCAACGTTAATGGGATGTAATCGGAGGGGAGATGTTGATTGAAGTCTATGTGCAATGAATGAGACTTATTTGTGGTCTATGAGCAAAGCCATTAGCTGGAATAATATCGCATATTATATGCTATAATGTTATCAAATAAACTAATGCTGCTTTCTATTTATGGAATGACAAAGTCAGAGAAAACAAGCTGAATCGGGTCTCCTGATAAGAGATAAATGGTATTGATGTTTTATTC
This sequence comes from Cyrtodaria siliqua, assembly GCA_037043455.1. Taxonomy (NCBI): domain Eukaryota; kingdom Metazoa; phylum Mollusca; class Bivalvia; order Adapedonta; family Hiatellidae; genus Cyrtodaria; species Cyrtodaria siliqua. The sequence goes on from JAWPHD010000839.1 coordinate 16,630, forward strand.
TCATCAACGGTAATAATAGCCTTATTCGCGTTCTGTCATAAGGCGTTTTACTGTTGTTAATATGGTTTTCTTTGGAAACACGGGACGATGGCGATGTATATTACAGCTTATGACTGACAGTCATAACGCTGTACAGCTAAAGTCTGACAGTCATAACGCTGTGTATTACAGCTAAAGTCTGACAGTCATAACGCTGTGCCAGTGTAGTTAAAGTGATTTAACTGTTTGTCGAGTAGTTTTAATTAAGAAATAATAAATACGTACCTGTGTTATCGGTGAATAAAATACAGATAGGAGTTTGGATGCGTAGTAATTATATCACGAGTGCGTAGTAATTAAATCACGAGTGCTTTAGCGCGTTTTTAATATCCGAAAGAACTCGTATATATATCCCAATACAAATATAATAACCTATAAATATGCATTTGTATGAGTACGATAAAACACTACTAAGCATTTTCGGTTCTACTTACATTTTAACATCGCGTTGGATAATTATTGAGTATTATTGACTTGAATATTGTAAACTAATAACCGTATCGCACACTCTTGCATACATCTGGCAATACGGACAATGTTCCGAAGGAAAATAATTGAAATGTTGCCCTTTACATGAGCACATGAAGAGTGACTTTCAATATATACCTTTCTGAAAATATTCGCTCGAGATTTATCGAGCAAATATTTGCCTGTAAGATTTCAATTCCAACGAATTCAAACCAATCTATGTGCTAGACTTAATGAGGTACAAAGAATCCAATGATAACGTTTATTATATCATATTATATTTTTTCCCGTAATGTTTCAAGTTTCAAAGCTTTAATTTGTATGAAACATATCTGTATCCAATAATCTGCTGCCAATTATTCATAAACTAAAGTCTGATAATGGTTTGTCACAATTATATATTTTATGAAGAATAATAACGAAAACTAATTTGCCTTGCGTCAAATGCAGGTACAAATGCGTTTATTACAATTCTGCAATATTCTTAAAACACTAGGAAATGAACAGAAATTTTAAATGGATTTACCACTTTTTCGTTTAAAATCAATATTAAAATAGCTAGCCCGCCAACAACGGCCACGTTTTACAACACCTGTACACCGTTTCTAAACCTACTGGCGACGGAGTATATATATATATATATATATATATATATATAATTTACATATTTTGAGAATCTACACTCTATAAACCCAATATAAAAGGTTTCAACCAGCCATGCCAAACCAAAAAAACAAGAGCTTTGGATTAACCATGCCAAACCCCAAAAACAATAAACCTTTACTTTTAATCGGCACATATAGATTAATATATGACCTGAACAACTGGATGGAGTTTTAATACACGTTTTTGTAGTGCAATTTTTGCCAATTTTTGGCGGGTTAGTTTTTTTAAAACAAATGTTTATTTTGTTGTTTTCATCCACGGTCTGCTAATGCATTTTTGCACTTTTTCGAGATGTTTTCATTTCCATTGAAATATACATTGACTTAATAACTTCATGTAATGCTAATTTTTAAAAAAAATCTAAAGGGAACGCAACACGTGCCATATTATCTTTATACGATTGATGGTGTAATGTGCTTTGCAATCTTTTTGACTTAAACTTCTTGGGGAGTGCAGTGGTTTAATGCTCAAAGAAACTTAATTATTTTATTATGTGAGTTCTTATTCAATGAAATGTAGTTTATTAGTTTGTAATGTCATGGTTTGTAATGTCATGGTTTGTAATGTCATGGTTTGTCAGACTATCAACATCATGAATTAAATCAATAACAGTCCTCGTCGAGATATAACGCAGCCATCATGGATTGCTGGTAATTATCTGAGACATACCCACATGGGACCTGGATGTATAGAAATACATTCTGGATGTATAGAAATACATTTTAGTATGGCGTTATATATATATGTATTTTCTGTGAGAACGATTTTATGCCTACAGAGGTCAGGGGTCAATGTACACTACATATGCGAATTCAATAATTATTCAATAGCAGTAAATACTATGTTTATCCTGAATTAAATATTAATGTCTAACCCTCGGTCACCCGTATTGCTTAGCGCAATTGAATTGAACCAATGCATATGGGCAAAGTCTATCAGACATTGTCATTGCAGAGCGGCACTATCACATGAGAGAGACACGTTTTTTTGCGGTCAGGGATTAACACCTGTTCAAACTTATATAGTTTATTGTTCATCACATTTCTGGAATAAATACTGTTTAAAGCAAAACTTATATAGTAGATTTACACAAATGGCAGTGATATTGAAGCGATGCACACTTGACATTCTATTAAAGGGACAATGACCGTAACTTTTAGCTTATAAAACACGAAATAATTACGTTGAAAATATTAAACTTAACATTATTGAATATTTGCTAAATAAAAAAAAGATTGTTTGACGGAATTCAGCAGCGGTACAAAAAAAACGTCTTCGCAGGTTTGAACTCGCAGCCCAAACTAAAATTACACTTGCGGGTAATAATAGTTAGTACGCTATAGACGAGAGCTACGCCGGCCAGTTATAGTATGTAATACGCGGGCCAGTTATAGTATGTAATACGCCGGCCAGTTATAGTATGTAATACGCGGGCCAGTTATAGTATGTAATACGCCGGCCAGTTATAGTATGTAATACGCCGGCCAGTTATAGTATGTAATACGCCGGCCAGTTATAGTATGTAATACGCCGGCCAGTTATAGTATGTAATACGCGGACCAGTTATAGTATGTAATACGCCGGCCAGTTATAGTATGTAATACGCGGGCCAGTTATAGTACACTTCTCAAAACTGCTAACTACACCGCTACGTTTTGGGTTATATATATCGATGGGTTGAATGTTTTTCAATAAAATAAAAAGGAAATACCAATTCAATCATTTTTACATCATTTCATTTTATTTTTTTCATGGGCAATGCTAGAACTAAACCACAATAAGCAATTACAAACGACCCATGTAAACACTAAAGTCACACTTTTCATTTCTTGTTCATAAAAGTGTGACTTTAGTGTTTACATGGGTCGTTTGTAATTGCTTATTGTGGTTTAGTTCTAGCATTGCCCATGAAAAAAATAAAATGAAATGATGTAAAAATGATTGAATTGGTATTTCCTTTTTATTTTATTGAAAAACATTCAACCCATCGATATATATAACCCAAAACGTGAGCGGTGTAGTTAGCAGTTTTGAGAAGTGTATGTAATACGCCGGCCAGTTATAGTATGTAATACGCGGGCCAGTTATAGTATGTTATACGTACTATATAGAAAACCTAATGCGCAATGACTTTCACGTGATCAGCATAAACCGAAAATACGGTGGGACCCGTAATATTTACAAACAATAAATAAAACTTTCTTTTTTTCAAAATCACGAATTACTACAGACTTATTTCAGCCCATGCTCTTGTTTTCATGCATACATTTCACGGAATAAAAATCAGACAGTTATTTGATCATGCTCAATTTCTGCTTACTTACGGACAGTGTCGCTTTAATTAGAGTAGATATAACAGTCGAACAGGAAATGTAGCATTCAAGGACCACAGCCAACCAAAACACGCATAGAAACAAACAGCAACTACAAGGATGAATAAAAGGCAAGGCATATGACATCACAAACACAAAAGGGTTGACAATAGGGCTACCGCACTGGAACAGGCCAAGGGCACAAAAAGGCCGCTGGTGGTTTAAACCAGGTTCTAGATTGCACCAACCCTCAGCCGTACCCATATTGTCATCCCAATAAAACGGTACAGTGTAAATAAAGAAATCCCCGACAGGCTGTATCCGCTACCAAACTAGGCAACATTAATAGACAATTTAACACAAATATGATACACCGGGTCAATTTCTTAAACGTGTGGGTGTTTGCGTGGTTTATAATTTGAAGGGCACAATTTAATTTTCTCTAAAGTTTCCAATTGTAGTTTTCTGTTTCAAAAATATTTATAATTAATGTCAAAAGTAATATCGGTGATATACAGACATATATTGCAAAGCATTAGCAGGGCATATACAAATAAACGAGTTTTGGTGAACAAAATACATTCGCTTGTGTATACACAATATTGTCATTGGAAATGGATACTCTTCCGTTATTTAAGAATTATGTAGGCGCTTATTGAAAAAATCCCTTGATTTAAATTGTCTTGTATAAAACCGCTGTCCAACATTATTCACATTCGTTTACTACGTTATGGATTTCCAACAAAGTTCATCGTCGACTCCTTTTGTCGGCACATATGTTTTGTGGAAACTAGATAAAGCCGAGTTTGGTAATGCCCTAGCAATATTCCAGATTGAATCTTATTTGCACGGAGATACCATCCCGAAAACCGGCAGCCTAATGAATACCAGCCGACAGCCTATCGAAACCAGTAGTCGGTCTATCGAATACCAGGAGACAACCTGTCGAATACCAGGAGACAATCTATCGAATACCAGCAGCCTATGGTATATCAGGAATCAGTCTATCGATTACCAGGAGAACGCCTATCGAACATCAGGAGACAGGCCATCGAATACCAGCAGCCTATGGTATATCAGGAGACCGCCGATTACCAGGAGACCGCCTATCGAACACCTGGAGACAGGCTGTCGAATATGAGCAGCCTATGGTATATCAGGAGACAGCCTATCGATTACCAGGAGACCACCTATCGAACAGGCTATCGAATACCAGCAGCCTATGTTATATCAGCCTATAGAAAGCCTATCGATTACCAGGAGACCGCCTATCGAACACCACAGGAGACAGGCTATCGAATACCAGCAGCCTATGTTATATCAGCCTATATCAAGCCTATCGATTACCAGGAGACCGCCTATCGAACACCAGGAGACAGGCTATCGAATATCAGGAGACAGTCTATTGAATATCGGGAGACAGTCTATTGAATACATGGAGACAAAAACAGCTTATAGAATTAAAATGAACTGAATTGGATTTTATGGTCGCACCAACAGCTAAGGTCATATGGCGACTGGTGGGAAAAGACCACAGGTGTCCCTCCGGGCAATTTTCTTGCACGGGCGGGCATATGGGTAGAATGTAACCAAAGCAGCAAAATACAGAAACAGCCAATCAATATCAAACCAAAACTCTCAACATATTTCATAAGTATCGCCTCTTTCAGCTCCCCAATGCTCATTAAAGTACGGAAATTTCAAATACAAACCGACCCCGTGACAAAATACACGTACTCTAAGATTATGCGATAGCATTGAAGTGTAAATGTATAAACGCACGAGTCTATTATCTGTTCATGGTCTAGCATTGCAAACAAAACAAATTCCGCCCGATGTACTGCAAAAGGAACATGTTCCGGAAATTACTTGGCATTCTCAATATCTGGAGATGTCTCCGACCAAATCTTCGTTCCAATCTATCGTTTTCCCATTACGCTTGCAATATACCCGGTGTATCGCTTCAAATTTCAGGATTTTATTCCCCATCCTCGGCGTTATGATAGCAACTAGGCAGTGTTTGCAGCTTATCTATTGATTAATTGTAAAAGTACTTAGGAATAAATGATTGATGACCTTACGTATTTCTGTAACTATAACTTCTGCAGTGCTGATAAAAACAAAAACATACTAACTTTATTGAACATTAATTTGTATTTTTTCTGCTGAAAATTGAGAACTAGCAATTAGCCAAAATAAGAAGGAGTTGGTCTGTCTATTGGGATATTAACTATTACAAAACGTATAAAACGATAATTTTAGACAAATGGCTTTATCTGGTAAGAAAATGCAGAGGCAAAGGTGCATTCGTGAGTTATTTCAACGGTTAAAGTAAACTAATCGTTGGATGTTTCTAAATATCTGATTTTAAGCTAGTGGTATCTTTATTCATGCTGTTTTTCAAATAGATACAATAAATGAGCTTGACTGACACTTGAACCGGAACCAGTTTTGGCACGGACTTCAGTAACATGTCAGTGTTAGGGTTATATTTATTATTTGTGAGTAAAACGGTTCAACTTATAAAAGAATGTCAATCTCCATATAAGCTCTGCCCATCAGGGGTATGTCCATTTAAGCTCCGCCCATCAAGGGTATCTAAATGTAAGCTCCGCCCATCAAAGGTATCTCCAGGTAAGGGCCGCCCATCAGACGTATTCGCGAGTTGCACAAAAACTAACTGTAATCAGTGCCAAATAATACATAACTCACTTGAAGCACTCGATTCTCCGACATGCATTCATAAAATAGCATGAATGCGTTATTAATCGCAAAGGACGGTAGCATTTGATGTTGTCTTAAATCTTGGATTGTCGTATCCTTAAAGGTTTGTTCTCGTGTTGCTCTGGCGTCTTGGTTTGTCGCTTTCTATAATATTATATTTTGTTAATATCAGTGTTAATAGGCAGCCATCCTTAATCTCAATAAGTTAGGTTTTTGAGACCCAGCATTTATCAAATCATTAAAAGTGTAAATAACGGGACACCTAATAAAATCCAAGATGTCTGTACAACAATGTCTAAAGGGGCGACCGCGCTATTACCGCTGTCAAATGATCCATTTTTTTGTATTACAATATGTTATTATCGTTTGTTTTTTTATCTGTACTTCCCCTTTGTGCCCTTGTTTAATTGTATGGTTTTTATGTATTACTACACTATAATTATACACTTCGCACCTCGAGACCTAGTATGCCATAACAATTAGCAATTTCAGCACAATTACATAAACATTTGCTCCTGTAAAGTGCTCTTCCAATATTGATACAACTAAAATTAAACGAAATTCAAATATAGAGCCCACGTGAGAGTGTTTAATTCGCATTATTTGCTGAAGCACAATTATCGGCAATTTGATTCAATCAGAAAGACGAATGGCATGTTCGTATGCTTATTCGGACACATTTCCTTTCTCTAACATACTTCAAACAGATTCATTTTCGATACTTCAATTTTATAAGAGCGTTACCAATTAAATTAATTAAAAGAAAGCCAAAAGGGTCGATAATTCCCGTTGTTAACACACTATTTATCTAGCTATGACGGAATATACTTTGAGACAGGTATGTATTTGCCTGTTAAAATGGAGGTAGTAAATTAAATGTAACGGACATAGACATTTATTGTTTATAAATATCCTAGCGGCCTTTTTTGCCACTGACCGTTCCATGGCGGTGGTATAGTCAACGCTTGTATGTTTGTGATGTCATATCTTGCCTTCTATTAATCTTTGTAGTTGTTGTTTATTTCTGTACGTGTTTGTGGTTGACTATGGTTCTTGAACGCTACATTTACTTTTCGACTTTTATATCAACTTGTATAATCTAACATATTATAGAACACTTAATTCAGTTTTGATGACACTTTCTTTCCTGTAGCGCCTTCGCGTATATAACACAGTCAATCAAACACACGCCAGCAAAAGAAACAACAATTACAAGAATATATAAACGAACAGTATGCCACTTCACAAACATAAAGGGTTGACAACAGGGGTACCGTTTTGGAACGGTCAATGGCATAAAGCCGCTGGATGTTAAAATGGGTTTTAGGGTGCACCCTCACTCTCACCCTATTGTCATCCCAATGAAACCGGACAGTTTAAATCAAGAAATCCCCGCCAAGCTATATCCTCTAACAAGCTAGACAGCAGTAATTGCCAATATAAGTAAATCATAGAGTTGATCATGTATATATGAATATAAAAGAAGACAACACGTCAATCCACCAAACACACGGAATGTTGTTTTTTTCTCGATTGTGAAAGAAAAGAGATAGATGAGGCAGCTAAGGATGTTAAGAACGCACACGTTTTTAATAAAATAAACTACCATGCCATATGCACCAGGAATGAATAAAGTAACTTCAGGAACTCGTTATATATCAAACATGTGTAACATGGAGGTCAGCCGCATTAGCCTATTGCAATAAACAAGTCTGTGTTCTCTTACTTTATTTTAAAATGTCGTAAAATATGTAAGTATATATTAATTTATAATTCATATCAATATGAGATTTAAATTGTTTTAATTGTTTAGTTTATTACTATTTACATAAAAGAAGAGTGTCAATACAATGATGATAAACAGATAATTATTTCTCATTTGTTTTTAGCTGTAAATTCCTGGTGTAGATGACTGAGAAAGAGACGTTATAGGAGGTTGAAAAATGTGCGATGGGATGAGGATGCAAAAGGTGTTGGAGGAAAAGTTTCCAACTTCGCAAAATGCAACGACTGGCAACTTTTAGTATGTAAACGTATACATGTTTGGAACCTCAAAACAGCAGGAATATTTTCTTTTGCAATTAGTTCTAGGTTAGGCCATGTTTAGGGTTTGCCTGACCAGCCTAGAATGAAAAATGTAGTGAACGTTTTTCCCCGATAATATAGACCCGATCATGCCGTATAAGAAATGTAATGTAAATGATAAAAGCAAAATCGAAAAACAGCCGTCCCTTAAAGCGTTAGTGGGTTATTTTTCTCATAAAGTGGGCACTTTGAGGCATATTTTTCTGACTTAAAACAGTCTCTTTAGGGGTAAAATTGGACAACCTTTCAACTCTAACATGTTTTTGTATTTTATTTTTCATATGTTTTAACATCTTTTGCGTGTAGAACAGATTTTGTTTGCACAAAAACATGTATAAGTGTCATGACACTATTGAAAGGATATTCAAGCCCTATTGTAGCATGACCGCTGATATTTCCTTTGTACTTAGTAACACTGTGACGTCATAGTGACCGTACTCTAAATTCCAATATCCGGTAGTTGTGTACGGTATAGCCACGCCCCTTTAGTTACCCTAAATTAAACGATGTAATGCTCTGCATTCATCAAAGGAAATTTCACCGACCATGCTATTGGAATTTAGAGTACGGTCACTATGACGTCACAGTGTTATTAAGTACACCATGCTACAAAAAAGATAGAGTCTGTCTCAGCTCGTTGGCTATTTAAACACCGAGATGGGTGTACGCCATCTGATTCTCGGTGTTTAAATAAGCCTACTCGCTGAGATTAGACTCTATGTAATAGATAGAGTCTGGTCTCGGTGTTTAAATAAGCCAACTCGCTGAGACCAGACTCTATGTAATAGATAGAGTCTGGTATCAGCGAGTTGGCTTATTTAAACACCGAGATGGGCGTAGCCCATCGAGGTGTTTAAATAACCAAAGAGCTGAGACAGACTCTATCTTTTTTGTAGCATGGTGTACTTAGTAACACTGTGACGTCATAGTGACCGTACTCTAAATTCCAATATCCGGTAGTTGTAGTACGGCATAGCCACGCCCCTTTAGTTACCATAAATTAAACGATTTAATGCTCTGCGTTCATCAAAGCAAATGTCACCGACCATGCTACAAATATTACTTTTCGGAAGTCACAGTATGGAAAACAGATGAAAACAGATGAAAACAGATGAAATGGACATGCTACGCCCTTCTCGGTGTTTAAACAAACCAACTCGATGAGATCAACCTCTATTACTTGTCTAATTAGCCTGCATATAAGACCATTATACGAGTTTGAATTCTTATTTCACTCTTATATTAATCAGCGTACATGCTGGAACATTTCGTAAACGATTATGGATTTAACAGTTTTCTCTGAATTTTAAATTGGCAATGAATTATTTATCCGCTTTAAGTGGGATAATCGCTTTGCAAACTAAGTTTACCCTTTACCATTAACATTTAGTGGTTAGAAAACGTATATATACAACATATAACGAAATTAATATAAATAGATGTGCAATAAAGCATTTGTACATACGTTATTTATAGGCATAATAAAACCTCATCAAACGTATAGGCGAATATTCCTTATATCGTAACAGGAAATATGTCATTAACGTTTAATTGTTAATTATATTTAAGGAGTAATTTTGTTTGAAACGATTCCAACTAAACTATACATTGTCTGTATATTTGTGCTTTACGGAAAGTGGATTACTATGACCGTGTTTGATTGTTTATAACTGAATTAAAATGGCTGTATTTACCCTTAAAAGGACTGGATACAATTTGACATACTTTTATGAAAAATAAGTTGCATATTAAGAAAAAGCCTCAAACCCATTGTAGTTTCCAAGTAACTGCGTAACTCTAAGATAGCAAATAACACATTGTTTTATCATTCGATCTGATAAGCAAGTATCCACCATTATTATCAAACATGTTGCAATAATAACAACAATATCACCTTAGATTTTAATGTTGCCCTGAGTTGTACAAATATGTCAATAACTTCGGTAACAACGTAAATACTTATCATAGCTTTAACGCCCATATGATTTAATATTTATTATTTGTACAAAAACAATCCAATGCGTCGTTTATTTGTCTAGACCATACTAATATAAACGAGTGGAAAAAATGTGTTCGGATTATTTTTTAATTAGTATAAATCATGACCTTGAGCCTTCATACATTCGAATATCTACTAGATAGTATTTTTGAAAGTCTTCACCATAGTAGATTTGAAAAAAGATGTACCATTTTAAGGCATTGCCTTTTATATTGGGACTAAAGGGCTGGACTGGGTGTAATATTAGCAGGTGTGTATATATAATACAGTAATAAATGTAATAAACAAGAAATGTAGAATTGTATATCAATGATTACTTTTTAATTACCTGGCCATGAGATATTTATCAATCTGATTACTTCATCTTACTACTACTATACGGCTACTATCAGTATATACTATACTTGTTATTTCAGTGGGAGGGATGTATTTGGCTCAAGTTTGGCTAGCTTTAAAATAAATCAATTAATATAAACACTCAAACCAAGTTTGACATGTGACCCAAGAGCAGAGCCAATTTTTTCCCAGTGTCACCATTTGAACAAACTTGGTAGAGGACCATAAGCTGAGTGTAAATACAAAATATTAAACTGTTGGCTCTTGTAGTTTCAGAGAAGAAAAGTTTTTAAGTTGCTCCCTATATAAGTCTATGAAAAACATGTGACCCCTGGGGTGGGGCCAAATTTGACGCCAGCGTCACCATTCAAAAACACTTGGTAGCCTACTTTTCAATCCAGTCAGATCTACTATATTTTCAAATTTTATATGAACTGATTTCATTAAAACTCCGATTAGTCTCTATTTTATATATTTGTCATCACTTCTATGCTATACAGTGTTCAAGGCGCATTGCTCAAGCGTCATACTACAATGGTACACTGCGCTCGCGTAAATGATCATTTGTATATCAATGCCATCGTTCAGCGATTTGTAAACCATTAAGTTAGTAAGTATTTATTAAAGGTGAATGGCCACCCTTTTTGTAGTATTATCAGTTAACAAATTTAACTCTTAAACATCCTATGAACATTTCTTGATAGTCCCGGAGAGAAACATATATATAAATCCGCTACTAAGTTGTATGTAAAAATAAGTATTATTTGCATGCCGTAGATACTACTTTTACCACTGCGTGACTGCACGGGGAAAGGAGGTAAATCTGACTGGTATAGCTGCACAACTATTGCCAGATAATTGATGAATACATTTACCTGTGGATTAATTTACCTGTTCAAAGCTTTCTACGTCATCAAATAAAATCTTATTCTCGCTTTTCACAGATATTGCAATGTGTGAATTGTAATATAGATATATATTGTTGTGTATTGATTTCGATTTAAATAAACATAAGCATGTTCATGAAACAAAACATAGCCGGAGAACTTTAAGAGGACTTGTTAACAAACTAGACACCCACATGTAGCGGCGGCATTTGTAATCAAAACTAAGATCAGAAAATTCAATTACATTCATTTGAAAATATTTTGAAATTATATAAATACACCATTGTTTTGTTTTTTCCTTAAAACTGCATGACATTTACATGTACGTCACTAACCCGTTACTGACCATTAGTAAGGGCTCTTGTATTGACCAAGTCGTCCATATAAGGATTCCGAGCACACAGGAAACTGATAATTTGATAATTAGAAATAAGATTATCGGGTGACTCTATGGCATTCTGCAGAAGCCAAGTAAATACTAACGTAGTGAAATTAATGCACTTGTGGTAGTATTGTTTTGACAACAATGACATACTGCGATATACCAAATAGATGCAGAACTTTCCAACATATTTTCAGCAGCAGCCTCAGCATTATCAGCATAGAAACATCATAAGGGCATCATCATCATCATCATCATCATCATCATCATCATCATCATCATCATCAACATCAACAGCAGCAGCAGAGCTGCAGATGCAGCATTAACTACAGCAACAATATCAGAAGCAACATCCGAATCAGCTTCAGTATCAACAGCAGCAGCTGCAGCAGTAGCAAAAGAAACATTATCATCCAGATTTTAATATATATTTTTGACTTTTAAAATTGCACAAAATAAAAAGAAATACAAGGTCGATTGTTCCTATTTTGAGCAAAAGCATTCTAATTCAATTCATCGTGTATTCTTGTTTGAGTTTGAAAAACTGGACATGCGCAGTAAAACATTATATTCCCCTCCTTAAAAACCAAAAACGTTCCAAATGAAAACAACTAAAATTAGACTAACGCGACACATTATCTAGCATGCCGCTTAGAACATTATGATGACTTGCCTTTTATACATCCTTGTAATTGTGGTTGCTTTCTATGCGTGTTTTTGGTTGACTGTTGTGGTTGAATGCTACATATACTGTTCGAAGTTTATAGCTTCTTTTATGCTGAGGAAGCAAAGATATTTATCGTGATATTTATCTAGGATGTTTTCTTATATAAGATGACATGTAAGGCATCGAACGTAGTCTAATATAGTAGTAGAATATCGCTTAAGCCGGTGCTAGGAGGCGTGAGAGGTGTTTGCACACCACATTACCTCTCATGAACCCACTCAATAAAACCGAGTCTGCTACTTTTACCTCTTGTTTGTGTTTATTGCTTCCAAGGGGTTCACTTTTCAGTCGATATTGACATTCACACTAGCGTTTGTTTAGTGCTGTGTGGCGGCCGTAAAAAGTTGGCCCGACTACAAATCAGTAGTGTTATTAGGTAACGATCCTTTGGGATCATCAAGCCCAATATTTTTGGCTTTAAAGTAGCATATCGCTTAAGTCGGTGCTAGGCGGCGTGAGAGGTGTTGCACACCACATTACCACTCATGAACAGACTCAATAAAACCGAGTCTTCTACTTTTATTTCTTGTTTGTGTTTGTTGCTTCCAAGGGATCCAGTTTTCAGTATTTATTAGTTTCTGAAATTATTCATATCGCGACGACAGCCACATGCCACCATAATTTTGCATTATTCCAACGGTCAATATCCTCGCCATTGTACCCTGAGAACAGACCTGTGTTAAATGTCTGAGGCTAATCAGTAATATGCAGAGCAAGCCTAGCCTATTATATTGATTAACCGCTACATCATCGCTTATTATTTAATTATCTCATTAAATCAAATAATTCTCCTTTCTATTTACTGGACAACAAGTCAGGGAAAACAAGACAGATCTGTTTTCCCGATACAATATAAACGATATCGATTCAGTTATTTTCATCAAAAGGAAATAACGGCCTAATATGTTTCCATCACAAGCCGAATTTAGGTTGCTAATATAAATGTAGCACATTTGAGAAACAGTGTGACAATAGCGTCGTTAGTAACAGAAGCTTGTTAGTGTTTTAATGAAGTTTCGATGCAAATAAGTTGTTCATTTATCTGGCTATAAATGTAGTTAACAATAAAAGTGTTATTGATCATTGTTATATTTTTCAAAAGCTTTGCGACAGTGCTATGATGTGCCTATATTACACAAATAGACCAAGCATGTTTAAATGTGTGGACTTTTTGCATTCATCAAACAAAAATATGGTTCCTAGTTTAAGTAAATGCACTTGTATTAATTGGGCTATCAATATCCAATGTAACAGATTAAATAACTAGATATTTTATTTCAGAACATCCACTTTTACATCTTTTACATACCATAATATGTGTATTTTTTTAAGTTCAATTTATTTTGTTTTAAAGAAAAATGTAATGATTATTTTGTTGTATATGTAATGTTAAAATCTGTCACGTGTGTGTATATTATAATTGTCATATATTTGTAATGATGAAAAGGTTTACTAGTTTGAGTCAATAAAAGTATCTATTTATCCTATACAATGCATAATCATCTTCGTTTGTAAGTACACTCCATTCATTCCGCTGCATTGTGGTCCAGAACCTTTTCGGTTCAATTTCAAACATAATATTGTCATTAAATTCTTGGTTCAGCTAGGTGTGTACATCCCAGCATTAGAGGTTAACAGACTGTCATCAAGTTTTAGGTAATTCTGAAAACATTAATGAATACCTAAAGTAAGGAAATGCACAAAATAAGTTTTCAGTGAACCTTTTTGTTTTGCACACTAAATTTCTTGAATACGGAAGGTGAAAAATAATACAAAGATTTCCCCTCAATCCCCTTTCCCCTCAATCCGTTGAGCTGCACGCATTTTAAGAAAACGTGTTTCATGTTATGCCGCTACCCACGACCAAAGCCTCTTATTTCTGTGAAAGAATATTTTATTCCAATATGTTATGACTATTACACTGCGCTTTCACCATAATAACTATGTATACAATTTCCCTGCGTCATATGTAAAGCCTGCGTCTGTCGTTCAATCGAAATAAATTCTGTTTATTTTTAGACATTACATACTGGGTAGTTTCTCTCGATTATAGGGATTCCAATTCGTTAGTCTTGATCATCTTCGACGTTTGATTTACATGCAAACGTACTAACCCTCAGTGTAGAATTTGTTTTGAAACCGAAAACACATGTCCGTAATTTCTTTTATTATTATACATGTAGTATTTTTGACCATCCACATTTAGTTCGTCGATATGCTGATGAAGTTTACCTCATTGCTCATTTCTTTATTTAATTTATTTTGCACCGTCTGTATCAACCAATCAGAAACGATACAAGAATCTCGGCAACAATGGCCACCGCTTCAAACAAAACAAAAGCATAGAAGAAAGGTTCTAGACATTTGTCTTAAAAAGCAGGTGTCACAAATGAGCTACACTACCAATTCGTGTCTCAATGTGTAGTTATCTTCCGAGCACAGAACTGCTGTGATGTATGATTTATCAATGTTACAGGATAATGTCACATTACCAAATGTCACGTTACCTTATAAAGCACCTATACTCCTAGATTTATGGGTTTTTTGAAGCCATTCTGGCATTAAGTTTAAACAATGGCGTCAACGCAACACTAGTTAGAATCATTGTCTGATCGTTGTAAATGTGTTTGGCCATCAATTGTGTTTCGTTCTTCTCTTTTCCTTAAACTTCAAAGGAATATCGCGTGTAGTCACTCAACACCCAAAGTAACTATTTATTTTATGCCAGTTCCATTCTAATGAAATACAATTTATTTGTTTGTAATGTCTCAGATTGGCAAACCCTGTAACATCATAAAATTAAATCAATAGAATTGCTTGTCGAGATATTACTTCAACAATCACGGAACGCTGGTAATTGTCTGAGACATAGCCACGTGGGATTTGGATTTTAAGAGCAATTTTAGTATTGCGTTCTGATATTTATAGAATGACATTAAGTTTGTATTATAAAGACAGTAATCAGTTTAATATATATTAATGGAGGGATCTATAAAATAACCATTTTCTAGCGGATTCAAATGTAAAACTTATATCTTCTGCCAAGTCACTGAGAACTTGCTGTGCGGCTTTCTAGGCTTTTGTTTTTATATTCTTATATCCATGATCATCTTTGTGTTAAACTTATATTAGCTGTAAATGCTGCCTTATATGTTAGATGATAAAGCATGACGGGGATTTCTTTATTTACACTATCGTTTTATTGGGATGACAAAAGGGTAAGAGTGAGGTTTGGTGCACCCTAGGACCTGGTTTAAACCCCCATCGGCCATTTTAGCCACTGACCGTTCCATGGCCCTAACTTTATTTTCAACCCATTTATTTTTTTAATGTCATATACTTTGTCTTTCATTTATCATATGTCGATGACCGAGTGATTTTAAGCGTACACTAATCAACCCCTCGGATATCCTCGGACGTTCAAGCAGTTACAAACACAGATAAGTTTAATTATGCAGTCATTCAATGACACATAATTATAATTATTACAAAAGGAGATGAGCAAAATCTTCCAAATATCTAAACATTAAGTTAAACAGTTGTCTAGAGTTATCAAAAAGAGTATGATAATGGACCTTTGGAAACGGCCGAGCACGACACATGCGAAATATTGCAGTCTCGGTTTGAGACTGTTCATGAGCGGTAGTGAAATCTTTGTTTTTGGATTCTATTGCAGGTACGACACTTGATACAATTGTTTTTAATAAAATTCAGATTTCTACAATCAAGGTTTCATACAATTTTCATATTCCAAACCTTAATATAATCACGATTTATATAGATTTATAGATGTTTATAGATTTAACAATGCGCCCTGCACATCTACGTGTAATGCTGAAATTAAATGGCCGCCGGTGCAGACTTTCACAAACAGCTGTTCAGATTAGAGCCTATATTTACTTTATCGTTGAACGACCCGACAAGCTGGACATGTATTGAGACAGTTAATAAATAATTTGTTTCTTTTCATATCCCACATAATGTGGAGCCTCCATGCCGGGCGACAAGTAGAGTCAACTTTACAACGGCGAGTGCCCCTTTGCCTGTCTACACGCCCATATGCCACACGGGAATGTAGGTCGGTAATATATTCACTACCTTTAAGAGAATATCTTTTAGTTAATATTCTTAATCAGCTGTGCAGTGAAACTTGTTTGCAAACTTTCAACTTTCAATGAAAATGGGTCAATTGTCCCACCTTTTTATATCTATATTAGACCACTTGAATACCATTTATCCTTTCTGAAGACCTTACTCACACCAATAGTTTGTTAAAAGTACATTAATAAACAGGTGCTCACTTACTTACCCACGTGTTATTTAGTTTCAATTTGTCTTTCAGATTAATTTCTTTCTTATGAGTTTTCGTTTTGTCTTTCAGATATAGTATATCTGTTTCGCCATCACTTACATGGTAAGGTATGTTTTGGGTATCCATTTGTGTAAAACTGTGTAACCAGTTTTGACAAAATGCACATTAATACTCTATGCTGGTCCCGCAGTAGAGTGGTAGTTTATCTGACCCTGTCACACCCTATATTGCATATAACTGCACTGGGTTTATAAATCCTTCTGATAAATCGGTTCGAGGTAATTCATGGCGGGGATTTCTTTTATTTACACTGTCCCGTTTATTGGGATGCCGGTAGGTTAAGTGTGAGGTTTGGTGCACCCTAGATCATGGTTTAAACTCCCAGCGGCCATTGAACGTTCCAAGGCGGTAGCCCTATTGCCAACCTTTTTTTGTGTTTGTGACGTCATATGCCTTTATTATTACTATTGCCATTCTTGTTTGTCTTTTTGCGTGTTTTTGGGTTTACTGTGATCTGTGAAAGCTGTATTTCCTGTTCGACTTGTATACTTACTTTGTCCCCGTGTGGTTCCGGGGGCCCGTTTGGTTACGGGGCAAACCATAGGGCCACTGCAGATCCCGTTGGAGGGGAAGGCGGAGGGGTAGAACCCCCCAAATTCATGTTTATTTTTTGTTCATGCTCATTAATGGTCTTCATCATGACCCCTGCATTGTTTCAGGTGCCATCTCGTTCATATCACTAGAGCAGTGGCAGAAAAACTATAACGTGGATCCAGCGTAAATGGAGTGTTTACAGTAAAATTTGAAGCAACTCTGCAGTTCAGGGTGAGAAGGTTCTAGGCCCGTTCTCCATATTTTATATCGATATACATGGAGGATAAGCCTGGCATGTTCATTCCTGTTAGGCGCCATATAACCTTTCATGTGTTGGTGCGCCTTAAAACCCCAATTCAGTTCAATTCAATTATTAGTCCCCACTTATATATAGCAAGGTATATTACATGCTTTCTAGTATGCCTCACAATTACTACAGACGTGCAGTCCCATGCTGCTTTATACAATCGTACATCGTTCCTACTATGTAGAATATGCAATTTTCGTTGACCAGTCCATATGCATTCTCATGCTGGTCATATATAAGGCCATATTTCTGTTTATCCAGAATATGCCATAATTAAATAATTCGGGTTGTCCAGAATATATAGTATATAAGTTTATAGTTGTTGACCAGTCAATGTTCAGTCAAATGCTTATACATATTTCCAACTTTCTGCTATCAAACTCTTATCCGTCCGTTTTCTTCAGACAGCTCCAAAATTGGCCATGGCTGATACCCCCGGTTTTCGACACGTGCTTGCCCGCCTAAAGTTACTCATATGGCGGGACACGTGCACACGTGTTGTCTACACGTGTTTGCGTGTCTCGGCATTGCCAGAACGTATCTTCCTAACATTGAATGAAAACGATATAGATTACATGAGGAATAAACAGTACTTTAGTATTATGCTTCCGATATCCGGAGTATAACTTAAAGTAAAACATTTCTAATCTCTGTAATGTCATATATTCCGATTTTCCGGAGTCTAATATATTCAATGACCAGCCAATATGTCGATTGTTTTCATACAGGGCGGCGTTAAATTTATTTTAAAATATTCCCGATTGTCCGGAATATACTTATTCTTGACCTTCCGATTTTCCGGAGGCTAAAATACTCAATGACCAGCCAAAATGCCGATTGTGTTTTATACAGGCCGGCGGTGCAATTTATTTGAAAATATTCCTGATAACCGGAATATACACTGAACAAAATTGCTAAGTATCGACTTTTGTATCTTAATTAATTTTCTTATTTTAAATATATTTTAAAATAGATATACGATAAGTATTTTGTTTTGACCCATAGTTTGTAAAACATTTATTTTTTTAAATTGTTACATCTTTTGAGAGTTACCCTCCCTTTATATGAAAACATGAAATGTACTGATAAAACACATAACATGACTCAAAGATCGCTTAAAGATATAAAATTCTTAAAATTGGTATGAAATAGTAGAAAAAAAGATAAAAATTTGACCCATTATCGTAGATTTTCCGTCTATAAAAAAATGAAATATGGATAATCTTAAATTACCTCCCTTTACATTGAATATTGTTTGAAATTCAAGTAACTGTAATTCAGCGTTAACATTAAATATTTCGAAAATTTCTTTTGCAAACGCATTTGTAGTGGTAATGCTAGTAAAACATGATGTCAAAATAATTTTAACTGGCATATTTTAGAATTAGAAACATCGAAAGCTTCACTAATTCGAAGTACTTAATAAAATCCTATATACCCAGATGTATAAGTGTTATAACTTATTCCTAACTTATTTCTGGGAAAACACATTGACTTAAAAGTTTTAAAATATGTTCATGCAATCAGAGCAGACGATTTACACTCGTTATTTTGCAGTTTAACCGTATCTCTAATCAAGCTCAAAATACACAAAACAATGAGAATATTATTGACATATTCTTAGGTTGATACTTAGCAATTTGGTTTAGTATATGTATTGATGCATTGTCCGAAAACTTCATATTGTTCGAAATAAGTATTTGTACTGTTGTAATTTTCATACCCACGGGTATTATACTTTATGACTGGTAGTTTGTGACCGAGTTTGTGATGTAAGGAAACACAAAGTCATATATTCTTTACAACACGAATTTATCTATATTTCTTCAATTAATGTAATGTTCATAATATACCAAATTAGACTGTTCAAATTAATGTCACTTTCTCACTTTATTCAAAGTCCCATTTCACGTTTTGAGATAATTTGAAGTTTTGAAGTTCCCCCTAATGTCAAGTATTCTAAGCCGAAAATAATGCCAAAAGATCGATCGATCCCCAATATCTCTGACCCCCACCTTTTATACAACTACAGTGTGTAACACCAACCCCCTACACATGTGTAAACACAAGCCCCTTATAAGGAAGTGAATCTTCCCCAACACATCATGTGTTAACCCGAGTTTGACCTTCCTTTGTTAAAAGGACTACACAGTCTCCCCCAATTACACCCGTGTTAACACCGTTTAAGAACTACCCAAAACACCTCTGTGTGACCAGTATAGATTACACTGCATAGAACACCAGATCACACACTAGCCCGGCTTGTGTTACACACTGTATGTAAGGTTATATGTAACTTTCAATACTTTCACACAAAGACTGCATAAAAAGCATATTCATATAATATATCTATGAAATGTAATATTACCAAAACACAACAGTACGTTGAACGGTCAATATTTCCGATTGTCCGGAATAGGTAGTTGTATGTTCAACTGTCAATATTTCCGATTGTCCGGAATAAGTAGTTATATGTTCAACTCAATATTTCCGATTGTCCGGAATAAGTAGTTATATGTTCAACTGTCAACATTTCCGATTGTCCGGAATATGAAACTATTGAAGTTGATCTGTCAATACCTCCGTGGTCCGGAAGATGAAATAAATGTTGAATTGCCAATATGTCCGTTTGTCCGGAATAAGTAATTATAGGTTCAGCTCTCAATATTTCTGATTGTCCGGAACATAATGAACATATAATGAACTATCATTTTATTTATACATTATTAACTGTAATGCCATATTAAATACATAAATTCAGCCATGGTCAATTATGCCAACAATAAATTAAAGATGATTATCAGTCAGTCTTTTCCATTTTTTATGAATCCCGCTATTTGTAATAATACACATTATGGTGAAGTGGTCACATTTAGGGTGTTTATTTACACAAGTACGGTGAACTACATGAACAGCTGTCCGATCGCGATACTAAATACTATCTAGAACGTGTAACGCATATGCTTCCGTTACTATCCTCACATCTGTCACATTATTTCCCAGATGCGGAAAATTGATAACCTCTTGTTTGGGGCGCTTGTTTCAAGTAAAGGTTTTTCTGCAGTAACTCGAGCAATTTAAAGCAGAATTTTGCATTGAAAATGCCCTATCAAAAACAACTTTAGCGCATGAATTTTTTATTTCCCAACCGATTTTGAAAAGTAAGATATTTTTATTTACCACTAAAAATGTCTGTTTCACTGATATACGACTTATTTAGGTGATAGATTAATTTTATCTTAAAAGTCCAAAAAACCTTTGGTTGAAACAAGCGCCCCAAACAATAATCCACGTCATCGAAAAACGAAAAAGATAAGGTTGGTTTGTTTTTTTCAACAGAAAATAATCAAATCAATAGTGTTTATATTGTATCAACAAAACGGGTCTGTCTGGTTTTCTCCGACTTGCTTTCAAGTAAATAGAAAGAAGATATTTCATTTGATTTAATGGCAAAAACAAAATATTTAAGTGATGCTATTACAGCTAATAGCCTTTCTACCTGTTATAAGAGAGAAGGTGTCGATTCTTACGGATGGTTTGAGCATATATCCTTTCTACATGTTGTGAGAA
Source organism: Cyrtodaria siliqua (assembly GCA_037043455.1). NCBI lineage: Eukaryota > Metazoa > Mollusca > Bivalvia > Adapedonta > Hiatellidae > Cyrtodaria > Cyrtodaria siliqua. The sequence continues at coordinate 38,038 of JAWPHD010000839.1, forward strand.
AGTGTCGTCTCTTACGGATGACGGGGTTATTCCGTATTGGTTTTTACCCAGGAAAAAGTAGTTTGCCTCCACCACGAAGAAATCGACCGTCATATATAGCCTAAAATATGCTGAAAATGACGTAAAACACCGTTCAACCAACCAACCAACTTGCTACATGTAACCATTTAACATAGACCTCAATAAACGTAAGTTCTCTCGTTAATTTTGATCATGACAACAACTAGAACACATTATTTTTGTTTATAGTTGTATAAGCAAATGACGCAAAATCTCCAGTATGTCTAATGCTAAACGGCCACTTAAAGAATTGAACTGAATTGAATGTTGTTTAACGTCTCATCAACACAGTATAGGTTATTTAGAGCCGCCCCAGAGAGAGGGGAAGGATAGGGATCCGGGAACCTGCCCTGCTCTTATTATCGAATATATTCCTATGGTTCTTTACGTCCGGTTTACGTCCCCATCCGACGGACGAGGCTAAGCGAAAGTGTCTTGCCCAAGAACACACCAACGTAACTCAGTGGCACCATGGAGGATTGAACCCGGGGCCTCCGGTTACAAATCCGCCGCGCTACCGACTGCACCACGCCAACCCTCCCTAATTTCACTACAAAATCGTTCTTCCAAACTCTATCCATGTGCTTACGTCCGTAAGTATCTGGAGAGCACAAAAACGTGTAATGAATAAAAATATACCTATTTCGGTGTTGAGGTAAATTGTAAATTGTATTTTTGCTGGCCGGATAGCTACCTTAAGGTTGATTACTGTTGACATATTTTAATGCCTCCGTGGCCAAACTAGATGAAGTTGTCTAAATCAAAACAGAAGGAAAGACATTTAAGAAACCATTGAAACTCGCTGTCGTGATATGAAGCCATATTAATGCACAGTTCAAGATAACTGTCAAACATATTAGATTACTCATGCTTGGTGGGATTTTTGCCATTCGTCCTTTCCTGAATGTAATAATAAAATGTGTTTAACATTTTTATTAACTAAACACATATATAAAACAAGAAATGTGCCCATGTGACACGGATGCCCCACTGCATTCTGTCTAACTGTGACCTTGACCTTTGAGGCACTGACATGATTCTTCCGCGCACACACCTTCTCAATGTAATGAACATTTGTGTGAAGTTTGACGCAACTCACTTCAGTAGTTTCCAAGTAATGGCCGAGACATGATTTGTTTTACGATTTTTTGACCTTTGACCTCCAAGTGTGACATTAACCTTTGAGACACTGTGACATTAACCTTTGAGACACTGACATGATTATAAGGCGCGACACACCTTCTCAGTGTGATGAACATTTGTGTGAAGTCTGACACAGTTCCCTTCAGTAGTTTCCAAGTAATGGCTGAGACATGATTTATTTACGATTTTTTTTACATTTGACCTCCAACTGTGACTTTGACCTTTTAGGCACTGACATGATTCTTGCACGCGACACACCTTCTCAATGTGATGAACATGTGTGTGAAGTTTGACGCAGTTCCCTCAGTACTTTCTAAGTAATGGCTGAGACATGACTTTTTTACGATTTTTTTTACCTTTGACCTCCAAATGTGACATTGACCTTTGAGGCACTGACATGATTCTTGCACGCAACACACCTTCTCAATGTGATGAACATTTGTGTGAAGCTTGACGAAATTCCCTTCAGTAGTTTCCAACACGATTTCGGACGGAGGCACGGACGGACGCACGGACAGTGCGATTACTATATGCCCCTCTATGGCGGGCATAAAAACTTAACCGTTATGCTAATTGTTATGCATGTAAATCGTTGTTCCTGTTGAGAGGATCTCTATAACAATAAGCATGTTGCTTTCTTGCGAAGCCATTTGTTATTGTATATAACCTTGTATATTACGTTATCTTTGAAAGAAAATATGTTTTAATGAAAGATATTAGAACATAATTTATATTTGTGATGATGATGACGCTGTTTGTAATACCGATGCTTGATAATGATGTTTATGCTCTTGTTCCTATTGCTGCTATACATGCTGATCATATTGAATGCGATGATGACGATGATGATGATGATGATGGTGGTGATGATGATGATTGATGATGATGATGATGATGATGATTGATTATGATGATGATGTTGATGATGATGATGATGATGATTGATGATGATGATGATGGTGATGATGATGATGATGATGATGATGATGATGATGATGATGATTGATGATGATGATGATGATGAGGATGATGATGATGAAACAGATTATGATGATGATAAGTTTGTTACTGATGATAAGAATGAGGATGCTGATATGTTTTGTTATCTCTAATTTGAGAAGAACATTTAATTTTGCATATCATGTCATGGCCTTTTTGCCAAAACAATGTCAGAGACGCAGTACCCAGAGTTCAGTTTTCTGTCGGCTTCTAGACAATTCCATACAGTCATCCTATATTTGCATTGCTAATTAACAGATCATCATCAGTTTCCTGTGTCTTCGGAATCCGTATATAGATTATGTGGTCAATATGAGAAGATTAGATGGTCAACATGTGAAGATTTGATGGTCAGTATGAGAGCCTTTTATAAATAGTTAGTAACGTACATGTAACGTGGCCATATTTCCTATTCAAACAACAGCAACAGAAAAAAAAAACACAAAAAGACAACTCCATAACAATTTGTTTATAACTGATATGGTTTGATTTTGGTACCTTAAACAATTATTTTGGAAGAAGTCAAATCCATACAAAAAGCCTCTTACGCATCGCATTTAACTGTGTTTTTTAATCGGGTTTTTAAACAACAACAAAAAAAAAAAATGCATTCAACGTCGAAGATGTTAAACTTCATAGTTACACACAGTTTGCCTATTAAAGACGGAAAATCTTTATTTCATATTAGTAGTTATTCTGACCAAAGTGTTTTCCAAATCGAGGCAACACGAGGTAAATCCTCTAATCAGTTTAAAGAACAACAACATTTACCTTCAATGGCCTTAGAGCGAAACTAACCTATACGATTTCCATGTTATTGCATGCAGTGCGATACTAAGTATAATAATGTATATATGTTGGTTATTCCAGAAGTATTCAGGGGCCAGGTGCCAAATACAGCTTATTGAATCTACTTTACTCATCACCATAGCATCAGCTTAAATCAACATTAAGGCTGATTTAAAATGGGCGTACACATTGTATCTTATGATTTCAGGAGTAAAGTACTTAGGCTTGACAGTCGTGATACTCCTTTCGAATTGGATCATTCTCACTGGCATAGATATAGTAACAAGGGGTCAGCGGATATAGTAACAGGGGGTCAGCCCCTTTCATGTCACAATAACTTTACTGAGGTGGGCTGTGGGGGTTGTGTGTGTGGGGGTGGGGGCGGGGGAGGGGGGTGGGGGTGAATTGTATATGAACTCCTTTTTAGGGGCGGAACTTTTGTCAAAAATTGGCATTTGCCATATTGCGTAAACTAAAATGTTGACTACTTCAACTAAATTACTAGTTTAGTCTAAGAAGGTACTATACATTTATAAGGTAATGGCACCCTCTCTTGAAAATTAAAGAAAAAACGCTAAATAGTACAACACCCAAATGTACCTTGATATGTGTTTTTCGTTGTTGTTTCTTTCGCGATTCGTGTTTCGTTTTTAGGTATTCAAATGAATCTCGAATCACAAAAATTACAACAACCTCTGGTATATCGTGGCTTTTTTCATCTTTAAAGTTGTTCTTTGTTTCCGTGTGTGTTAATGGTTGACTGCCGTTCTTGAATGCAACTTCTCTTGTTCGGTTTTTATATCTATTTATACATGTACTGATCAAAATGCCTAATTACTCACGTTTGTATCTTAATTAAATTTCTTAGTTTATATATGTTTTGGAATAGTTGTGCGAAATATTTTTGTTTTGACAAATAGGTTGTGAAATATTTATGATATGTTTAAATGGTTACACTTTAGGAGTTACCCTCCTTTTATAAGAAAACATAAAATGTACTGATATACATATAACATGAATCAAAGACCGCTTAAGATATAACTTCTTAAAATTAAAGATAAACACTTATGAAAATTGGTAGAAAATAATATAAAAAGACATACACGGTTAGGATAAAATGAAACATGATGATCCTCAATTACCTTCCCTTTATTTGAATTTCGTTTGAACTCCAAGTGACTGTAATTCAGCATTAAGATAAATATTTCGAAAAAATGCATTCGTGTTGGTAATTCTAGTAAAAATCATGTCAAAATAACTTTAGTTGACATGTTTTAGAATTAGGAAACATCGAAATCTCTGGCCTTGAATTCACCAACCATTCTTGAGAATATTCTTAGACTTGAGCTCAAGTATGCAAATTGTAATCACAAATATTTCTATAAGTTTACAGAATAAACGTTCATAGCAAGTTGCTATGTATAAATATTATGCATACTATTAAATAGCAACTTCGTACGATTGTTTATATTTGAAGGTCATGGAAATATTTGTGAACGAAATTTCAGTACTTGGGCTCAAGTCTAAGAATAGTCTGAAGAATGGTTCGTAAATTCCAGGCCTGCACTCGAATTCCAGGTCTGCACTCGTATCGCCTATATGGTGTATTTTCGTGTTTTGAGGGTTGGGCATTAAATATGTTGATGGCACGATGGTATGTTGCAAGTTTCAGGTTAGAATTTAAAGGCAATACTTCCTTACATTACCCGTTCAATATATGTGTAAACTGCATAGTGAGTTTAACTATTGGCCTTAAACAAAAATGTATTCGTAGAACTAAGTTCGTTCTACGAACGCGCAAGAAGAAAGTTCGATACTGTCCAGTGCATGTCTTTTATCAACCACCACGACATTTTCCGGATTCTATCAGCCAAAACGATATCAATGAAACATGAGTGTGGCTTAAACTATTGCAACTACATATCTTAAAAGTATTGTGTATTGTGTGTTCATCAAGGTTGATGGAAGAGTCTGCTGTATCTATTAACATAGTACACTGTTTCACTATATAAATCACTGAGTACCTCAAAATGAACCTCAAACATATTTATTTTATGAAACATATATTAAAATTGCCTTGAGGTTGTCGAGTTCCATATGTATGCTGGTAGAAGTTTCCAGCCCAAACTCCCAAACCAAACAAAACATAAGGCCAAACGGGAATTTACTTAAATATAAACGCAGATATCTGGCATTGATATCCGAGTTTTCCCAGATTCTTAATTTGTTGCAAAATCTGCTTATCGACATTTATTCAGTTTAGCATCGGCAATAAGGCCTATTCCGCCCTTAGTTCTATCGAGGATCAGGTTTCGGAAATTACTTGGCATTTCTCAATAAATAGATCTATTCCTCCGACCAAATCTTCGTTCCAATCTATCGTTTTTCCATTACGCCTGCAATATACCCGGTACATCGGTTCGAATTTCTCGCAATTATTTCAAGATATTATTCTCCGTCTTTCGCGTTAGCAACAACGCAGTGTAAGGAGCTTATCTATTGATTAATTGATTAATTGAAAATGTAATTAAGGCTAACACGATTGAGCACCTTACGTTCTGCGCTTTTGATAAATATAAACAGCTTTTATTTCTACGACTAATCAGACTAAACATGAGTTACTCTTAAAGCTACATACCCTCTATATAAATCGATTTCTTCTGTGTAGGCGTGTCTGTATTTGTAACTTCATGTTCACCAGCTCATGTCGAAATCGGGTATTTAAGCGAGCAAATATAACGCAGGACATCATTTATTGTATAGACATCGACCAGTGCACATCCTACCTATACACAGGTAACATTATGATTTACAGAAGAAAATAGATTTGTCTCTTTCGGGACTCGAACACACGACCTTCTGATTTCAAGTCAGGTACTCTACCACTGAGCTATAACGCTGCTTGAGAAAATGGTATACAAACTACAAAATATTATGAGGCAAAATAACTTAACATATTTTTTAACACAAATCAAGATGAATCCATAAATATATAGACCATCTTGTCGGTCGTGTAAATTGGCATTGCCTGTTATAATACTATATGTTATCAATATGAAACCAATATTCCGCCTCAAAACAACCATATATCGACTTGTTATTTAGCGCATGATGAGTTTGTTTGTGTGTTAGTTATTACGTAATGCCTATTTAGTGTTAATAATGCTAGAACAAACCAATAAATAGCCTTGGTCTAGTGGTTAAATGTACGGCCTTCAAAACTTCAAAAAGCGCAACGGCTGTGGTTCAAATATACAGGGTCTGTAGCTTTAAGAAGGGTTTATGGCATATGTGCTTATAGAATGACACACAATATATAATTATAGGTAATTATAGGTACGATACCGTCATGATAGTGTATTGTTATGAAATATTCAGATTATAAAGTACAAATCTATACAATGCATAATGAACTGTCTGTTATTATTATTTAAGTCGTAATGCAAATAAATGCTTAGTTGAACAAAATAACTATTTCTTATAATTATAACTTGTACATGTATATTCATCAAGTTTAATTGCTATTAAGTAATTAATTACCACATAAGCTATTTACCTACTAAAACAGGGTTTGTAAAACAATAAAACCGCCTTAACTCACAACTTGATTTGTGATCATCGATCATTCGCGCAACCTTGACCTTTATGAACAGTCTCGTGACTTTGATTGATCTTCATGGGAGGAATATCGTATTATTGACATGTTTTTTCCCTCTGTAAACCATCATCAATGTCTCTGAACTTTTGACACAGAACCGAAAAGATTCTTTATTGACTTATACTTCTCGTTAATCTCGTTAAAATAATATTAAAATCATGAAAAGTGGTTTAAAAATGAGAAAAAAATGGTCGTGTAGAAATCACAGACACAAACGCTCTGGTATCGTGGGTTTATATTACACCACAAACAAAAAGACAATTAAATATACAATGAAAGGGTCTAAAACATACAATTAAAATAAAAATATACAACACAAATAGTAGGGAAGTCGTGGTTACCGACTTGAATTTTCAGTAGGCAATACGGTTAGGGTAAATCGATTTTATGTGTACATATAACCTCGTTATTATCCTGCCTTTAGAGTCCAAATTGAGAAGACAGTGAAAGTAAAAGTACATCCCATCAGACAATAAATAATAATAATCTAACAATAAAGTCCACATCCAGAGAGAGTAGCTATATCTAAAATCGATGACAGTGTCACATATATATAACGAATAAAACAACGAAACATCCACAAATATTGTCTTATTTGAATTACGTCATAAATTCTCACATCTCAGTGTTACAACGATCCCCAAGATTTACAAAGGGTTCTTTTGAGATACTCTGGCGACCCAGAATACCTTCCGCATGTTTTTCTTGAATACTAACACATTTTCAAACTAATGTTTTCAATATCAGTTAACTATATGTGTTCTATTTCTGTAATGTCTGCAGGTTTCTATTTTAAATGCGGCATCTAGACAAAATAAATCCTATGAAACATGTCAAAGTATCTATACAAACGTGACTTAAATCAAATCGCTATTCTTATTTTTGTTTAAAAAAAATGAATATCAAGTATCTGTTTTAATTCTGTCATTCCTATCGCATGCATTGCCAAGTGCGACCAAACTCGTGATCTAAGGGACATTGGACTTCTTTGAAACAGACTGCTATGTTGAAAATTACAATCTTTACAAGTGAAGAGGCAATTATGTTAAGTGTACATATTAAATGTAGTAAAGTGGATAGTTTTATAACAACAATATACTTTAATCAAGAAACTAAGGAAAAAATTCCGTTGTAAACGAAAAGTGTTTTAAAGTCCCAACAGAAACACTTCACAACAGATGTACACCGTTTCTTAACCAGCTGACGACGAGGTATATACTTAACTTATATATTTTGAGAATCCAAAACTCAATAGACACAAAATAAACGGCTTTAACCAGCCAGACCAAACTCCAAACCTGGAGCGTCCAATTAAGAGTTACCAACTCATAATTCAGTTTACGCATATTCTATCTGGAGTATTTTAAGAAGCCTTGAATAAATTATATTTTTAATCTGAACATATTTTTAAATATATGACCTAAAACACCTGGACAGAGTTTTGATACACGGCTGTGTAGTGCAACTTTGCCGTTATTTGGGGGTTAGTTTCATTAATGCTTCTTGGAAGTCAAATACGTACACAGAAACAGATTCTTACTAATATAAGAGTGCGTATGCCAGTTTACCGTGATTGTCATGACATGAACATTATTAAAAAATACACGACTTAACAAATTACAAATGTCGTGTTTGCAATTCATTTGCACAATTAACTTTCAAATACGGATAATATAAAAAAAAAAGAAGTTAAAAGAGAGAAGACGCGTAAGCGTCCCTTATTCGTATTATCAGAAGTAAACCAATTATGGGCGATCTGATTAAGACGGTAATATGGATGACGTGTCGGCATGCATTTTCTAACACATTCTTTCCATCTAAACGAAATTAAAAAATATTAATTTCCCCCCGCAAGTGTCGTTACAGCTTTAAGTTGTAAAATTAAAACAATATTATAATGTATTTTTCAGATATTGGAGTTACACCATTAAAACGGCAGCTAACAGTTGATGTTTTAAATGAATGTATTATAAAATTTATCTTTTATAAAGGAGAAATATGTGTTGCTTTAAAACAAAGAAGAGAAAACAAAACAAAACAACAATAAAAAAGGACAAGGAGAAACTGGAATGTTTTTGCCTAAAAACGTTATACCAAAGCTCAGTGTTGTTGTCCATAGAAGCACTGATATCAGTTTCGTCCTACGACCTTTCGACAACACATACTGAAAACCTTTGGTTGCTTTTTAAGGTTTCTATCCAAAACGCAAGTTGTGATTGTTTATATTGTATTAAATTGAATGCATATTATGAAAGATTTAACGTTGTTTGCAACCACGATTGTGAAATTTCAGTCATTTCCTCTAAACTATTCAAATAACACATATAAATATAGATAAATAAAAATAAAGCCGTTTCGATTACAATTCAAGTGCAGTTCGAAAGCCTACGAGAATACAAATATAAAGGAATACTTTAGATATCGTACTTACAATGTTACCCAATATAATTCAGGGCGATATATATGCAAACATATGGACACTATTGCCCAGGCAGGGGAGTAAAATAGCCCCGAATTCATGTTCATTTTGTCATTTTCCTTGTCATGTCAGTAAAGATCTTTAACTTTATCCCTGTATTGTTTCAGGTGCTACTTAAATTGTGGAAGAAAACATTGATCGTGGCTCCAGCGAAAACATGGAGTGTTTTTCAGCAATTTGCAGCAACTCTTCAGTTCTGCAGATGAGAAAGTTCTATGCCTATTTAGCATATGTTTATCTTGATGTAAATAAAGAGTGGGCATGTAATGTTCATTCTTGTTGGCGACATATACCGTTTTGTGTTGGTGCGGCGTAACACCCAGATCCATTCAACTTTTTAATATAATAATAACTTTATTCAGCATTAAACATTCAGTACAACGTTTATAGCCTACACACAATACATATACAATACAGTGAAAACATCAAAGAAAAAATGTGAGCAAATAAGAAAAAAAACAAAAAAAACAACAACATGGCATACAAAATCTACATTGAAATTTACAGAGAAGCGTAATAGCTTAAATGGAAAAAAGGTTGAAAGGTGGTAAAGCAATTTAAATTCCATTTCATTTCGAAGTTTAAATGCATAATAAACATATTTTGATAAGTTTATAATTGTTCTGTTCGAGTTATTAGACAAAAACGCATCACATTTGTTTTTCGTGGGCCATCTGCAAAAGTAAGGTTTACAATATTTCTGTCTTAAGTGCCTATATATTTTACATACAGGCGAAAAACGGTATTCGTTTTCTACTATATTTTGGGTACAATGTATACATTTCCTATTTTCTCGGGGACATTAAGATATCTACCATTTTCAATGGCTAAATTGTGAAAGTAGAGTCTAAATCTACCCAGTGCTATTCGGAATTTATTATCATCTAATAGGTTCAGATATTTTCCATATCAAAACTGTATTATATGCAATATGTCACAGAACACATTAAAATTATTTTCTTCAAGAATAAAACATATTTCCTTAACCTTAATTACCTTACCTTAATTCACCTTTTTTGTTTAACTTTACTAATTTCATTGATTATTGTCAACTCTTCTTGACTTGTTAAAAGTGCTAAAGCTTGTCATTATAGAATGTAATTACCCCTTATTCTCGTGGTATATTATCAAATGTAATTACCCCTTATTCTCGTGGTATATTATCAAATGTAATTACCCCTTATTCTCGTGGTATATTATCAAATGTAATTATTCTCGTGGTATTTGCGGGTTATCAAGCTAGAACATAAAAAGGTAAGGAACATTATCCATTTATCAAACATACTTAATAGGTTTATTGAACTAACTGTACATTCGCAGAAGCTAAGCTGACATGTTGCATTATTAATTAATGAGATAAATTTCGTCATTATCAGAAAGTTGATCCAGATAAATATGAATCATTTTAATTAAAAATTCACGGAAAAAGATAATATGATAGTTACAGAAAGGTAATCTAAATGAGTCTTGAATATTTAACGGGAGACAATATAAATACAAGTAACTTTAGTCTACCTATTTAAAAGAAATGCATAAGAGGTCAACATAAACAAACACGTAGTAGATATACAAGTCTAACCGGAAATGTAGCATTAAAGGACCACACTCAACCAAAAACACGCATATAAACAAACACTTACATAATAAATGAACGTTATATGACATCTTAACATACTAGGGTTGACACTATGGCTATCGCGTTGGAACGGTCAGTGGCAAAAAAAGGCCGCTGGTGGTGCAATACCAAGCACAAAGGAGGCGATACCGCATATAATACGCCACACATACTCCGCCTTGGAACGGTCAGTGACTGTTGTCAGTGACATAGTCAGTGACTGTTGTCAGTGACTGTCAGTGACTGTTGTCAATGACATAGTCAGTGACGGTCAGTGACTGTTGTCAGTGACATAGTCAGTCACTGTCAGTGACTGTTGTCAATGACATAGTCAGTGACGGTCAGTGACGGTTGTCCCCGATTATGTGGCCACCAATTCCACAAGATGCTGGTTTAGGTTAAGTTTAGTAAGTATAAACCTATATCATTTATATCGATTGCGAAACAAGTTTTTGCCACTTATAATCTCTCGATGGCTTCCTGTAATGAACCAGTATTAAGCAAAGTGGATTAATTATCTTGTTCGAGGACAACAAACATGGCCACGACGAGGATCGAACCCACAACTTTTCGATTTGGAGACTGACGCTCTACCACTGGGCCACGCACTCCAAGATGTTATTCTTATCTTAAAATGGGTAAAATTATGTCTAATTATCAGAAACAGTCTTACAAATTCATTACGACTATCTGCATTCAAAAGCGTAGACTCGGGAGAATGCAAATGTGATAACTGCATAGAAATAGTCAAGAGGTTTGCATAAAACAAGCATTAGTAGCAGACGTAATTAGTTTAAAGCTAAGCAGTAATAATTCAGACATTGTAGCTTAAATCCGACATGAAATGTCATGCGGAAAACATATTAACGTTTTCCGTGCTTTAGAATTTATACACATATTTGAGACTTTGACAACCTCCATATGTCCTCCATATTTCAACATCGAAATCATGACCGTGTTATAAATGTACTCAAGAGTTTTCCAAACAATTCTGGCGTCAAACGTCGTGGGCATATTTAAAGCGTTTTCCAATATGTACACACGTTAAGCTTTCTTTCTGAATATATCCTTTTTGTTTCATTACGTTAACCCTTTTGTGTTTGTGATGTCGTTTGCATTTATTATTACTTTTGCCATCTTGTTTGTCTGTTTGCGTGTTTGTTTCTGTGTTTTGTGGTTGACTGTCCTCCTTGAATGCTACTTTCCCTGTCCGATCATTTTATATTTCTTTGTAGTTAAATGTTTGTGCTTTTCGGATGAGCCTAAAGGTCTCACTAAACAGTTATTTCCCTTACCAGTGACGGTAGAACTTTCTGGAGCTTAAAAAAAAGATCTGTGTTATTCGGTTCTTGCTTATTTCTTAAAATGTGCAAATATTTTCTCTTTTTTTGTTGCAGGTGACAAGAATGGGACAAGTTCATGATTTCATACAGGTTAGGATATGCCTGAATGTTTCTGAGCCCAGATCTGAGAATCTAATACTGGGTAGTGATACATTTGAAAATGTCAGTGAAATGGACAAATTCAAGAGGGTCTCTTCAAACTATTGATATTAAAAAAAAGCAAATTGGTCAACCCCGTGTTTTTTGTTGGATATTTCGTGCAACAGACATCAAGTTTCACAAAGAAAATATTTTTAAAAAAATTCATTAAGTTCTACAGTGGTCCAGAGGGGTCCTGCTACATATGCAGAGCTATGCAAAATTAACTGTGTTGTGAGACGTAAAATGACCCAAACATCGATCATGAAGTGTAGCAGCCAAGTACAAACATGCACTTTTAAACAGATACCCAATGCACTTATTGTATATATATAATATTTTAAAGTAATGTATAGGACCTCACAAACATAACATGATTGGCAATACGAATGCCGCACTGGAAATGCCAAAACGGATAATGGGATTTTAAACCGGCTTTTAGTGCTCATCAAACCCACCCCTTACCATAGTGTCATCCAAGTACAACTCAACGGCGTAAATTAACAATTACCTGCCATATTATATCCTCTAACAGACTAGGCAGCATTAATATGAAATTTCGAAGATTGACGGATATACAGTGATTTAAAGTCCTTATACGATATAAGATATCCAGATACGAATAAGATATTATTGCACCGCGCACAAAAGTCTAGGCATTTCAATGGTTGAGTGCGGTCATGTGATGACCCCCTATGTTTCTATAGTTTATCAGTAGATTTCATAGAGTGTCACTAAAACAATATGGACTACAATTCCGATTCAAAGTTTAAATCATTTGCTAATAGTTCTTTAAGGCGTTAGTGACAAACATAATAAGTAAATTAATAACGTTTTTAAACTGTATCGGTCGTGACGTCAACGTCAAGAAGTCAAATTGCGCGAACGTCTCAATGACGTTGACGCTCCATTAAAATGGGTTAAATATCGGTGTTTGCCTTAAATAAGGTGCTCGGCTATTGCTTCGTCCCCTATAAATCTTACTAAACCCACATATTGCTGTAGGGGGTCAGTAACAAACCCAATAACTAATGATCGAAGTTAAAGAGACCGATAAACATCAATTACTCGCAGTTTGAATTAGTGTGTCTTTTTATAAATGTTTCATACATAGTTCATCGCGTTTCAAGGGACAAATTAAATATGATAAAATAAAGTGATACCCTTTCAGATTACATTCACCGTCTTTGTATTTGTTTTTTATCGTTACATTCTGCAATGCCCTTTCAAACAAAAATTATTTGATTTATTTTTGTTTTCAACGTTCTATTTGATTTGCTAATGAACATTTTCCAAGAAAACTAATATCAGCAAGCGGAAATTAATTTAAAATCCAATAAGCAATAACAGAAATGCCTGGTGTTGAGTTTCATTTTCTCATGATCAAGCATAGTGACTTAATAATGCAATTAACTTATTCAAACATGTTTTAATACGTTATTCCGGTTTAAACATATTTTATTGCATTTTTGTTTTTACAAAGTATGCAAATGGATCGGGCCACAAGTTCTTACAACATTAGTTACGGCCCTTCCCAATACAATTTAAATTACAAAGAACAGTTATAATGTTATGGCTATAGTAAATATATTAAGTACCAATGAATACAGAGAATAAATGAACTAAAGTTTACAAATTTAGACGTAAGCAATTGTCACGATAGTTGGGTGAAAGAAAAGTAAAAATGAAAAGAAGGAGGAGAAGAAGACAGAATATATTTTAATAAGAGTAGATAGGGTCAGTCAGAACACACAGCGGAGTTGTTTTCATACACTAGTTAGAACGCCTGGTGTCTTTTATATATGTTTGCACAGCTAGAAAAACAATTTCATTTTCTTTATCACTAAAATTTGTATTGCCAACACACAATTTTTCAACGTTCAACTGATGGAACAGTCTGGTTGATATAAACAAGTTACGCCTCTGTTTAATAAATTCGACGACATTTAAAAATAAATTGTTCAGCATCTGCTTTGTCTTGTCCACAGTCGCATGTTGGTGATAATCGTAAATGGTTTAAATACAAATCAGCATTAATGTTGCTGTATAAGTTTCGAATGCGAGCATGGATTACAGAAAGTGATCGTGAGTCACGTAAATAAAACCACGGGACAGTGGGACGTTTAAACATTGTATTGAGGAGACAACATTTAAATGCCTTTAACGATACTAATTCACGAACATGTGTAGGTAGATTATTCCAAAGACTTAATGACGACGGGATCAATGATTTGGAAAACAACTCAGTTCTCCTTATCGGTGTTACGTAGTCATCGGAGTTCCTCAAGTTGTAATTATTAATATCTCTACAAACGGAGGAAACAAGTTATTTATACTCTCGGGAAACATGTTATTTTTAGCTTTAAATACAGTAATACGTTTCTGAAATGTTCGTCTGTCTGCTAGCGAAAGCCATCCAATTTCGAAGATTATTTTGTTAATAGACACGGATCGAGTCAAACCAGCTTCATATTGTAGTTGTTCTTAAGAGTTTCATTCACCGACAGTACAACCGTCCCACACTGTGGTAGCATACTCTAAAATTGGTCGCATACATGATATATATATTTGATTCATAGTTTTTCGATCTACTTTGTATTTTAAAATTCTCATTAGGTCTAAAACTTTGGGTGCTGAGGTTAGAATGTTTTTAATATGTTCGTGCCATTTACTATTATTACTTATAGTCAGGCCTAGATGTGTGTGATGTTCTACAAATATTAGTAGTGCGTCATTAAAAATAAATATGGTTGTTATTAATTGACATTATAAATGGGTTAGACTTTACTAACCATGTTTTAGCCCATTCAGACATAATTTGGAAGTCATGATTTAATATACCTTTCATATATTCTGTGTTAGAAAGCGAGCTATCATCGGCAAATAATCTAGTAATGCTTAACATATATTCAGCGATATCGTTTATGTAAATTAAAAAGAACAAAGGTACGAGTACTGAGACTTGCGGAAAGCCAGCTGTTATTATTTTTTAAATCTGATTTAGCATTTCCTACAAAGACGCTCTGTTTTCTTTTGGAGAGGTAATCTGAAATCCATAATAAGAGCTTGCCATCGATACCATTTTGTTTCAGTTTAGATAGTAAAGATTTCCGCCAAACGCGATCAAATGCCTTAGATATATCAGCAAAGACAATACACATTAATTGTTTTGCACCAAGTGTTTGGCATATTTGATGGTAAATATCTAATAGTTGGTAAACTGTGGAATGACCCGGTCGGAAACCGAATTGGTTAGCAAAAAAAGTAAATTGTTAAAGACTAAGAAGTTAAAAACATGTTTAAAAATAATTCTGTCTAAAATCTTTGCAACGCAACTAAGTAACGAAATCGGTCTATAGTTACTTGGGGAATTAACGGCTCCCGCTTTAAATAATGGCATAACAATAGCACTTTTTCATAAGTCGGGATAAATGCCTTCATTAATGGAGCGATTAAAAAGTATAGAGAGTGGTTTTGAAATGGTATTAATGGTTTCTTTCAACATCCTATGACTTATTTCATCCACTTCACCAGCCTTGTGCATCACTAAAATCTAAATTATATCTACAATTTCAGATTCCTGTATTACTATATCATCTATCTGTGAAAAAACTGTGGCAATCTCGCACCTGAGTCATCAACAGTCGCTATTGAAGCAAAGTAATCATTTAAGCAATCAGCTTTTTCTTTATCAGACAATGAGTAAATCACTTCACCAGTATCTAATGTAGTAACAAGTGATGGAATAACTTCAGAATTTTTGTTTGACTTTATAAAATGTTTTAATATTTTCCAGTCTTTGCATTGATCTGTGACATTTGCATCGTATATTATATCTTCCAAATTGCTACAGAAACTTTCCTTTGCATACGTTTTTAAATTATTTTCTTCGTTTCTTAATGATTTGTAAAGTTTCCAATTCTCGAGTGTATTGGTACTGATAGCTTTTTGTTTTTGGCTGTCGTGTTTTCGCATGACACGTCTTAGTTCGGAATCGTACCATGGTTTATCATTAGACCTAATCGTAACAAGTTTTGACGGAATAAATAACTTATCTAAATCTCTAAATGTGCTTGTGAAACGTTTGCACGCTACGTCAACAGAATCATCGTTTAAAAAGCTCCAGTCATGAGTTAACAAGAGTTAAACAAAATCAGCCCTTTTGTATCGTCAAACACGTCTTTTATACGAACATTTGGTATTATATGTTAATGGAATGACAACGTAAGTACCAACATGGTCGCTTACATCGGAATGGATTTTTATTACACCGGAATCAATAAAATCGAATGAATTTGGTATAACAATAGGATCTAACAGAGTTGCTGACAATACGTTATTGAACAGGTGTGAACCTAGAATGTTAAAATAATGCCAAAACTAGAACGAATTTGACGGCGCGCCATCGCAAAATATCCATGTTTTCTTCACACAGGTCAATTCCCTTTAACCCTGTATCCATTGTACATGTAATTCTCTTGATCGTTCTTTGATACTCAGATCAGAAATAGTATTATTTATGCTTTTCTGTATACATGTAGACACTGTAAATGAATAAAAAAATGTTTAGGTATTTGTGTATTTGAACTTTTGACTCTTATCCCAGAGTCCAATGGTGACCCTGGAGCAAATTATACTGATATTCCCAAAATCATTAGATTTTATTGAGAAAGGAAAATAGATAGTTGACCTAATTTACCTCTCTACATAAACACCCCACCCCACCACACCACACCGCTACCCCACCCCACCCCTACAACTACCCACTTCCCATTTTTTCAAAAACATGGGTATAATAAATGAAATTGTACATTCAATAAATACTGAAAAAGGGATCCATTGGAAGCAACAAACACAACCAGAGAGAAAAGTAGCAGACTCAGTTTTATTGAGTCTGTTCATGAGAGGTAATTTAAGGTGCAGCACCTCTCACGCCCCTAGCAATGACTTAAACGGTATTCTACAGATTGCAGATGACCAGTATATAGTAACACTACTGATTTGTAGTCAGTCGGCAGTTTACAGCCGCCACACAGCACTACACAAATGCTATTGTGAATGTCAATAAATACTGAAATATTTAATTTCCAAACGATGAACGTTGAATAATGGTAACGATTGTCCAATTAACAGACATTGGATTTTAACCCAAATATGCAATATTAAAACAATGAAATTTAGTCAATGGATTTGAATATCAAATAACCAACATAACGGACATAGGATGGCCGAATAGTGGGCTTGTACAACTGACTCTTACATTCATATCCAAATTACAGAATACAGACATGCTCTGAATATGCCATATCCAAATAATTTCAACCCGAATATCAATTATGCAATAATTAACGTTGAACATTGGATCTGATTTAAACAAAACATTATTGCATTACTTTACTAAAATAAGCAAAGGATCGAATTACAAAATATTCGACCCTCTCCTAAATAGACATACAATACTAAGTAATGAACATTGGAAATTCCACCTATATTTTTAATGTTAACACACATCAACTTACACTCGCTTTTATTCTACAATGAACAAATAATAATAATAGACAAAGAGATTAAGATATCCATTATTTTGTAATGGAAGTTTAGGACCCAATATCTACACCAGTTATTCATTCGTTTTATTGTCTTTTCTTATAGCAAGGTTATCCATTCTTTACATAATTTTATGAGGGGAAAAAGAGAACATGCAAAGATTACAACCCAATGTTCTTGATACAAGGTTATATTCAAAATTAAAATAAAAGTGACAGAGTGTCTCGTTTTATTTAACTGTCTTTTATCAGTACATATTTACAGAAACCATTCGTTATTTCAAGGATATAAACAACGACCAAAAGAAAATATGTCGACAGTCTAGAGTTATTTATCAAATTCTGCGAAATGTGATCGTACTCCAGAAAATTAATAAGACGGATTTCTTCTAAGAACGGCGCCGAACTTTGGTATAACGTTTCAGTGCAAAACTACTTTTCGGTTTCTCTCTAAAATGCATGGATAGTTTTTTTATGCCCTTTGAAGAATATTTTTCACTGCACCAAAAAAGAAAATGACATACATTTATTATCATATTAAATCGAAACAACTTAATCAAAATGTGTTTTTAAATAACTAATGGAACGCCCACTGCAACAGTATAATTAACATATAACCAACTACATAACATTGCACTCACGTTTGTAAACATGTAGGACTCTGATCTACATTACAATTTCATGAATAAGAAATAAAGTTCTGCTTCAAAATATTATAGACAAATACAAAATAGGTTGTGTTTCACAGTAAGTTTCTTATATCTAACTTCTTCAGTTACCAATGTGTGTGCATTTATTCTTAGTTTTGAAAAGCATGCTCCTTATTTTTTATTATCCAAAACGTTAATTAGGAGATATTCTTAAAGTTTCCACTGATATTAATTTTGACAATAAGTCAAAAAGGAAGATGCCAACATCAAACAGTTCACAGAAAGTAGCCAACACTCAAATAAAATATAATTAAATTACATTATAGTTAAAGTTTATATCTAAGTTTATTTCCAACATTAAATCTTTCTATCTTCAAAACATATTATAACGGTCGTAAAGTGTATTACAAATTGAGAGAAAATTCTTTTGAAAATGTTTATTGGTTTTCTAAACCCAACACTTTGAGTTCTATCCAAAGCATATTGTTTAAAAGAAAACAAACACTATCTTATTTACACCATAGGCAGGTATAATCGTCGAACACAAACTGTAGATCCACAGGCCACAGCCATCTAAAACACGCAAACAAAACATGTTTGTTTGGTATGGTGTTATACGTCATTTTCAACACATGTAAGGTTATATATGATGGTCGATTTTTTAATTGTGGAGGCAGACCACCCGCTTTTTTCTGGGTAGAACCAGTACTGACACATCCCCCCATCAGTAAGAATCGACACTTCCTCGCTTACAAGTAGAGCTCCAAGTGAGTACCCGCAGTGGTGAAAGGCGAGATGGTTTACAACTCAACGTCGTTATCCCCTCGGCCACGGAGACGCTTCTTACAAAACAAACAAGAATTACAACACATACATCAATTACATGAATACATAGAAGCAAAGTATTGCCTCACCATAAATATAAAAGAGCTGACAACAGTACTGCATTAGAACGATTAGTGTCAAAATGCCACTGAAGTATGTCATTTTTGAAAATAGTGCTCGAAACGGGCACTATGTTTAATACCATAAAGCACAATTTGAAATAGTATATGTTTACTTCTCACATCATTATTTGTCTCTGATGAAAACCCAGTAAACAATTACAGAATTTAATTTGTGTTTTCTCCAGTAAAAACTGGTTATTACTCTAGACCACACGTTTATTTAACTATTTCAACTGCAAAATGTTTAGTACTTTACAACAAAATATCCCTTACCGAATCTACATATATATATATATATATACAAACTTAAGTCATACAACTTATATGCAGCTTATTTTTAACACACGTGTTACATATATTTCTCATATAAGTCACTGTATATCGTGTATGTGAGTTATATGTAATAATGGCTTATATGTCCAGATCATGGTGATATATAAGTCACGTATATGTCACGTATAGAAGTTATAGCTACACCGAACGACTTTAAAAACGCAATAGGTAAATAAACTAAATTAACTGACATATTTCAACAGAAATTAAATTTTAATTTCATCTATTCTATTTAACAATATCTACAGTTGATTTGCTGAAAATTTCATTCAAATTGATCAACAATAAACTTGTTAAATTCAGAGAATAACAGTACGACCCCCAAAAGCAAAAGTCACAAAATTAATACCCGGTATATCCCTATATGCGTAGGAGATGTCAGGTGTGCATTGCCGCTAATGGTGGATATTGTGACTTTTGGTTTTGTGGGTAGTACTGTCATATTTTGAATTTAACAGGTAAATGATCAATTTGAATGAAATTTTCAGCAATTCAAATGTAGATATGGTTAAATAGAATAGATGAAATTAAAATTTAATTTCTATTGAAATATGTCAGTTATCTATTTACACTGTCCCGTTTTATGGTACGAAACTAATAAGAGTGAGGTGTACCCTAGAACCAGATTTAAACACCAACGGCAGTTTTGCCACAGTCCGTTCCAAAGCGGTAGCCCTATTGTCAACCAATTTTGTTTGTGATATCACTGATGTCACATGCCTTGCTTTTTGTTAACATTGTTAGTGTTTGTTTTAGTGCATGGTTTTGGTTGACTGTGTTCTGTGAAGGCTTCATTACATGTTTGACCTTTATGTCTACTTATAAATAAGCTGGCACTGGAGAGCATTTATATGCCGTTTATATGCAAATACCATTTTCAGAAATGGACCCTCATCCTGAAATAGTTCAAAATGAGTTGATCTTTTAACGGAAATGTTTCATTTTGACAAGAGGATTTGAATTTAGTTAGAGAATTTTAAATTGAGATAGAAGATGCATTTAATACGGTAGGAGCTTAGTGTCAAATGACTTAAAAGAATATGGCAAACACATCTTTATTTTGTGATTTGATTGAACGATTGATTAAAGACTTTTCATCATTTTTAAACGAGGAAAGGATTTGTTTGTAATTGAAAACATTTTGAAAAGTACATATCAAGTTCGATTTTGAATGAAGACAAAATACATACACCATGGGATTATTGTCTGGTAAGTACATTTGGTGATTTCTAAATTTAACTGTTGTTCTTTTAGAAAAAGAAGTCCCCGTTAGGCTCAACTAATTACGTTAACTAGGTTTATTTAGTTAATTTATGTGTTGGTATAAATACATATATTTGGTTAATGATGGCAAAAAGCAAACATCGTGGCTGAGGGATTAAGATGTCTGTCTTCTAATTATAAAGGCAAGGGTCCAGTTCATACGGTGACATTTGTTATTTTAAACAAGTCACTTAAATCAAATTGTTATGTCCATATGAGGGCATTGTCTGTCTATCCTCACAAGTATGTAACCGAACCAGATAAATCAACTCAATAATATATATTCTTGACTTTTATTATCTAGTCATTATTTAATATTTTCAGAGTGGAAGAGAAATAAAAATAGTAAAAGGTCAGAAGAAGCCAACAAGAAAGCATTGTAAAACAAGCAACCTCAGCGTGACTGTTATATTGATGTTATCTTGTGTTTTATTTAGATCAACCGATAATATACTAATATATTTAAATTAATAAGCTTTGTTTATTATATGATGTTTCATTTCATCTATAGTTAAAATTCTGTTTAAATTGGACTTACTAGTGGCATATATGCCACTTATAAGTCACTCATAAGTGACATATATGCCATTTATACGTATACCTTTAAACCACTTATATGGAACATATAACTCACAAGGTACATATAATTCACTTATAAGGTGCATATAACTTAAAAGTGACCGAGTACAAGTGATTTATATGACTTACATCTCATTTGCATTTAAAGTCTATATAAGTTGAGGTATATATTGCTGACCTATGTCAAGTATACGTGACTTATATGCCACATATTTCCCAAACATATAAGTCACATATTTCCCAAACATATAAGTCACATATTTCCCAAACATATAAGTCACATATTTCCCAAACATATAAGTCACATATTTCCCATATATTCTGTAAGGGAATTGCTTTACACAATGTTTCATATTGTCTAAAACAAAAACCATCTGTAAGGGATTTCCTTATGTTAACTGTCCTGTTTAACTGGCATGTCATTAGGGTAAGAGATTGATGCACCCTAAAACCTGTTAAAATCCAGCGGCGTTTTTGCCACTGACCATTCCAAGAGGTATCCATGTTGTCAACATGTATCCAGCCCAATATGTGTGGCATTAAAGTAGAATATCGCTTAAGCCGGTGCTAGGAGGCGTGAGAGGTTTTGCACCTTGACATTAACTCTCATGAACTGACCCAATAAAACTAAATCTGCTACTTTTATCTTTTGTTTGTGTTCGTTGCTTCCAGGGAATCCCCTTTTCAGTATTTATTATATTTGCAAGAATAAAGTGAGAATTTTGATGCAAGTTCAAGCATCAGATGGGTTTTACAGAGATTTCAATGCGTTTAATTCAGGTTATGAAATCTTCTATTCTGTGATACATTAAGCTTTCACTACACTAGCGCTGAACATTCGTCGTATAGTATGGATTAGACGAAATATATTAAATTCCCATCATATCAAAAAAAAAAAGCAGTTTTTAATGG
The DNA here is from genome assembly GCA_037043455.1 of Cyrtodaria siliqua. Classification (NCBI taxonomy): domain Eukaryota; kingdom Metazoa; phylum Mollusca; class Bivalvia; order Adapedonta; family Hiatellidae; genus Cyrtodaria; species Cyrtodaria siliqua. The sequence goes on from JAWPHD010000839.1 coordinate 60,492, forward strand.
GCTTATTTGGTTATAATCCTTCTAATGTCAAAATGGAATCGTTTTTGATTTACATGCAGTGGTTTGGCAGTTGAAAACATACAGAGCCCATAATCAATATGGTAATTTGTTTTCATAGGCCATGTGTTTTAAGTGTTACCGAAACGCGCTTCAACCAAATCAAAATATGCAAATCAGAGCGTAATCCCCGAAGTGGATATTTTGCGTAAATGAACATTTATCAGCGGACATAAAGTTGAAGGAAATGTGTTCATAATAACTAGCGCATGAAAGTCTGTGTGTTATTATATAATATGAGTGCATTTCTTTGACAAAGGTCATATATATTAATATAAATGTAAGTGTACAAAAAGACAGGAATAATTCTGTTTTTAGAGTTATGGTTCTTGAAATCTACAGGTCCCCTCATTGCTCTATTTCATTGTGCGAAGTCTCGTTCCAGTCCCATTTTTATACTCTGAACAAGAAGTATAACTATAAAATAACAAAGGGCACACACACTACGTTGACTGTGGTCCTTGAATGCTACATTTTCCTGTTCGAATTTTATATCCACTTTAAAATTTATGTTTTTTATGCTCTGCTTACAGAAATATTAATACTATTATTGTCTTATAGTTATAGTTTGTTTGCACACTGGAACTACTCTCATTGCCCTCTTTCATTAACTCTAATCTGAATAAATATAGATTCATGGTGCATGCACTCTGCGTTTTTTATTATGTCTTCTATAATAGTGTAAAGTTTATACCAGTCCCATTAGTAGTTTTTAATAAATGATCCAAACAATAATTATAAGTATACAATTACAAAGGGCAATAACTCTTGTTTGAAAATGAAGATCGAGTTCTGGCTTTGGCACAATGCATTTTTTGTTATTGCTGTCTATCACTGTGTTAAGTTTGTTCCAGTCCCATAATTTTTTTTTAAGAACTATTGATAGAAAATAACAAAGGGCAATAACTCTTTTTTGAATAAAGATATAATTATGGTTCTTGCACTTTGAAATTTTCTTATTGCCATCTATCATTGTATGAAGTTTCATTACAGTCCCATTATATTTTTTTTAAATTTATACCCCGGAAAAGATATTCGGATGTGGACGGAACGACGGATTGACGGACAAACCGGTGACTATATGCTGCCCCCATTGTTTTCGGGGAATAAGTCGAAATTTATGGAAATGAAGTTAATAATACATATTATATAAACATTTTGACAGTTAGACTTTCTGACAGTTTCGTATAGTTTCGTGCAATTTCTTTATTTACCATATTATACTTGTTTTAAAATGAGTAAAATGCGACCGTTTCATTTGTATAAACTCCTTGTGGTGAGACATATTTCCTGTACTACTTATAAAAGGAGGACACATCAAACAATGGATAATATATACTTATGCAAAGAGGAAAAATAACAGAATCAATATATACTGAACAAAAATATAAACTTCCGATTGTTTTGCTGGTATTTCCATAGGCCAGTTTTTGAGGGATTATAAAAGCTTAAACGAGTTTTAATACAACAATGTTTGATGTTTGTAAGCACACGTAAGTGAGAACTAAATATCCCATTAAACAGTTTCAAATTGGCCAAACAATACTCTTTTATGTGTTATAGGGAGGTAATTTGATAAATGTTGATAATCAAAAGCTGCCATCTACACAATCTCGTTATGTTTTGTTTTTGTTTTTGGTGATCTTTTTGATAAGGAACATATAGAAAATATTGTCTCGGACCAATTTCTTTAATTTTCCTAGATTTAATTTGTTTTTTGTGGCCAAAATGCATGTTTTAAGAAACAGGGGGCTAACTCCTTTGTGTACTAAACTTTTAAAAAACATCTTTGTTTAGACTATTGTTGGCGGTCTATCTAATTATTCTTAAAAATGGAGTAGTTACTTGTAACCCTTGCCTGACGAGCAAATAATGGGTAGCGATTGACCAGTGTCAGAAGAATGTGACTGGGGCGTATCATGTCTACAACGGCGTGGTATTCCAGTGTGGCAGCACTATAAAGAAACCATTGAATTCGCTGCTTCAAGTAGACATATCATCACATCACACAACAACACACAGATAAAAGTCCAGACATTGTGCCTATAATCGTCGGGTAGGACGCCTGTCGTAGGTGGAGTGACTATAATCCTTAGAAATACACACACACACACACACACACACACAAAAAACAACATTCAAAACAAACAACATCTAATTTAGTGAATACTTATGTAGAAGTAAAGTACGGGACACCAAAATCATAAAAGGATTGACAACAGAACGGTCAGTGGAAATAGATCCGTTGTGTAAGTCTAGTCTTAGAATGTCATAATAAACGGAGAAAAACAAAAACGTCAGCGTGAAGCGATTCACTGAACGAATAATAGGACACTGTCTGTGAATTAAAACAGGAAAAGTCAAGGAATTTAATAATAAAGAAAACATAATCTAGATTGTTAGGCCATGAGGACTTCAGCCAAGAAATACAGAATTCGACGGGTCTAGAATTGGTAACTTTCTTTGTAAATCTCAATTCAACTTGATATAGCATACTGGCATAAGGAAGACATGGTAGATGATCACGGTTAAAAATGTCCAAAACAGTTTGCAATTGAACATCTCTCAGTGCATGCAATGGTGTATGTATACGTATTGATAATAATACATGTGCGGAGCGCTGTGATCTAATGGTAGAGCTTTGGACCCATGATCGAACATTCGTGGGTTCGATCCCCGACATGACCATGTGTTCAGTTCTTGAGCAAGACATTTATCTGCATTTGCTTAGTACCGGTTCTACCCAGGAATACATAGATAGTGATTAAACTAATCAAAGAGCTTTCGTTACAATCGATGTGAACTAAATAAGTTTAAACTAAATATAAATGTATCTGTGGTATACCATACGACGTATTTACAAAGTTATATGATTCGTCATTGGTCTCAAATGGTGCTGTAATATAATACGTATTAGCCCCTACTATGACAATACCCAAAAACTGGAGCGTCGAATTAAAAGTTACCAACTCATTATTCATTTTACGCATATTCAATCACGGGTATTCTAAGAACCCGTTAATAAGGGCTATACTTTTAATCGACACATATACATATTCACATGACCTGAACACCTAGATAGCGTTTTGATAAACGGTTTTGTAGTGTAATGTTGTCGTTATTTGGCGGGATTGTAGCACCGCCAAATGTGAAAATTCCGCTAAATGTAAAAACTTCCGCTAAATGTTAAAAATCTTCCGCTAAATGTAAAAAAACTTCCTCTAAATGTAAAAACTTCCGCTAAATGTAACAAATGACTAAATTTTAACATATAGCGTTTAGTGGAATAGGTAAACCGCTAAGTGTTAAAAGTCACTAAAATATGTGATGGCATGAACAGTGCTGCTTTAATCATAATAATGAAATAATTACATATTTATAGAAGAAACATTATTAAAATACGTTTCATTGTCGGAAGCAGTTTTCTTGCATCTATACGCCTGTGCATATATCAGTTCCCACAGGCAACACTTTAACTTTGGGAACATGTTGTATCTTTAGCTTATTTGCTCAAATGATGGAACTCGAATCATAAATGTGAGTCCATGATTTTATAACTTACTGTACATTTGTATCCATTGTTTTTTTTGCATCCGCTGTAAGGAACTTTTTCCAATAAAGCCTACATAGACATTACTTAGCCTCTTTGCTTAAACATGATAGACCCGTCGAACTCAGGAATACAGTTCTAGTTTATATAGTTTGTTCAATATTGAATATAACTTCAACTTCGCAAGCGACCTTTTCGAACGGTATATAAATGTTACCAGTGAATTCTACAGTTATAGCACCGCTAAATGTGAACATCCCGCTAAATGTAAAAACTTCCGCTAAATGTTAAAAATCTTCCGCTAAATGTAATAGAAAACAGCAGCAGTAACAGCAGCAACAATTTGTCGTTATGACTTACTTTGATAACAACGTCATGGAGTCGATTACATCAGCATTGTTCATACTTCAGGCAACTTTAGTGACTTTTAACATTTAGAGGTTAACGGATTCCATTAAACGCTATATGTTAAAATTTATAACATTTAGCGGTTAGTATTTTTTTTACATAAGCGGAAGTTTTTACATTTAGAGGAAGTTTTTTTTACATTTAGCGGAAGATTTTTTACATTAGCGGAAGTTTTTGCATTTAGCGGAATTTTCAAATTTAGCGGTGCTACAGGGATAACTACTTTACTATTATCTGCCCTAAAGAACTTTAACTCATCAAATCTATTACGTCTGACTGTCGCTTGTTTTCTCGATTTACATCTCTATTTAAAATGGAGAAATAATTAGCAAAATATATGACAAAAGGGATCATTTCAATTTGTACATTTTTTATTATCTCTAATTAGATGGGGATGTTCCCCGATCAACTTAATATAGGGTATATGTTTCTCAGCGTATTCGTTTTTTCTAGAGCTTGGAGTCGAATTGAGGTTAATATTCGTAACTTTTGTATAACTAAAGTGTTTTACGGTAACCATACATTTCGAAAACCCTTCAATATGTGTATTACCTTAATCCTAATGAGAAAAAATGTTATAAGTCATGCTCACTTTCATAAATACGTATTAAACTTGATAGAACGTGTATCAGGAGAGGTTTTGACTCATTATTTTGCAACTCACTGCATGTTTAAAATGACCTATTAAATGTTTTAACTTTACAGTATGCAATCTTTTTCAGCCGAAATTAACGTTTAATTTCATACCCCAGGCAATCCCGTTTTCGCTTCCTGGAGAAGGGGTTTGATGGGGGTATGGACGTTAATACACGGACCACGTAATGCGGTTGAATTGCGTTATGAACGCTGATTTTGTTTAGCGATACGATAATGATTAATCTTACTAATGAGCAGAAAGAATCATATAATAAGGTTCTATAATTAAAATAAGTATTTTTAATTTAAAATAAGATAAACAATGTTGTCCCGGCAAATCAAGAAATATAGCATTTCAAACAATCGCAAGATAAGAAGTATCTTGTACCTGAAACTCACGATTTTATTCGGGGAACCCTTCAATGCAGTTATTTACAGCGGAAAGTGGTAACGGCTTTAACTCCTTCTGCATATAATTTTGTTTTTCAAATATTGATGATTTGAAAAAATAAATTGCACAGAGAATTGACGTGTTATCGTGCTGATACATATCATCCGCAGTAACACAATTATCTGGGAGCTGATCGCGTTAGAAAGACGGAGGACATGTCGATATGCTCATTCCAACACATTCATTTCCATAAAAAATAACAATTTAAACATATTGATTGTTCTCGTTTACACTGCATTACAGCTGCTACTTTTAAAATAAAGTCGAAATAACCGAGTGGGTGACATCTATTATTTGCGCTACTTGTTAAATATGACTTTTTTTTGCCATATGTTATTGTGTATTTTCATAGTCAAAAATGGTACTACAACCAAATTACTATTTATAACAAACAGGTTTGTAAAATATACATATCTGTATTTTCTAATATGTATATTATTTTATCACATAACGTCCCTTGTTAGCAGTGTCGAACACCCATTTAATATTATATTGTATTGCACACGTGTAATACAACCTGGAACGATTTTGATTGGTTGAGTTAAACCTGTAACACTACGCAAGTTTATTAACTGAAACTATTTTATTTATTACAAATTCACCCAGATCTGAGTCATAAACTTACTATTTGTGACAGCATATACAAATAATGCACGTTATACAAAACATTGTTGTTGGTTTGTTAAAAAGTTGGCGTAAACTGCTATTTTGTAAAGAGGTAAAACACGAACTCTTTTATACGCAACGTTTTTTGTGAGACGCGACGTTACGACGTCACATATTTTATGACGTTTTGGCGCTAAAGTGTGTCTGACGTCGTGGCGGTTTTACGTCCATCTGAATTATTTTTTACTAATTTGATTGCAATGTTATGTGATAAAAAGGATCTTAAACTCGTTCCCATTCCATATAAGATTTATGAAACTCGTTATGAATTATTTTTAATTTTAACTCGCCAAAAGGCTCGTTAAAATTAAAATAATTCATAACTCGTTTCATAAATCTTATATGAAATGGGAACTCGTTTAAGATCCTCTATATACCAGAACATTAAGTATAGCATAATTATAAACAATATGTGTTACAAATCACCAATTTCTTTCATTAATCTCCTTCTGTATAATTATATACAGTACATTACTTTTTATAACAAACAGGTTTCGTATAATATACATATTTGGATTTTGTTTTGCTTGTTTTTATATATATATATATATATTTACAGTAGCGTTGTCTGTGCAGTGTGGCGGCGGTAAAACGAGTAAAACGTCTCCCCGCGTTTGCAATCGGAAATGTTATTCATTCCGATCTTTGGAGATCGCTGAGCTCGATGTTTACATATATCGGTGGTACATTCTCATATACATTTGAATTTTTACTGGAATTTCGAATAGGTGGTTCCACTACTCCAGCCTTTACTACAGTACATTACTTTTTATAACAAACAGGTTTCGTATAATATACATATTTGGATTTTGTTTTGCTTGTTTTTATATATATATATATATATATATTACAGTAGCGTTGTCTGTGCAGTGTGGCGGCGGTAAAACGAGTAAAACGTCTCCCCGCGTTTGCAATCGGAAATGTTATTCATTCCGATCTTTGGAGATCGCTGAGCTCGATGTTTACAGATATCGGTGGTACATTCTCATATACATTTGAATTTTTACTGGAATTTCGAATAGGTGGTTCCACTACTCCAGCCTTTAAAGGTTCTGAGTATTGTTTAATCACACTTAGGATATATTGCCTGCTTTCTATTTCAGTATTTTGATTGTTACCTGTGATACGCAGGCTTTATAACGTCTGCTCCCAACTAAATTCCATTTTGTTTATTTCGCCCAATGTTAGGGCAACGTGTTTTGTTAGAAACTGGGACCATATGCTGCTGGTCATGGAATGGTGTGAAAATACCGCATTGAAGGTTCCATGTTCACCATCATATGTATACCACACCCAATTACCGGCAGCCGTAGGCACAGTTCGGCAGCCGTAGGCACAGTTCCCGGTAAAAGGAAAACAAGTTTCAAAAGGGTAAATAAATCTAGTTTTATGGCTTGTTACCTTAAACTATTAGAAAATCGAATCGGCCATTTTAATTTGGAAGGAATGTTGTGTATGTCACCTGACTCCCGTGAAATCTGAATCTATATTATGCGAGTTACGGTAGGTTAAATGTTGAAATTAAGCTAAAATATGTGATTGTAGAAAGTTAGAGACCTGGTACTCGGTAAATAGTCAAGTTTAAGAGATTTCAGACATACTGCCATAAAATATAATCTTTCCTAAATAAACAGTCCAAATTTTAGCCCACAGAACATATTATTAAAATAATTGTGGGTTTTTAAACACGACCGGGTATTGAAAAATGGCAGGAGTACGGTACAGTTCCATTATTTATTGACAGGTAGCTAGTACAGTTCCGAAAAATGGCAGGCGTATGGTACAGTTCCAAAAACATCGGACGCTAAAGTATTTTCTCTTTTGGTCTAGTGGTGTAATTTCGAAAACTCTAATGAAGAAATACTGTATATATAAGTATATACATCTTCGGTCCTTCCTTAAACGTTTAAGAAAACCCACCAACCGTGGGGAAACGTGAACATAGGCTCGTTTGAGCCTTCATTCCGACGGTACAGTACAGAGAAAGACACGTTTTAATAACAATCGTATGTTGTGCTGAGTTACGTCCCCTTTTTATAATTCACCATTTATGATAACAGGCTTTGGTATTTAGATGTTTTGGAATAAATTGCTTAATTTAAATTATTGTATAGTTGAACACAACACATTAAATACGTTTTAAGGCCACTTTATGTAACTTAATGTATCTGAATCAAAACGTCTACTGATATATAGGACACGCATATAAATCAATAATGTAGTCGCTCAAAAGTGTACTTACCTCAACAAGTAATAATCATAGGACACTATTTAAATTTGGTATCAAATTGTTACGGATATAGCGCAGATACCCACGAAAGTTTAAAGTTGACACATGCAGACATTCAAACTTTTTTGCTTTGGTGAGACGATAAACTAGTACATGTCTATTGTCTAAATAAAAGTGTAGTGTCTGAATTTCCCAAAAATGTCCTCATCAAAATCAGAATATCTATCATAAAGGTGTGACCACTTTAAAGAGGCTCTACCTATATATTTTTGTCCACCAATTGATATAAACTTTACTTAATTATAAAGAGGACTATGAAAAAGGTAAATGGCAATAATTTCACCCCATGTAATATGCGTTTTGCTGGGGAAAAACAGGATTGAAAAGATCGGATTTTTGAAATTGTATTCGTAATTGTTTATGACAAGCCGATTGCGGAGAATTTCCGATCTTATTCGTTTACAATCGGAACTCCCTCGTCGGATTGGCGAAGAGTTCCGATCGATTCGTTTACTATCGGAACTGCCCCGTATAGTTTGTTTTCGTTCAACTGAATCGCATTGCGCATGTCCGAGAAAATCGTAAAAACTCGTAGTTCTCCGGCAGGAATAAGCGGCAGGGCAGCATTTTATTTAAGATATTGTTCTGATCATAATTAATAATTTACAGAACTGGAATACGAACCATGTTTCTTCTTAGAATACTCATAAACTAGCTTTGTATACATATAAATGCAGTACTATTGCGTATTTAATATTTTACATTAAAATTCGCATATATATAGGTAGTGCCTCTTTAAGTGTACCTAATTAGCTTAAATTTTAGCTTAAACATGCTCATTAGGCAAACTTTAAATGGTCATAATTAAATGACACACAATCTCATTTGGTTAATGATGACATTTTTGTAAAGCCCTGTTATTGCTCTTTAAGTAAGCATAAAGTGTATTTTGGGTTACCACGGGTATCTGTTGAGCGACTTATATGCGTGTCCTATATATCAGTAGACGTTTGATTCCGATACATTAAGTTACATAGATTGGCCTTAAAACGTAATTAATGTGATGTGTTTAACTATGCAATAATTAAAATTAAGCAATCTATTCCAAAACATCTAAATACCAAACGCCTGTTATCATAAATGGTGAATTATAAAAAGGGGACGTAACTCAGAACAACATACGATTGTTATTAAAACGTGTCTTTCTCTGTACTGTACCGTCGGAATGAAGGTTCAAACGAGCCTATATTCACGTTTCCCTACGGTTGGTGGGTTTTCTTAAACGTTTATGGAAGGACCGAAGATGTATATAATTCTATATATAGTACTTCTTCATTAGAGTTTTCGAAATTACACCACTATACCAAAGGAGAAAAGACTTTAGCGTCCGATGTTTTTGGAACTGTACCATTCGCCTGCCATTTTTCGGAACTGTACTAGCTACCTGCCAATAAATAATGGAACTGTACCGTACTCCTGCCATTTTTCAATACCCGGTCGTGTTTAAAAGCCCACAATTATTTTAATAAAATGTTCTATGGGCTAAAATTTGGACTGTTTATAGAGGAAAGATTATATTTTATGGCAGTATGTCGGAATTCTCTTAAACTTGACTATTTACCGAGTACCAGGTCTCTAACTTTCTAAAATCACATTTTTTAGCTTAATTTCAACATTTAACCTACCGTAACTCGCATAATATAGATTCAAATTTCACGGGAATCAGGAGACATACACAACATTCCTTCCAAATTAAAATGGCCGATTCACTTTTCTAATAGTTTAAGGCTAACAAGTCATAAAACTAAATTTATTTACCCTTTTGAAACTTGTTTTTTTTTTAACGGGAACTGTGCCTACGGCTGCCGAACTGTGCCTACGGCTGCCGGTAATCGGGTGTGTATACCATCTTCGGGATGGCTCAGCTTTATGTACTATTGGCATTTTAAATATTGAGTTCTGCTCAACCCGGGGCTAGAGGGCGTGAACGGTAACAAGAACTTTTCACTACCGTTCATGAACAGTCTCAAACAAACCGAGACTGCAGTATTTTTGTATTTATTGTGTTCGACGAATTCCAAATATCTCCTTTCATACTTTTTTCCTAATATGTATAGTCATTCGTTTACCATTTAATTAAATTCTCCATATAAACAACGTGTGTTACAAATCATCAATTTCCTTCATTAATCTAATTCTGTATAATTTGAGAAAAGATTGACGAAACATGAGCTTACATCCACTCAAAAAAGCAATCTGACGTACTTTTTAAACGGTATGACTAGCAAATATGAAAGTTAAACTTGAATTTTCAAAAATAAAATACAGTAGAATTCGTAGAAAAAACAATGTTGAATAGGGAGTTTCTTTATTGTTCTGCCATTTTGATTTCATTTCTTTAGTAGACATATATATAGCCGGCGCGTAATATGGTCTGGTATACCTCGACTCTTAACCAATGAAAAGCGGAGGATTTTAAAAAATGGTTTTATCACATAACGTCCCTTGTTAGCAGTGTCGAACACCCATTTAATATTCTATTGTATTACACACGTGTAATACAACCTGGAACGATTTTGATTGGTTGAGTTAAACCTGTAACACTACGCAAGTTTATTAACTGAAACTATTTTATTTATTACAAATTCACCCAGATCTGAGTCATAAACTTACTATTTGTGACAGCATATACAAATAATGCACGTTATACAACACATTGTTGTTGGTTTGTTAAAAAGTTGGCGTAAACTGCTATTTTGTAAAGAGGTAAAACACGAACTCTTTTATACGCAACGTCATTTGTGAGACGCGACGTTACGACGTCACATATTTTATGATGTTTTGGCGCTAAAGTGTGTCTGACGTCGTGGCGGTTCTACGTCCATCTGAATTATTTTTTACTAATTTGATTGCAATGTTATGTGATAAAAAGGATCTTAAACTCGTTCCCATTCCATATAATATTTATGAAACTCGTTATGAATTATTTTTAATTTTAACTCGCCAAAAGGCTCGTTAAAATTAAAATAATTCATAACTCGTTTCATAAATCTTATATGAAATGGGAACTCGTTTAAGATCCTCTATATACATGTTGATATTACTTTGTATGTAAAACATTGGCAATCAAATAAGTTTAAATCAATGAAACATGCACTGAACATAATGATGAATTTAAATTTTTCGATTTTTTTTCCCTTCGTTTTTCCTTATCAACTTTAAATGTATTTTTACAATTTCAAACCGTTAATCACGTACACTTTTTCCGCCGCTATGGAGAGAACTGTAACTAATGTTGTAATAACTTGTAGTTCAATCCATTTGCATATGTTGCTATGAATATTGTGATGTTGAATTGATGTATTGTAACATATCTGCAATACAATATTATTAAACTAAACATAATGATGTTACAGCCGAATATAATGTTTTCACCACTGCATATAAAGACGTACGTACGTACCGAACATTATGGTACATCCTCAACATGGCGTTCCATACAATAGCATACGCCATTTTATTACCCGATTTAAGATAAGACAAGAGAAATAGTCCTTGCATAATTCAAGGGCATTTAGAAGTTACAAGATATAGTATGTTATACAAAATAACATGACTGTTCAGTTATATTTTTTTCTAGAATGCCAGAAGTATGACACGGATCCCATTAAATGATATCTTTCTCCGAGAATAAATAAGAATTTATGACATTCATTAATTTACAAGTGGTGTCAGTCTTGACTCATTTTATTGATTATTGTCAGTTGTTTCTTAAAAAGCAACGTTTCTTGACGTGCTAATAGACCTGAAGTTTGTCATGCTCAAATTTAATTGCAGTATTCTTTTGTTTTATAGCGCTATACTAAATTAGAAAGTAGGAAACGGCATGCATTCGTCAAAATTCATTGAATTAGTTACAATCCCATAATAACTACCTCCCTAGTCTAGCCATATAATAAAGCTGACATTTTGTCTTGTTATTAATTATTTTCGCAACCGATCAGAATCTGATCTTATTAGCTGTATGGCTCAAAAGCTAAACTAGTCTTGAACCATCAAACGGCATAAATTATAATATTTGACATTAAACTACAGTCAACTTAGTTAAACAAAAAGAAGAATAAATAAGTGGTAGGTGTACAGCTAAACCTCAGTACTGAAAATACACCGTACAAGATAACGTGTAAAAGAAGTAGGGGAATTAATAGAACCCGCCGCATCAATGAATGATATATATGGATATAGGAAAGGTCGAAATAGGCGGATTCAGATCAACAGATTCAGATAGACGGATTCAAGTGTGTATCATACAAGACCCCGTTCTTTCTCTGACATCAATTTAAATGTTTAAAAAAAAGACGACAACCAGTGTTAATATTTGTATTCAAAGCTTCTCGAAATGTTATGTATATGTATTACTGCAACTACTGTATTACTGCAACTACTTACACGCTCTCATAAATGGTGAATTGAATGTTGTTTAACGGCTCATCAACTCATTATAGGTTATTTAGAGCTGCCCCCAGAGAGAGGGGAAGGATACATAGGAATCTGGGAACCGTGCCCTACTCTTATTATCGAATAGATTCTTATGGTTCTTTAACGTGCTCGGAGGATAGACCGATACACCGACGGAACTCAGTGGCACAACGGAGGATTAAACTCGGGGCCTCCGGTTACAAATCCGCCGCGCTACCGAAGTTCAAACGTAATTTTTTCCCAACATTTTCTATCGGATGTTTAAACACTGACAGCTACACGAAGTAACGTTTAACTGGGGAGTAAATGGGGAAAAATAATTATAGGAAGATGATTCATACACATACAGATTTGCGTTGTTTTTCTTGAAGAAATTCTACGATTTTGCAAGATAAAATTGAAATTCAAGGTAGCTTAACATCGGTTGCGATGTGTTTTTTAGTTTAAAAAGCTGCATGGAAATGGAGAACATTCGAAAACTAATAATGAAACATTTATCTTGACTATTTAAAGCAATTTTCTTTAAATTTTAAGGTTTAAATTTGGTGCAGTAAACCATTGTCGCATAAATGTAGGGTAAACGTTCACGCGACCATAGAAATAAAAATAAGTTTTTTTTCGATAAACAAAAATGCACTGTTGAAGAATATCGCTAGTAATAATTTGAGATTGCGATCACTGAAATCGTGGAATAGTTTTACGCTTTATTTTGATACACCCGCACTATAAATATCTCGTTATACTCAACGATATATCACTGTAACGTTTGCAACGTTAGGAGAATAAGCAAGGCTCACTGTAACGTTTGCAACGTTAGTAGAGTAAGCAAAGCAATGCGAAATATTTTAGATGTGCGCGTTATTTTCACATGTTAGGGTATTAGAATAGAAATAGAACATCGTTTACGGTGAATTATCTTGTAATATATCACGGTTTGTTCGGGCTCGTGAAATTATTGTTTACAACTGAACTCCAATCTTTCTTAACAGGATGCTATTTTTTTTGATTTATTTTGACAGTTTTATTTCATTATGTATTGTTATATTTCTAAGAAAACGTATAAAATCAAGCGGAAATTATTACAAAATCCATAATGACATAACAAGAATTGCTTGTCAAATTTCCTTTTTCCGTGAGCTCGCATAGAACCATAATTCAATTACAGGATCCAAACCTACTAACCAGAAATTGATGAACCGAGATTTGATGATGCTGGTGTATTATTCTCACGTCATTATAAAGACGACACCGTCAATATCAGACGGCATGAACCTAGGATGTATGCCATTGGAATTTCATTCAGCTTCATTTGTACGGAGGATCAAGAATTCAGATGGTTTTAAAGGGACACATGGCAATCTTGAGTTTTTTTCAGATATTAAAATTTCTTCCTCGATTTACTTATCCTGCGTCATTTTGACTTTAAAACTGCTTGCATATAATTAAATAAAAAATTAAGATATTCAATTTTCTTCACTATTTTACCAAGTTTTTAAATACATTATTGGTGCACTATTATAAAAAGTTAGTAATATGTAAAAACAATTTACCTTAAACTATTCTAATAATTAATATTAATGATTGAACAAATGCAAGTTAAGAGAAAAACTAACGGGACGCCGTGAGTTTTTAACAAATCAAGATTGCCGTGTGTCCCTTTAAAAATACGTGAGTGGAAATCTAAGTTCGGTATGTGACTGTCAGTGTAGGAAGAGCACGCACATGGTACTGTATAGACTGGATGTCGTCCCGGTGTGTGTTTTTGTTATATTTTGCAATCAGAATCAAAATAAAATCTTAAAATCCTAAACATTTCTGAATAGCTCTAAACCACTTAAGTATGAAGCCAATAATTCAAAGGGGACTTAATGCAAATCATTTTATTTGATGATATCTTGAGTTGTCTCAAATAGTATGAACTTTAACAAACATAAGGACTTAGCCAGTCTATGTACTCTATTTCACAGTAATATTACAATGTGTTAGAGAAAGGAGAACTTATACTTATGGGAAATGTTCAACGTCTTGTTAATTGTATATTAAGAGATACTGTTCTGTATTAGCACGTTGTAAACTGGAAGTTTACAGTAATAACAGATGGGTTTCTGGGAAATGTATCACATGACTTACACTGTGTAACATCAGACGGATTCCCAATAACGGAGGTATTACTACAGGTTATGAATTACCCACTTAAGTAGTTTATTCGGATTAAACATTTTATTTGTCTCGCGGAATTTGTCGAACTATATTAAATCAGGTAATATTACCCATCATATCTAAAATTCCAGCAGTTTATATAAGGCTTATTTAGTTTATAATCCTACTTACTTGATAAGATTGTCTTTGATTTACATGTTATATCATACGAATATATTGGTAGTTGAAAACACCCAGAACCCGAACATTTTAATATAAACGTTATATTGGCTGGGTGTTATTAAGTGTTCTCGAAAGGCGCTTGCAGAACATTGATATATACAAATCAGAGTGTGCCTGTCACAGAAAATAATAAAAACAAGTAATAAAGAAACAATTACCAAGTTAAAAGTAAAAGTACGCTTTCTCCAAAATGTATACTGAAGCGAAAAAGAAACGCAACTCGGGAATTTCCGCTATATATTGTTTATACTGCACAATTAATTCCACAAAACATTCCAAAGAAATGTAAAAGAAAATAAGTTGCAGTTAGAGAAAGGACACAACTGTTATGATGTAGACGTTTTAATCATGCTACACATTGTAACAAGAAATTCATAAATGTTGAAGTTCCTCTTTGAAAAATTGAACCATTTCAGTACTTTATTTATAGTTTGCACAATTTTGCATCTTAAGTTTGCTCACATGCTTGAGCCAAACGCGTACTCTGTCAATAATGAATCTTAGAAGGGATACTATGTACCATTCGATTAACAGCAGCATATTGTACATACAATATATACCGTAAATTCCCGAGTTGCGTTTTCTTTTTCGTGTTTTGACTCATTAACAGTTTGTCATTATGATTTCCTCTTTGATTGTGTGATGACCGAACCTATTGTGAACCCCATGATGACGTCTATCTAAATCCTCAAAGGACGGTAGCGTTTGATGCTTGTCTTAAATCGTGTCTTGTCGTACCCTTCAGTGCTCAAAGAAAATTATTTTAAGAGACAGGCCCAGGGCTTGTTGCTTCTGAAAATGGACAGGCCCCGATTTGAAATGGACAGACCCTGGTTTGAAATGGACAGGCCCTGATTAAAAATGGAAAGGTCCAATATTTTTTTCTTATTGGAAATGTGTCTTTATTCACTTTTATAGCACACATTAATTTTGTTACGTATGTATTAATCAAGCTCAGAACCTCCTCTGACTATATTTTTCTTTTTGCTACCACTTTATGCTCCCTGATCAGCGGACTTATTTACCATTTCGTTTAAAATATGTTAGAATAGAATATTACATAGTAATTTATAACCAATGCAAAGGAGAGGACTAGCAATTTTGCAAAACGATAATAATCAGAGCCGACTTGGTGAAACTGGAGCTAAACTTGGAGCCAAATTTTTAATCAGATTTTATGAGACTATCAGAGCCTCTTCTGGCTATATTTTTTCTTTTTGTCACCACTTTCTCCAAGTAAAGAATTAGGAGCCTAGACTAGAATTCATTTAAAAGTAGGATTCCAGGAACTCCTTACACCTTAAATAATGAATAGAAATATACTTTATATCTGTATTTATACATATACAGTATATATTATATTTTTCTTTCCACCAACATGTATTTGTAAAGGACAGTTTTTTCTTATTTGATTTTGTAAAAAAAAAAAAATATATATATATATATATATATATATCCGAAATTATGTACTATCCGAACTACTATGACACCGCACTTTTACGGCCCGAACAATTCACAAACATTCAATCGAAATACCATCAATAACGATTTTTTTTCATGCATTAGTGTGTTTTTAATGACAAAAACGGTATTTCTTATCACAAAGAAAGAAAACACAACCCTAACAGCAGAATAATGAGTTTAATGTCAACAATTGTCGACCTCATAGTTGTGACAAACTGCCGACACGAAGCCAGGCAAAATATTCAAACTTCTTATTGTTTCAATGTGTGTATAACACATTTTAATTACTTAATTGCAAGTGTTTTCACAGTTCACAATACACATGGGAGTATTTTGTCTTGAGGAACTTGAGCTTGAGATCCAGTAAAACTGATTTTTGGGGGGATTTTTTTTTTTTTTTTTTTTTTTTAGACAGGCCCGACGGGCTCCTCGTCTGCAAAATGAGACAGGCCCGGAATGGATTTCGAGGAGCCCCGGGCGTCGGACTATCCTATTTCTTGAGCACTGGCCTTAATGGTTTGTTCTCTTGTTGCTCTGGATTCTGCCAAATCACTGAGTACTTGTTTTGTGGCTTTTTAGGCTTTTGTTTTTCATATTCATATATACATGGTCATCTATGTGTTATAATTGTATTGCCTATTAATGCTCCCTGCTTAAAAAATTTAGTCGTGCGGGGATATCTTTATTGATTACATATCTATGGGTGAAGATTGGGATTTCTCAGTGAAGGTATATTCATAATCGCTAAATATTAATAATTAACTCCGACCACAAAAATAATTAACTGTGACGTTGAATCATGGGGTCGGTAAGGTGTTACTGACGTAGACGTCGCCCGCCGATAACGTTCAATTTTGTAACTATTGTTTGTTCCTGTGCGTGGCTCTTGAATGGGACGGTGGCGTTTGATGTTTGTCTATGATCTTTCTTGTCGTGCCCTTAATGGTTTATTCTCTTGTTGTTCTGTCTTCTGCCAAGTCACTGAGTACCTTCATTGTGGCTTTCTAGGCTATTGTTTTTTTATATTATATTTACACCAGCATATTTGTGTTTTACTTATATTGCCTATTGGTGCTGCCTTGTTGGTTAGAGATTATATCATGGCGGGGATTTCTTTATTTACACTGTCCAGTTTTAATGGGATGACAGTAGGGTAAATGTGAGGTTTGGTGCACCCTAGAACCGGTTTAAACCCCCAGTGGCCTACTTTGTCACTGATCGTTCCAAGGCGGTAGCCCTACTTTCAACCCTTTGTGTTTGTGATGTCGTTTGTATTTATTATTACTTTTGCCTTCTTGTTTGTTTGTTTGCGTGTTTGTTTCTGTGTTTTGTGGTTGACTGACCTCCTTGAATGCTACTTTCGCTGTCCGATCTTTTTATATTTCTTTTTAATGGGTATGGTGACATATTTCGGTCATTTTAATAAAATCAAATACATATGTTGCACACATTTTATAATACAGAATGTCATGCTTAAAGCAATATAAAAGCAGTTTCAATAACGGTCTCACACCACAATTAATTTTCCCATAGGGTTACTGTACAGCCTTTTCCAACGTCTGAGCTTCAAAGCAGGGCAGCAGACATTGTTGTTGGTTTAATATCTTCAGAATAGCCAAGACCAGTAATTTAAAACAATAAAATACATAAGTTAGCCAGGTTGGGGTTTTTTCTCGCTCATGTTTTGTGAACCCTATGGAAAATACAAAATTAATACACTATCTAGCTGAATATGTGGTGCTTCGGTCATACAATTCTGAAATTTGAATGAAACCTCATATCAACATGGGATTTTCTGTATCATCTGTCTTTTACACTGCAGATGTATGCTTAAGCAAAGAAAACCCTATTTTTCAAATTAAAAATTGCCTAAAATTGAGAAAAAATAGAATTATTTTCTGTTTTCCTTTTGTCTCTAGGTCCGTGAGCTTTCAGGGGAGATAATAGAGGTGTGAGACCTGAATATTTCTGTTCAGAATCAAAGCGGGTAATCATGTATTGTAATATGATTGAAAAGGGAATATCCGATCATCCAAATAGCCTTTCAACAAATACAGAAACACGTTAATGACGTCAAGGCCGGTTTAAAAAATGAACATGAAATGTAGCTTTCATAGAACATAGTCAACCGAAAACAATAACAACATAAACACAATAGCAATGTTTTCCATACGATTTGTCCTGTCCTTCTACTTTTAAAATAAACCAATATGAAATGTTCCGCTTATCGCATTAGACATTTGACATTTCATTAATTTACCGTTAAATTGTTCATCGTGAATGAATCTATTGATTATTGCTATTTGTTTCATTTCAAGACCAATGTTTCTCCGAGTGCCAACACTACTAAAGCGTGTCATTCTTTTATACATTAAGCTCGTGCTATAGGACGCTGACATCATAAACAGTCTATGATATAATCGAGCACGTCAAAAACGCCTCACTGAAAATAAACAAAGATTACCGTAGTTCAACATTTTATTTCGAAATTATTTATCAGTATAAATCATGTTTGGCAATCTCAAAATATTTAATAATTGTATTGATTTAGCTACATTCAATACGAATATTAAAAAATAGATAATTAGCTGATATTGCCTGATTAGGAATTCTATTCTGCACAAACCGGAAGCTGATCCAGACACTTATTTTGATTAACATGAATGTTGGTCGCTGTTCTCAGAAAATGAAATGTGTGATACAATTAGTCATGAATGGATCACAAAATAATCTTAATCCAAACTTTAACTTCTTGTCTTACTGCATTTACAGATCACGCTAAAACTCCCGACAACTTCTCATTCTTGATAGCATTTGCAATAAGCATTACGTTTCATTTATAAATACTTATGGCTTGTCCACACTATATACAATATAGATATAAAAATCGAACAAGAAAAGTAGCATTCAAGGACGACAGTCAACCACAAACACACACAGAAACAAAGAACGACTATAAAGATAATTAAAATACAAAATAAGACATCACAAACACAAAAGGGTTGACAATAGGGCTACCGCCTTGGAACGGTCAGTGGCAAAAAAGGCCGCTGTGGAGTTCAACCAGGTTCTAGGGTGCACCAAACCTCACTCTTACCCTATTGTCATCCCAAAAAGCGGGACAGTGTAAATAAAGATATGCCCGCCAGGCTATAATCTCTAACAAACAAGGAACATCAATAGGCAACAAAAACACATAAATGATCATGTATATCTAATATAAAAAAACAAAGGCCGAGAAAGCCACGAGGTAAGTACTCAGTTACTTGGCAGAAGCCAGAGCAACAAGAGAACAAACCGTTAAAGGTACGACAAGACAAGATAAAAGACAAATAATAAACGCTACCGTCCTATAAGGATTTAGGCAGACGACATCATAACCTTCTATGTTTGTTGTGTCTCGTGCTTTGCTTCCATTTATCCTTGAAATTGTTGCTGGCTTTGAACACGTGTTTCTGGTTCAATGCCGTCTGTGAATGGTAAATTACCTATTCATCTTTTATACCTATTTTAAGCATGTCCTCATATTTTAGCGGTAGTAATTATACGTATTTGACAAGGAAATGTATTACACCGTTACGTAGGTTCCTGGAATGAACTCGAGTTGATTGCACATGTAGTGAAATTGCAAATAATGTTGGAAATGGTAGGGCCGCTTAAATAATGTTATCCCTTTAACAACCAATTTCAGAAACAGTAATTTGTTTCATCTGAGAACATCGCGATTAATGCGATAATGGCGGCGATTAATAGTAACATTATCACAAAATAACAGGGTTTATCGGCATTTACATGGTGAAATCAGAACGTAGAATCGGGAAAGCAAATTAGATAATTGCAGAGGATGTTCACATAATTCGATTGACATTCGATGCACATATAGGAAATGCATGTACTCGTATATGATTAGTCCGAAATAGTATGTCGAATACGTGCACGTAGACGTATCCATACATGTCTGTATCTTCAACAGATCGGCCATTTGGCTGTGAAAAAACACACATACATCGTATTATGAGTAAAAAATGGGATAGAAATGTACGTATTATGTTTCTAAGCAAAATGGGATAGAAATGTACGTAATATGTTTCTAAGCAAAATGGGATAGAAATGTACGTATTTTGTTTCTAAGCAAAATGGGATAGAAATGTACGTATTCTGTTTCTAAGCAAAATGGGATAGAAATGTACGTATTATGTTTCTAAGCAAAATGGGATAGAAATGTACGTATTTTGTTTCTAAGCAAAATGGGATAGAAATGTACGTATTATGTTTCTAAGCAAATACAATCTTATTTAAGTTGTATTCATTTACATTGAAAACGTGTAGAACTATATATTCCGATGTTAGATTTTGAATGTGTATATTTCGTGACGTGACTTGTAACAGTTCACTTACATTTTATATTTGATTTACATCAGCTAAGTGTTTGAAGAAGTAGACAATAGTCTCGCAAGGCAGTGGAACACAATCCGAAGTTCTTCACAAGAGGAATTGGCAAGTTGTGATTGTCTTGGAACGTTACACCAAAGCTCGACGCCATTCTCAGAAGTCCGTCTCAGCAATCCTCCCGAGTACTATCGCGTTTCGTTAAAATCAGTAAAAATTGGCATGTGTCTTTTTTATTTCTAAGCGAATGAATATGAATGAATATTTATGAATAGATTGTCGACAGAAATTCTATTAAAAACGTTTTTATTTTATGCTTGGCAATGACATAGTGCTTAACACTAAAATAAAGTGATATTTTATAGTGTTTGATGATATATATTATGATATATAGTAGTACATACATAAGTTGAGCAGGCAATTTAACATCCACATAACTCAGCCGTCCTAAAACACGAATTAAAATCAAGCGTTTTCATGGATACTTAGACGCCCAAAGGGGTAATAGTTTTAAATAGAGTTTGTATTTAAAACACAATCTGAAACTATGACAACTAGAGTTCTAATAGTTTGCATGCAGCAAAAGCTTATAGTTTTCTATCTGATGACGCTTGGTTAAATTTGTCCCTGCCCGGAGTTTTACATGGACTTATAAACCAATTGAATACTCTTTTCTTAAATTACTAGACGTTTTATTTTATATCTACCACTTTTGTTACTGTTGCACGTGTCTACAATTGCCAAGGTCATCAAGTGAGCGATTCAGGGCCATTTGGTCCTATTGTTTCATTGCCATTGGCTGTAATCAATTGATGATATATTAAACAATGTTTCCCATTTTAAGCATGGACCAGGCTAGCAATGGCATAGTGCAGTTCCATGTCAATCAATGAATTTATTCATACGGATGATGGTTTTAAATATACTGAATGCATTCTTACATTTAAATAGGACAAGGAGACACATAAGGGAACGGTGAACATACTTTACAGTGACCATATACATGTATAGGTTCAAATGGTCATAGGTTAAGTGTATACAAACAAAGTATTCGTTATTCTGGTGCTGTCATATGGAACTCGATTGCACCTCCAATGCGACAAGCCTTAAGCCTTGGATGTTAGGTTTGATAGGGGTATGTTTTGTTAAAGCACATTTCTAATAAATCAATAAATGAGATAACATTTGATTTTATTTGCATTTAAATGTTAGCTAATTTGTATCGATATATTGTAAGCATTGTAGGCGTTATCCTTTGTTCATTGTGTGTGTGTGAGATTCGGTGCGTTTCTAAGTGCATACCTACACGCCCCAGAAAATATAGATTACAAATTCCAACGTCAGAATAGACGATGTCTCAAAAAGGTTTTAAACTGATTTAAAGACAAGCAACATAATGAAGCGCATGGAAGAAACAACCGTTAAAAAGAACATGTATATGCTCTTTTTTATCATTGTGCATGATGTTTTAATGATCTTTTATAACTGACCATGTCCTAGTTTTACAATTGACAATATCCTAGTTTTACAATTGGCAATATCCTAATTGCAATTGACAATATCCTAGTTTTACAATTGGCAATATCCTAATTGTAATTGACAATATCCTAGTTTTACAATTGACAATATCCTAATTGCAATTGACAATATCCTAGTTTTACAATTGACAATGTCCTAGTTTTATAATTGACAATATCCTAGTTTTACAATTGGCAATATCCTAATTGTAATTGACAATATCCTAGTTCTACAATTGAAAATATCTTAATTGTAATTGACAATATCATAGTTTTACAATGGACAATATCCTAATTTTACAATTGACAATATCCTAATTGTAATCGACAATATCCTAGTTTTACAATTGACAATGTCCTAGTTTTACAATTGACAATATCCTAGTTTTACAATTGACAATGTCCTAGTTTTACAATTGACAATATCCAATTTTTACAATTGACAATGTCCTAGTTTTACAATTGACAATATCCTAGATTTACAATTGGCAATATCCTAATTGTAATTAACAATATCCTAGTTTTACAATGGACAATATCCTAATTTTACAATTGACAATATCCTAATTGTAATCGACAATATCCTAGTTTTACAATTGACAATATCCTAGTTTTACAATTGACAATGTCCTAGTTTTACAATTGATCATATCCTAGTTTTTACAATTGACAATGTCCTAGTTTTACAATTGACAATATCCTAGTTTTACAATTGGCAATATCCTAATTGTAATTGACAATATCCTAGTTTTACAACTGACAATATCTTAATTTTACAACTGATAATATCCTAGTTTTACAACTGACAATATCCTAATTGCAATTGACAATATCCTAGTTTTACAATTGACAATATCCTAGTTTTACAATTGACAATATCCTAATTGTAATTGACAATATCCTAATTTTACAATTGACAATATCCTAATTTTACAATTGACAATATCCTAATTGTAATTGACAATGTCCTAGTTTTACAATTGACAATATCCTAATTGCAATTGACAATATCCTAATTGTAATTGACAATATCCTAGTTTTACAATTGACAATATCCTAATTGTAAATGACAATATCCTAATTTTACAATTGACAATATCCTAATTTTACAATTGACAATATCCTAATTGTAATTGACAATATCCTAGTTTTACAATTGACAATAACCTAGTTTTACAATTGACAATATCCTAGTTTTACAATTGACAATGTCCTAAGTTAAGCAACGGAAGGAAGTTGAACCATTAACACATGCCTATATAACTAACATTAGGTATTTCTATATATAATCATATAAGGGTTCTGACACTAGGTTAAAGCAATTTAGACCCTAATCATTAAGTGTGTGGCAATAAAAAGCAATATCATTACATTCAAGTGAGACAGAATATATATTCAAGTATTATCTCCTTTTTACCGCTGCACTGAATCTGCTGTATGTATATTTATTGGTATCAGTCAGGTATTTTCCAATTGTAAATGAACAAAATATGCACATGTTATTCCCTTATCTTATTTTAGACGACTGGTTATTAAATTACACTGCACTTCTTTACGTGTCCTACATCCGCAAATCAATAGAACCCCATTACAATCCATTGAAGAAGAACACATTAGAGTCAAAAGCGACCTCGTCTTTACCCATTACGCAGAAATATTGCTATTTAAATTACTTTGAAACCTTTGTTCTCGGCATTTTACAAGGATTGCAACACGAAAATGTAAATTAGCATCAGGGATGTTTATATCGATTGTCAGCTTCTAATCAGCTTTGATTAGTGACTTTGAGCTGGTAAACTTAGCGGATGTAATTAGCCAGCATAAGTCGCACTTTCTCACAGAAAGAAGCACCTGTAATTATTACTTAGAGCTCCCGGTGTTAAGTCACGCAATAAGAATGTAAAAACATGGCTGATTCAACAGGATCTGTATTCAATCATAATTTTTGAGAGAATACTCAGGATAGCGACAGACTATTATATAAGAAGTTATTGGTAAAGTTTGATTACGATTTATGTTTCGTCTCTCAGACGGCATTATGTCTATGGTCATTGTCAGCGAAATCGGCTTCTGTTGTTATTCGTTCTTTTCGAACTTTATTTCAATCTGACAAATATAAATCATTCTTAATCATGCAATCAGAGTATCAATACTAGTTTAGTTTTGGAAACTCAATGTTTTAATAAGAGGGAGACAAACGAATGAGACTTGATCATAATTAGTAATAACTAAATAAAATGAAATAATTATGCCCAATTTTGCACAGCGGACAAGGCAATGTCAATCCACAAAATGTCAATAATATAGGTATGAAACCACTAATTATTTTCCCCATAGACACCAATGTTAAAGTGTCACATAATAATGATTTGCTGTAAATTCAACTCAAGTATGGATAATGCAGCAGTGTAATGTTCATATAGAAAACTAATAATCAACATGAAAGGTGAGCTCACAAGACATGTAAGAAAGTTCTTGTATGTTTACTAAACAGGTCAACGGTATCGCTGTTTTCATTGATTGACTATTTTCATTGCTCACAAAGTGTAAGCATCGAGTCGAAATTTCGAAAGTGTTTATCAGTGATCCAGTAAAACCTATTTATACGCTTCTTATGCATACAACCACAAAATCGAATAGAAATGGGCAGTTTTCCCCTACTTATAATGCCCATTTCCATCAAAAAAGGAGGGAATTGTTTTCATTATAGGAACTCCATTCGACTACACGTCGAAGGTTAACATGTAATTAGTGGTGGTAAAGCTATAAAAGAAACAAAACACAATTATGGCTATCCGGTTCAGATAGTGAAATTCCAACATTCAGGATAACTGTTTTATTTGGAACAACAGCAGCAGAAAGTCCGTACCATTAAAACCTTCATACCTCAAGTTGTCACAGAATGTTTTATGTTCACTGGATACCTTTCAAGGGATTTTATGATCCACTACCAATATTAAAATTTGAAGAAATCCCTTAGCTATTGAAAAAAGTGTTAACTGAACAAAAAAATATATACGTCAGGTTTTGTGTGTGTTTGTGGTTGGTTGTCGACCTTGAATGCTACTTTTTCTATTCGAATTTTACTCGTTTACATGACTTACGTTTGGTAACAATGTGATAAAAGTAGATATAACAGTCGAACAGGAAAGTAGCATTCAAGGACCGCAGTCAACCAAAAACACGCATCGAAACAAACAATAATTACAAAGATAAATATAAAGCAAGGTATATGACATCACATACAAACAGGTTTACAATAGGGCCACCGCTGTAGAATTGTCAGTGGCAATAAAGGTCACCGAAGGTTTAAACAAGACTCAAGGATTCAACAAACATCACGCTTTGACTATTGCCATCATACTACAACGGTACAGTTTAAATAAAGAAATCCCCGCCAGGCTATATCCTCTACCAAACTAGGCAGCAATAATAGACAATATAAGATGATCACGTGTATATGAATAGAAAAACACCAACGCCTGGAAAGGCACAACGCAAGTATTCGATGAATTGGCAGAAGCCAGAGTCAGCAACAAGAGAATACACCACCAAGGCCACGACAATACAAAGTATACGATTGAAGACGATCATCAAACGGTACCGTCCTTCATTACAGGGCCCATTCGTCGCGCAATCAAAGAGGAAAGCATAGTGTCGAACGTTTAATTGATCAATTCCTAAACATGCAGTGAGTTGCAAAATGATAGGATCATAACCTATTTTGATAAACTTTCTGACAAACATACTATTACATGAAAGTGATCATCGAGGATATCACAAAGCTTATAAAGTGAATGAACTCTTACATTGGAAAGCAAAGTTTTATCACAAAAGTTCTACAAAGTTAGGAGTAACTTAACGTGTTGTTTTTATAACCTATTTTGGAGTAAAGATTAAGATCATCACAGCTCCCATTGTATATTGACTTTGATACCTACCAACAAGAATTAGCACATTCCATTTCCCATTTTACTCGTATTTGGTGTAAATGCGAACATGTCGAGCAATTAAGAACATAGTTCCAATTAAAGATGTATTAATAATATCCCACAGACATTATTCGTTTCTATTTCCACAAAACCACTTACAATATATGCTAATTCGACCTACATCAGCGTATTGGTGTTGTGCAGCCAATTGTAACATTGACCTACATCAGCGTATTGAGTCGTGCAGCCAATTGTAACTCTGACCTACATCAGCGAATTGGTGCTGTTCAGCCAATTGTAACACTGACCTACATCAGTATATTGGCGTTATGCAACCAATTGTAACGCTGACCTACATCAGTGTATTGGTGTTGTACAGCCAATTGTAACTCTGACCTACATCAGCGTATGAAAATTGGTGTTGTGCAGCCAATTGTAATGCTGACCTACATCAGCGTATTGATGTTGCGCAGCCAATTGTAACGCTGACCTACATCAGCGTATTGATGTTGTGCAGCCAATTGTAACGCTGACCTACATCAGCGTATTGATGTTGCGCAGCCAATTGTAACGCTGACCTACATCAGCGTATTGGTGTTGTGCAGCCAATTCCGTATTTCCGTTTTGTCATTGAAAATACATTATCCATAGCTGTTGAAGGGCATATTAAACTTTTCGTTGTTAAAAAACGAACAACATGTAACATCTCATTAAAATATTACGTGGATATTTTAATAGCCAATAGTTTTTACAACCCCATTGTAGCCGCAAAAGAGCACTTAATTTATGTGCTATGACGCCGCTTTGAAAAACAACAGCAACCTAATACTATAAATGATGAAATATAATATAAATAGTAAACGTAATTGCTATTTAATTTGATTATTGAATTATTTTTTATTTGCATTAATTGAACCATTTACAGCATTGTTGGATAATCATGTTTTATACAGTATAGCACAGCTTCGAAAAAGAGATAATTTGAATTCGATCGTATTTAGCATAAATATTTGAAGCATTTAGAAAACAACAAGCATAGTCATATTCCAAAAGACATATTTAATTAACATATATCTGTATTCTTAATTTAATTTCAAATATTTTGAAGAAAATATGTAAATATGGATATAAAAATCGAACAGGAAAAGTAACATTCAAGGACGACAGTCAAGGACAAACACACACAGAAACAAAGAACAATTTTAAAGATGAACAAAATGCCAAATTAGACATCACAAACACACAAGGGTTGACAATAGGGCTACCTCCTTTGAACGGTCAGTGGCAAAAAAGGCCGCTGGGGTTTTTAAACCAGGTTCTAGGGTGCACCAGACCTATCACTTACCCTACTGTCATCCCAATAAAACGGGTAGTGTAAATAAAGATATCCCCGCCATGAACTATTCCCTAACCAGCAAAGCAGCATAAATAGGCAATATAAGTAAAACACAATGATGCTCGTGTATATATAACAAAAAAAACAATAGCCTAAAAAGCCACAAAGAAGGTACTCAATGACTTGGCAGAAACCAGAGCAACAAGAGAACAAAAAATTGAGGGCACGACAAGAAACATCAAACGTCACCGTCCCTTTGGGCTTTAGGTAGACGTCATCATAGGATCCAAAGCCTGTCCGGCCATCGCACAATTAAAAAGGAAAGCATAGTCGCAAACTGTAAATGGGTCCACCACTAAGCATGCATTGCGTTGCAAAACGATAGTATCATAACCTCTTTTGGGAAAACCGTTTAACAAGTTTAACAAAGATAGTATGAAAATGATCATGACCAAGGATCTTACGAAGTTTGTAAATCACGTCACCATAGAAGTCAGGTTGTGAGCTTTTAAACCTTTATTTTGAACTTATTTTTATATTAACTTGCATTTTTCAATTTCAACTAACAATCAAGGAAGTAGTGTGCAACTACTTATTTATATGTATCATATTTCTCCTTGTTCAAAATTCATTCAATTTCATAAATGTAACTATGGAACACTATTGACAGTGTTACCTTAGTTTTGTGTATTTTTGTCGACGAATTTCCTTTCATTTTGCCATTGCCGAAATGCAGTTATAAAATAATGACGTCAAATTTTGGAAAGATCCGTAGATAGGCTTCTCGTCTGATTATATCATTCATGCGAACGTTACTAGTACAAGACACTGTTTCAATTTTTGTTAAATCATTTAATTTCTTATGAGTTGGATTACAGCATATATGAACCTTAAAGGTTTACGTCAAAAAATGTGTGCGATATCGAAAATGTCCTCGTATTATTTAAACATGCCTCGTGGTTGGGATGATTAAGAGTTTCCTAGATATTCTGAGAATGCTTCCATTTGATAGGGTTGTACCTGACAATAGTCTCATTACACATAGATATACATCTGACAATGCTGCCATTTGATAGGGTTGCACCTGACAATAGTCTCATTACACATAGATATACATCTGAGAATGCTTCCGTTTGCTAGGGTTGTACCTGACAATAGTCTCCTTACACAAAGATATACATCTGAGAATGCTGCCATTTGATAGGGTTGTACCTGACAATAGTCTCATTACACATAGATATACATCTGAGAATGCTGCCATTTGATAAGGTTGTACCTGACAATAGTCTCATTACACATAGATATACATCTGAGAATGCTGCCATTTGATAGGGTTGTACCTGACAATAGTCTCATTACACATAGATATACGTCTGAGAATGCTGCCATTTGATAGGGTTGTACCTGACAATAGTCTCATTACACATAGATATACATCTGAGAATTCTGCCATTTGATTGGGTTGTATCTGACAATAGTCTCCTTACACATATATATACATGGTTTCTGGAGTAGTTGTATCGTCACCATAGAAGGAAAAGGTACCTTAATTGTTCTTATACTCATAGCACCGTTTAACGCTAAGGCGACAGAATATTACGTTTAAAGATGAATGGCCACACTTTTTGTAGTATCATTTAAAAAAAAACTCTTAAACTTCATATGAACAGTTCTTGATAGTCCCGGAGAGAAACATATATTTAAAACCGCTATTTAGTTGTATGTAAAAATCAGTATTATTTGCATGACGTAGATACTACTTTTATCACTGCGTGACTGCACGGGGAAATGTGGTAACTCTGAATTGTATAGCTGCGCAACTTTTGCCAGATAATTGATAAATACATAAAACCTGTGGATTAATTCACCTGTTTAAAGTCTTCTACGTCAACAAATAAAATCTTACTCTCGCTTTTCACAAATATTGCAATGTGTGAATTGTAAATATCTATTGTTGTGTATTGATTTCGATTTAAATAAACATAAACATGTTCATGAAATAAAACATAGCCGAAGAACTTTAAGTCGGGAGCCTGTTGTGAAAAAAGGACGCTGAAGCACAATAAAGGATATAAATATACTAGTCAAAATTCCTAAATACCCACGTAAGAATATGTCAATACTAGTCTCATTGTTCTTTTTTTGTATTTCTTGATAAACTGTTGTATTTCTGGAGAGGAAAGTATAACAAAACGAAATAAATCTACACTATTTTTGCATGAATCAAATCTTAAAGCTTTCTAGTCGATGTATTTTCTTAGAAATGCATTATGACAATTACACAACTGGGTACTACTTAGGAATTGTGTTAATTAAACAACAAGTGAAAGTGGTTCCTACCTGCTTCTTTCATAGCACGCAACGAGTCCCTAAAGGTATTAACACTTCGAGATAAACATTTCGCGAAAATATTTATATCGTAAATATCATGTGATGAAAATAGTGTCAAACAATCAAACAATGTAATAACTGTTGCAATAATATCTGATGAATTACTAACATTGTTGTATATGAGTAACTAGTAGAATGCCGAACACGAAAATGGCTTTGAATTGTTTAGGAAAGCAGTATTGTGAAATTATACAAAATTGTTGTGACATTTGCAAAGTCATAACAAAAACTGACGAATCCAACCAAATGTCAGAATTTTCTTTCCGCATGATAAAATATAGAACTATGTTGAAATGGTCTATATACCAACTTACTGACAGTGCTGTCCGCGTGACAACAAGTGGGACTAAAAACCATTTATGTTAAAACACACCATTTAAATGTCGGCAGTAGAAATTCTTGAAAGGTTCAATAATTCTTGAAAAGAAAACGCACGAGTTCCTTAGCTGAAAATGTTGCCCAGCTGCGCGGATAAGAAGAAACCATTATTCAGATTAAAGAGCAGTTCTTTACCATTTTACAGCTTAAACAATCCAAAATTCACATATGCATCACGCCAGTGCAATCATGTAGGAAGTAAAAATACAGAGAATAACATCTGAAACTGTCACAATCTGTTACAATCCCCTTGTCTCCGACATAACATACAGGTACTGCGAACTAAATGTCCTCTATGGACCAGATGTCACGTGTTACCTGTTGTGTAACTATTAAAACACATCCCAAATGAATCAAACATCAAATATCGTAATAAAAACGAGCGAAACGACTCTGTGAGGTACTACAAATACATTATGTGGTCCGTGTGGATGCTTGATTTACAAGTCGTCTGCGGATTTTCAATAATCTCGGCAGCTCTCTTGGCGACTACAGTGTCAAGATCCAATATTGTAATTACATACCCTAACCAGATTAGGAATACGTCTTAATTTATTGCTCTTCAACGGTATGTATTTTCGTAACCAATAACGTTGGGAACTCTTCAATCTTCAGTGTTAATGGCGGAATTGCTTTATCTAACATATAGGAAGTCGCTGTACCGAAATGCATTTTTAAGATGAATGAACACAGTCCAGTATAACAATAAACTGAGCTAGATATCCCCTTGTACTGAGTCCAATATCCCCATGAAATGAACCTGACATCCCCATGAAATTACTCAGATAGTCCCATGAACAGTGTTCGATGTCCCATAACCGAAACTGTGTATCCTCATGAGCTGAGCCCGACGAAATAAGCCCCATGCAGATATTCCCAAAAATTGTAATTTTGCGATGTATTTTTAGTATGTTCAATTTATCAAGCCGCATACAATTATTTGTCTTACTATGTCAATCTATATATTCAAGCATATATTAAAATCTCATGTTTGTTCTATAATGAATGCAACGTGGAAACGTAGTTGGATTTTTCCCCTTGTACTTGTTTACATTCACTGTAATTAAGAATAATTTAGCAAACTTTGAACAGCTGTTAAGTAATAATACCGAACATGCTTTCAAATGTACTTCATAATAATCATCATCGGCCGAAAATTCACTCATTCACGGATATTGTCAATAAATCTGAAAAGATGAAGCAGTGTGATATCATGCTGAATGTTTATTTATAATTATCTGTATTATCAATAAGTAAAATGTGTTATATTTTGCTCAATGTGCGCCTTTTATCATGTTGATCTGTATAATTCTCCGAGAAACAGGGTGCCTGAGACGTTTCTATCCCGTCAGGTGCACTTCTTTTGATGACGTCAGCACCTCTTTTGATGACGTCAGGGTATATATGATGACATCTGGGTATTTTTTATTGGAAACAAATGGGGAAAAATGGAAAAAATGTAAATTAAATGATTTTAAACGATCAACACGATAAATAAAATATCATGTTAGTGCCTGATCGTATCCAATTTATCAGTTTCGGCATGAAAAAAATGAAGCCCTCGGCACAGCCTCGGTTTTTCATTTTTTTCTCAGCCTCACCTGATAAACTGTATGTGATCAGGCACTAACATGATATTCTCTATATATTACCTCTCATGAACAGACTCAATTAAACATAGTCTGCTACGTTTCTATATTGTTTGTGCGTGTTGCTTTAAAGGGATCCCTTTTTTAGTATTATTTGGATGACTGTTCGTGTTTCTTGTCGCGTTCGTTTGTGAACCGAACTTATTGTAATAAAGAATTTGAATGTGTGTATAACTGTCGTAATTTTACAAATGTTTCAGGTAAAAACGTTCACAATTGAACAAATCACTGAATACTGGCAGATATTCTTAACAAGACATATCTATATTCAAGTCATTGAGTACTTGCTGTGTGGATATCTTGGCTTTTATTTCTTATATTCATATATACATGATCATCTTGTTGTTATACTCGAATTGTCTATTAATGCCGCATTGGTCTTATTTACGCACCCTTTTTATTAGGATGCTAATAGGGTAAAAGTGCAGTGCACCCCAGAACCTGGGCCCCTTTTATTAAACATCTTACGATAAGTCTCAAATTTTAAAACTGTTCACATTTATGCACCTAAGCATTCAATGTAGACAATTGTGTGTGCATTATGTGCAGAAATATCAAATGTATAAGAAAATGAAATGAAATCGCGTTTATTTGTGAACTGTAAATCAAAGTAAAGTTAAAAATTAACTTACGATCAACATTGTCTTAAGTTGTTTCATAAAACCGGGCCCTGGATTAAAGCCTCAGCGGTTATTTTTCCACGGACTGTTCCAAGGTACGGTGTCCTGTTAGGGCCATCTTACCATCGCATCTTACCATCGACCAACGACCTAGGTCGATGGTCGATGGTAAGATGCGCTGGTCGATGGTAAAATGTGATGGTAAGATGCGGTGGTAAGATGGTCCTAACAGGACACCGTACCAAGGTGATACCCTTATTGTCAAACATTTTACGTTGATGGTGTCCTATGAATCTATCTGAGGAAGCTATCCAACTAGAACGTCGGTAGTTCTACCGAGGTGCCCGCTCGTGCACGAAAATTGCTTGGAGGGCACCTGGGGTCTTAATTCACCAACGGAAGCTGAAAAGTCGCCATATAACCTTAGCTGTTGGTGGGATTATACAATTCAATACGTTTGTGGTGTCCCATACATTGCTTCTACTTTACCTTGTAATTCTTATTTGTTTCAAAATACCAGTTTTTGGTTCACCGCGTTCATTGAATGTTACATTTACTGTTCGAATCTACCACTTATATATACTTCTTAATCCATCTGAAAATAGCATTAAACAAGTAACAAAAGTATTGCATACTTTTCTATGGTATCAAAACATATTTTAAAAAGTACTCTATTAGAGAATATGAGAACGCATGTCTTAACACGATTGCTTTAGAAACATTCTGTACTCATTGAAGAACACACTTTTAGATGAAAATAACAACGAAATATGGAAACACAATTCTCATGGACTTATTCAAACAATACGGAAGATCTGTAATTCTTGAATGTAGTATTAATGAAAAAAAGATTTTTAATAGCTAAAATATATTCTTTTATCTTGAAATAAAATGAAATAGTAATAAGAAACTAATATGGAATAACTTAACCATGGATAAAACTAGCCAATGAGACAGGACCAATGTATAAAACATATTGACAACATTTATGATTGCAGAAGAGTGTTAAACCTTCAACGACTTACTACATCCTAAAATAAATGAAAAGTTTAACGTCTTAAATATTGTTCTAGCTTGTTTTTAACGGTTTATTCTGGTGTTTCTTTGCCAAGTCATTGATTCATATATACATGATCATCTCTGTAGTTTACTTATATTACCTATTTATGATGCCTATTTTGCCTGACTGGGATTTTTATAATCACACTATCCCGTTTATAGGGATGACAGACAGTATGGTACACTGGGGTTTGGTACACTCTAGAACCTGGTTAAAACTCCTAGCGGCCTGTTGAACGTTCAAAGTCGGTACCCCTGTTGTCAACATTTCTTTTGTATTCCGTACTTTACTTTTAGATTAGTTTGTATCCATGTTATTGTTGTTTGTTTTAATGTGTGTTTTTGTTGACTACGTTTTTTGAATGCTACCGTTCCTGTTTAACTTTTATATCTAATTTAACATACCTGTATAACGTACCTGTATAACGTACCTGTATAACATAGCTATACCAGACATTAAATATTCATGTTGTATTTCAAATATATCAAAATAATGGATAACAAAACTAAAGTCTGAAGGCTTCGAAATGCGACAGGGGAAATTAAAAAAGTAATCAAGCTTCTGAACTAAAAACAAAATAGCAAAACAAAAATTTAAAAAAAAGGCATAAAACTACTTTATAATCATCATTTGGAAAATCTAAAACAAAATCAATATCACAGTGCAAACAAAATGGAAAATGTTATTTCATGAAATTAATATTATATGAGAAGAAACATATATCGCGTGTTTCGGCACATACATACAAAGACAACAATAGACATAAAACTTGCAACTTTATATTGTTTTCATACTCAATGTTTTTGGACAGAATATATCTTTGTCAAAGAAAAAATACATTAATAATGTAGACTTCCTACCAGTTTTCTTTGGTATAAAGTATGTGAAAAATCCATTCCAATATTGTTTTCTCATTTGTGCGAAATGTTTTATATTTGTTAATAAAAGAAAGAAAAAACATCACGAGTTGCGAACATTTCCAACGATGATGATAGAGACACCTTTAAGGCGTGGGTAGAGACGAATTATTCAATGGTTACTGGACGCAAAATACTCAAACAAAAATCACATCCTCCTTCCGTCTATCTTTCTAGTCGTTTACTTTCTCTTCTATTCTACTGTTACCTGCTGATACGGAATTATGCGGTTATTGGCATGAAAGTGGGTGTTTGATTGGATGAAAGAGCATATAATATAATACCGCGTGATTGAAAGGCTGTATAAATTGTACACAACTATGTATCTAAAATGTATACGAACAGGTATAAAAGACGAAAAAAAATGTTGCTTTCATAGAACATGGTTCTTTGTCAACGAAAAAATACATTAATAATGTAGACTTCCTAGCAGTTTTCTTTGGTATAAAGTATGTGAAAAATCCATTCCAATATTGTTTTCTCATTTGTACGAAATGTTTTATATTTGTCAATAATAATTTGAAATAGAGACACCTTTAAGGCGTGGGTGGAGACGAATTATTCAATGGTTACAGGACGCAAAATACTCAAAAAAATTCACCTCCTCCTTTCCTCTATCTTTCTAGTCGTTTACTCTCTCTTCTATTCTACTGTTACCTGAGGATACGGAATTATTTGGTTATGGGCATAAAATTGGGTGTTTGATTGGATGAAAGTGCATATAATATAATACCGCGTGATTGATTGAAAGGCTATATAAATTGTACAAAACTATGTAATTAAAATGTAGACGAATAGGTATAAAAGACGAAAAAAAAATGTTGCATTCATAGAACATGGTCAAACAAAGAGGCAAACCACTATAACAGAAAATAGTAATAATGTTTGCGACTGCACAAACATAAACAGTGTTGTTAAAACTCTTTGTAAATAAGGTATGATATGGTAAAAGTATTAACTATGTATATGTAGGTCATTAAATGCCCGTCAACATGTGTGTAAACCCATAAATGCAAACATAAACATATTACAATGAAGTACAAAGAAATCTAAAACAAGACCGTATTCAATATTAACCATCTTTGTAGTGTCTTTATCGCATAGGATCAAAGTCTACACAGTTTTATAATATACTAATGTTTGACCATTAACGCTGCAACACAGGGGTATACATTCTGGCAACTGGTCACCTTACTATAAATATGAATGAGTATAACGTGTTTGTCCTATTTTGCACCGGGCTTAAATAACTTACTCTCGACGAATAGCTCTAGTAGAAGGACGCCACTCACATAGTAACGGTTTAATCGAAAGTAGTTTATTGTTAACAAACAAACCCTAAACGGCTGCCAAGAGATGAATATATTTGTTAATATGACATTCAAAAGCAATGTAAAGGTATTTGGTATAATATACATATGTAAATATAATGCTGCCTGCGCAGCACTATTAGCTCTATCATTACCTCGTATTCTTACGTGGCTTGGAATCCAGCTGAAAATAATAAAATCAACCAATATAATAAAGTTGAAGCACAACTGGGTTATCATGTTTCACATTACCTAGAGCCTGAAGAGATGAAA
This sequence comes from Cyrtodaria siliqua, assembly GCA_037043455.1. Classification (NCBI taxonomy): domain Eukaryota; kingdom Metazoa; phylum Mollusca; class Bivalvia; order Adapedonta; family Hiatellidae; genus Cyrtodaria; species Cyrtodaria siliqua. The sequence continues at coordinate 96,587 of JAWPHD010000839.1, forward strand.
TGGAATCAGAAATTATTACGACATGGTCCTCATCAGATTCAAGTTTAGCTGAAGAGATAGAGGCCGTATACTGTGAACAACAGCGACTGAAGCTACCTTATATCCATCCTTGGAAACATCTGTATATATGTGTTTAAAATGACTATATTTCGATTTAAATTTCATTCAATTTACTCTAAGAGATAGTATGATCCGTTCCGGACTTATAATTACAAAGATCAAAACTAATAGCTGGGATTTCCAAAGTCCACGCTGGAATTTGTGTTTTTTTGTACCTTTCAATCAAATTTAGGTTATTTTCGAGATCTCTTAACTTTGGTTTTATAGGAAGGCAAAATGTTCAAATGTCATTCGGTTCCATCAAAAAAGGTTCATAATTAGGATTAAATACGGTATCGAACGTTGGGATTGATGGGTTAGGTTGTAATTTAATTGCATATTGAAGTGTTAATTTGTCTCGTCTATGATACAGAGGTGGTTCGTTAGCTTCATCGTATAGACTTTCGGTTGGTGAGTACGAAAGGCATCCAAGGCGAAGTCGAAATCCCTGATTATGTATATAATCGAGCATCTCCAAATAAGACTTGCGAACCTATCAAGACACAATAAATACTTATAATAGTCACCGCTTGTGTGGATCTATCTAAAAGTCATAAAGTGACAATGCCTCGAAACCCCAGGGTTAGGTTCGAAGTGTTAGCTTTGATAATATTGCAAATAAATTAACTACTACAGATACCTCACCTTAGGATTGGTGGAAAACTCTCAAATCACTTATAAACTCCAACGAAAAGCCATCAATACCTCCCCTCAACAATAACGGTTCCATAAGTACAAATGATTATGAAAAGGCAAACCTTTTGAATGACTTCTTCCAAAATCAAACTTTATTGAACGACAACAATACCGATCCTCCCAACATCCAACAAGTCATTACACATTCTACACTCGATACACTTACGCTGCTACCTGATGAGGTTCACCAGGTCCTACTGTCACTACCTTCCGGGAAAGCAACTGGCCCAGACGAAATAAACAATCGGGTTTTACGGGAACTTGATAAGGAGCTTTCTGTTCCACTGTGATCTCTTTAATAGATCAATTATTTTAGGCATTTTCCCAGACACTTGGAAAGAATCATTTGTATGTGCAGTGTTTATAGCAGCAGGTGATCCATCACAAGTAAATAATTATAGGCCTATTTCGCTTTTGAGTGCCATTGATAAAGTTTTCCAAAGACTACTTTTCAAGCATATTTTCAATTTCTTAAGAGATGTTAACTTTCTTTCTGCTTTTCAGTCAGGATTCATGCCCGGCGATTCTACTATAAACCAACTAACATACTTGTACAAATCATTTTGTCAGGAAATTGCCGCCGGAAAGGAAGTCCGAGTAATATTCTTTGCTATAAGTAGAGTATTTGATCGTGTTTGGCACAAAGGTCTCTCAGTCAAACTCAAGGCTGCAGATATTTCTGGTCATATTATTAAACTTCTTACTGACTACCTTAGTAACTGACGGCAACGTGTGGTTATTCCCGGACTTAAATCGAAATCGAACAAAATGAACGCCGGTGTTCCATCAGGTTCAATGTTGGCCCCCTTCTCTTCCTTGTATATATTAACGACACTGTTTCAAATATCAATTCAAACACTCGCTTATTTGCTGACGGTACAAGTTTGTATCTTATTATTGACAAGGAGAGTAACATCATAAATACTGAGAATATAATTAATCAAGACATCCAAAAAATGGTTGAATAGGTGGAGAAATGGCTAGTTACTTTCAACGCTTCTAAAACTAAATCCGAACTAATGTCTCGCAAAAGAAACCCACCTCAACACCCACTCCTTATGTCAAATCAACAAATATCTGAAGTATCCGCCCAGAAACACCTTGGTATAAATCTCTCGGATGACTGTTCCTGGCATTCACACACTGAATATGTAAAAGATCAGGCATGGAAACGCATTAACATCAGGCGTAAACTGAAATTACAGTTTGATCGAAAATCTTTAGAAATTATTTACACTTCTTTCATCTGACCTCTACTAGAATATGGTGACGTCACTGGGACCAATTATGAAAAACAAGACCTTGATAAAATCCAAAATGAAGCTGCACGTATAGTCATAGGGGCAACAAAATTGGTATCTATCCACGACCTTTACAAAGATGTTGGTTGGGAAACACTTGAGACTCGAAGCAGTAAACACAAACTTATACAGTTATATAAAATGGTCAATAGTGCAACTCCTCCTTCCTTATCTTACATCACTAGTACCCACTATGGTCAGTGCAGCATCACATTATAGGTTAAGAAATTCAGATGACTTCCAAGCACACAATCATATTCCAATCTTTCTTTCCTTCTACTATTCGAGAATGGAACACTCTCCGTGTTGATGCACGTAACTCTAGGTCTATTATTAACTTTAAGCAACACCTCAATCGCGACAAAATGCAAATTCCTAAATATTATTGCATGGGAAATAGAAGAGCAAAGGTACTCTATGCACGCGTACGAACAAATTGTAGTTCTATAAACGAGCTCTTATTCAATAAAAGCATCGTCGAATCTCCTATTTGTAGATGTGGTAGAATCGAAAATACTAACCATTTTATCTTCGAATGCCCATTAAAGACATCACACCAGACTAATCCATCCTATAGAAATAGTGGGGGCATAATTATGTTGTTTTTTTCATGCATTGTGACAAGTACGAGAATTTCATGCAAAATTGGAGATTGGTATGTACAAACAATTTTAAATCCGATTTAATTATTTCTAAATTTTATGTGTAACAGTACCAGCATGATTTAATTTCAATAGTTTTAGTATTGATTTTGGTTAAGTTTAAGACAACATATATTGTTAATTTAATAATAATTATGTGTAAACTTACATTAATTGGGTCTTCTAAAATGGTCTCCAAATAAACAGTAAAATGAACTTTTAGCAATTGTAAGAAACATTGCACATTGTAATCTTATATAAAATTATGTTAGGGCCTCAATAAATATTTTCCACAGTAGAGGATTAACAAGTTCGTGATTATCTCTAGCTGTAAAATGTCCGTGAATGATCGTTTGATTCTGGTGTGATGTCTTTAAACGATAATTCACGTGCTACCCTATTACAGGAACTGAATCTACTGTGCCCTGTTTCCTTAAATAATGTACTATTTGGCGACTAAAGCCTTTCATACGATGTGAATTCAAATATATTTAAAGCCGTCCAGAAATTCATATTGTCTAGAAAACGGTTTTAGATTATATTACATATTCTTTTCTTCAGGTTTTACCTTACTAATATTCTCTACTTTATTTTAATTCATGCCCAAACTATCTTCGTTTTCTTCGTTTCTGCATTCTCCAATGTAAATCGATTATTTGTCTTATTCCTTAAATTGTTACTTTTACCTTTTTTCTTTCCTTTTGCCACTTCATGCATTAGTTCTATCGATTGATACCAGCATATTTATATTTCAAATTTAATTATTCTTACCATATTCAACCAGTGGATAAGAACTCTATACGATTTTATCTTTCGTTCTGATCCTTTTGTTTTATGTGTACAAATATTGTGTATTTTTGTAGCTATGTGGAAATAAAATATGTTTAAACCAAGTGATAGGGCGAAGTCTTGTGGGATAGGAATAGTTACTTGTCTGTTCGTATGGTGGTTTCCGTCATTTTCAGCACACTTTAGGCCATACATGACGGCCGATTTGTTTGTGGTAGAGGCAGACCACCCCATATTTCCTGGGTAGAACCATACTGTAAACCTAGTAATCATACCATGCACTTTTTTGTTTTAACTACAATAAACAAAAGCGTGCAACTGCCCTGCATTGCTCTAACAACTTCCATCCCAGCCTTTCCAACATACTATATTCCGTTTCATAAAACCAATCGTTTAGTTAGTTTTACCCGCTACCATGTTGATGTGAGTTTAACGACTTAACACATTATCTTACGTTATTAAGAGCCGCCTCATAAAGAGGGATATGGATCATAGAAAGAAATGCAATACCTTTACTATTGAGTAGATTCCGATGTCAATGTAACGTTATCTAAGGCCAAAAAAAAAAATAGGTGTGTTTCCTATTGCATGCTCTAAAAAAATAGGGTAGGTCTGTAGGCATATAATTTTTTATTTGGAGCAAGATATTGTGAGATTCTACATGTATTTATCTCATAAACCCCATACATGTTGATGATACAACTGAAAGTTTCTCTTTCATGTCAGTTTACCTCGATATATTGTGATAAATCATTGTTCAGAACAAATTTAAATGTTTGTTGTTTTTTCTGTTTTTTTTTGTTTTTTTGGTGTTTTTTTTTTCATAAAAAGTTTAGTGTCGGCCCCTTAAAAAAGCCACCGGAAACACATGTATTTTTTTGTTTGGCTTAATGGCCCTTGATAAACGGAACCGCTCTGTTTACGTTGCAATCCGGACGAGGTTAAAGGAACGCGTGCTGCCTAATGATGTCGCCTTTGTTTACGTTCCCATCCGACAGACAATGTTAAGGGAACGTGTGCTGCCTAATGATGTAGCCCTTGTTTACGTGTGCTGCCTAATGATGTAGCCCTTGTTTACGTTCCCATCCGACGGACAATGTTAAGGGAACGCGTGCTGCCTAATGAGGTAGCCCTTGTTTACGTTCCCATCCGACGGACGATGTTAAGGGAACGTGTGCTGTCTAATGATGTAGCCCTTGCTTACGTTCCCATCCGACGGACGAGGTTACAGGTAGGTGTGCTGCCTAATGATGTAGCCCGTGTTTACGTTCCCATCCGACGGACGATTTTAAGGGAACGTGTGCTGTCTAATGATGTAGCCCTTGCTTACGTTCCCATCCGACGGACGGGGTTACAGGAACGTGTGATGCCTAATGATGTAGTCATTGTTTACGTTCCCATCCGACGGACGATATTAAGGGAACGTGTGCTGCCTAATGATTTAGCCCTTGCTTACGTTCCCATCCGACGGACGATGTTAAGAGAACGCGTACTGCCTAATGATATATCCCTTGTTTACGTTCCCATCCGACGGACTATGTTAGAGGAACGTGTGCTGCCTAATGATGTAGCCCTTGTTTACGTTCCCATCCGACGGACGATGTTAAGGGAACGTGTGCTGCAAAATGATATAGCCCTTGTTTACGTTCCCATCAGACGGACGATGTTAAGGGAACGTGTGCTGCCTAATGATATAGCCCTTGGATATACCGAAGAAACCCAGTGGCTCCATTAAGACTCGACAACTTGATCTCCGGATTCAACGTTTATAGGGCTACCCAATGAGCTACGTTGGCTTCAGGTCACAACGGCTTCAGCTATGAGCTTTTTATCTAGATTGTCGTTTGTCCTTTTAATGTATTAGGCTTTGCCAAACACAGAAAATAAAATAAAATATACATGTAAGAATAGAGTACTACAGATGTGATGTATACATACTTTTTCTATTTTTTCCCAATAATAACAATAATACAACGCTTTGAGATTAAGTGTCGATAGATGACAGATCACGAACATTGTTTCATAAATATATGAACACGCAGATTGCATCATTTGTGTTTAATCCACATCCGGTTTAATGGCGATGTCACTTTTGCGAACTTACGGTTTTATTTAGCCGCAAATGAGATCATATAGAATCATCTGCATTCAAATCAATTTGCATTAGTTACACCACAAGACGTTTACAATGTTTCAATATTCTCTGCATTAGTTAGACCACAGTACGTTTACAATTTGCATTAGTTTCACTACATGACGTTAGTCAAACCAGATGGCGTTTACACTCTGCATTAGTTAAACCACATGACGTTTACACTCTGCATTAGTTAAACCACACGACGTTTACACTTTTTAATATTTTCTACATTAATTAAACGACAGGACGTTTACAAATGTTCAATATTCTCTTCATCACGTGGATAACATCGCCGGTTCTTTCCAATCTTGTAATTCCGTTTTCCCAAATAGGATTAAAACTAAAAAACATGTGTAATGTATTGCTTAACGTATGTCCTGCTTTTAGTTGACAGAAATCGGTAGTTTATCCGTGAGTGGCTTCTCCATCAATTTCGGATTTAATTATTGTCGCAATATTCCTAAAAAAAAAAGTGGAAATGTATTTCTTGTTTTAATTTAGAAAACAATTTATAAGTCTTAAAAGTAGATATAAAAGTCGAACAGGAAATGTAGCATTCAAGGACCAAAGTCAAGCACAAACACGCACAGAAACAAACAACAACTACTAAGATTAATAAAATGCAAGATATGACATCACAAACATAAAAGGGTTGACAATAGGGCTACCGCCTTGGAACGGTCTGTGGCAAAAATGTCTGATGGGGGTGGGGATTTGGGTAGGGGGTAAACCAGGTTCTAGGGTGCACTAAACCTCATTCTTACCCCAAGTCTACTTAAAGCGGACCATGTTTAACTTGTAAATAAGTCGTTTAAGTAGTCGTTTAAGTAGTCAGTAGACTTACTTCGGGACATATGCATATAGTTTGACATGACCTTAATGTAAACTTTAAATACAAATTATAAAATTGCTAAAAGTATGTCAAGGTCATTCATATTGAACTTATTTTGGTAGAAATCATGTTGATAAAGTGTGTATGACCTTTGGAATCTGAGTAATGGCGTTAATAAAACAACTTGAATGTCAAACAAATGTAAATTAACGAAGTGCAAAAGGTCATTCATATTGACACAATTTTCTAGAAACATACTGCTGTAATGACGCTGTTGTAAATGTGAATTTTTCGGCTCATAGTGTCTGAGCACAGGTCTTTTAGAAAAACTTGAATGCGAAACTATTTTTTTCGTGTGGACGGACGGACGGTCAATTCTAACGCTATATGCCCGCGCCGTTTTGTGGCAGGGAATACTAATTTAATTTATTTTTCAATATACTACGACAGACAAAACCTGGGGTTTGCTTAAGACAGCGACTACAAATGGTCGATTGGATACTGTCTACGATTCTTAAACATGTAGTACAGTTAAAGATTGTGAGTATAAATACGTATTTATGTTAAACGTTCCTGCATAAAAGGTGATGTTTCGAGCAAGACCTCTCAAACAAGTATGCTTTTATTACAGTAATTTAGCAGCGTACCGATTGCGTGCTTGTCGGCCCATTTTTCAGACCTAGCGCATTTCCTCGTGTAACGTCTGATGATGACTAATTTGTATCCATCATTTCCTATGTTTACCGCAATTCTTCTTGGAATAGGTTACATCCACTAACGTCCGACACGGAAATTACCGGTTTGCTGGGAAATCGTGTACTGTAAGAGTAACACCAAATTATTGGACAATTGCTCTGCTAAGCTAATTCCGCAATTATCTTGTTTTGAATATCCCTGCTTACACAGGCTTACGCTCAATACGCAGCTAAATGTCTGCAACCGTTCGTAGATTTGTTTTACGATATACAAAACTCCCAGTTGACTTAAAACGAAAGTCAACATCGGAGTAAAAAAGTGTTGACTTGGTGTTGTTATTGAAGAGACATCAACTCATTTTGGACATTTAAAGAAAATGTTATATATTAAAACAAGCTTCATTATAAAGGATTCTGTAAAATTTGGTAAAAGGATAACAAATTATCCAAATAGGAATTTGAACAAAGAAGATATGACCAGTAGAATCGATAAAGAATAGTTCTAAATTACCATATACGGTATATTAGCAATGCCATATATGCTAGTTAAGCACGATGACGTCATAGGTCTCAAAATGGCAGCTTCCAACAGCTATTTCACCCTTTTCCAAGTTGTTCAGAACTCTCAATAAAAACGCTTGTTTTAATATACGCCAACATTCCATTTAATTCTTTCAAAATTAGACGATGTTTTTAACATACCTTATTTCCTGTGAAAACATCGGTTGACGATATCCATGTTCATGTTTAAATGAAGTAGAGCATATCATTGTAGTTTACATGTTCCTTTGTATAAAACAGTTCTCTTAATCCAAAAGTTACCATAAAAACCTTGCATTAAACACTATTTTACATTTAACTTTTTATAAAACAGTTCAGTAAATCAAGAATAAGCACTATAACCTTGTATTAAACACGTAGTATAGACAACGAGATATAACGAGACAACATACGGAAGCAGAAACAGTTTAATACAATAGTATTGACGCTACTGATACAGGGACACAAGCTGTTACGTTGCAACATGATAAACATGTTTCTAATTGATGTTAATCACAAAGCAAAACATGAATTTGTATACATGCCCATTGATTTATTTCGCGCCGCAAATTCCACCATCGCAAAATGAACTGATGGGATGTTACCATGTCAATCGATGCTACTCAAAACTGAAACATTAACTTTTTTGTATGGATTAAGGAGGTTATGTTCAAGTGTTTGCATGTGAACCGTGCAACCGCCTCGTATATTGTAACCCTTGCAAATACATATAAACAGATAATTGTTACGATTAAGGCAATCCTTTTAACTCTTTTGCCGCCAAATTTCAAATGTCGTCTGCTAAAATTTGAATTTGATTCGTCCGGTAATATTTTATATAAAAACGAAAACTGTTTTGGAAAACATTCTTACTGAGTGGCGAATAATGTAAACCCTGATCATCCTGCGCATAGTGTGCATGTTGATATGGGCCTACACTGGTCGTAAAATCAACGTTTTTGACTGTGGCGGCGAAAGGGTTAATAATGTATTTCGGGGAATCTGTTCATCAACATCATTTATGAAGTGTGATTACACTTACGGTTATCGCACAGTTTTACCACAACATCAAAGAAAACTCCCACAGGTGTTAACCATGGCCTGATACACACACCTGTTAACCAGGGCTTGATTAATAGGGATACATATGGGCTAAATCTCAGTGACTTCATACATCGTGTAAACATCTCAAGACGATTCCTGACATAATAAACCTATACATTTGTATATATACCGTGTAAGTAATGAAATGTTTGTCCGAAATCATTGACCGTTTCAATTTATTTTTAAAACATACCATCTTTGATATTGAGCCCTAAACACAGGTTAACCAGAGCTGCTTGATTCACACACATGTTAACCTGGGCTTGATTCACACACAGCATAACCAGGGCTTGATTTACGCACAGGTTAAAGCTACAGAGTCTCCATATCAATCGATTTCTTCTTTGTAGGCGGTGTCTTTATTTGTAACTGCATGTTCACCAGCTCATGTCGATATCGGGTATTTAAGCGAGCAAATATAGCGCAGGAAATCAATTACATTTAATACATCGACCAGTGCACATCGTACATATACGCAGGTAACAGTAATTTTTACATGAAAAAAAAGTTAGCCTCTTTCTGAGCTCGAACACACGACCTTCTAATTTCAAGTCCGGTGCTCTATCCACTGAACTATAACGCTACTTGAGAAAATAGTATACTAACTACCATTTATTATGAGGCAAAATAACTTAACATATCTGAACGCAACTCAAGACGGATCAATAAATATGTAGTCCATATTGTCGCACGTGTAAATAAATAAATTAACATATTTGAACGCATCTCAAGACGGATCAATAAATATGTAGTCCATATTGTCGCACGTGTAAATTAACATTGGCTGGATTTATACTGTATGTTATCAATATGAAACTAATACTTCGCCTCGCCTCAAAACAACCATATCTCGACTTGTTATTTAACGCTAGATGAGTTTGTGTGCGCGCGTTTGTTACTACGTTATGCCTATTTAAAAATGCTACAACATACCAATAAATAGCAGTGGTCTAGTGCTTCAGCGTACATCTTTCAAAACTTACAAGTGCAAGCCGGTGCTTCAAATCCCGTTCCGGACAGGTATTTTGTTACCACATATATTCTGGAGACGTATATTTATCGATGTTACCTGTACGGAGGCTAAATAAAAATGTGAAATTTTACGCATCGATTTCTGCTTATATACCGACTTTTGGGGTGTTCGTCGGTTTGAAACTACTTCACACGTGACTCATTCATATTCATGAGTTATTACCAGTTTTAAAAAGGACTGTACAGCTTTAACCAGGATTTGATTCACACGCACGTTACCGAGGGCTTGATTCACACGCAGGTTAACCAGGGCTTGATTCATAAATAGGTTAAACGTGATTTGATTCACACGCAGGTTAACCAGGGCATGATTAATATGCAGGTTAACCGGACTTGAAAGGACAGTAGCTTTGATGTTTGTCTTAAATCGTGTCTTGTAGTACCATTAAAGGTTTGTTCTCATGTTGCTCTAGTTTCTGCCAAGTCACTGAGTACCTGCTTTGTGGCTTTCTAGGATTTCGTTTTTTATATTATATACATGATCATTTATGTGTTATACTTATAATGCCTATGAATTCCTTACTTGTTTGTTAGAGAATATAACCTAGCCCTATTGTCAACACTTTTATGTTTGTGATGTCATATCTTGCCTTTTATTCACCTTTGTAGTTGTTGTTTGTTTCTGTGCGTGTGTGTTTGTGGTTAAGGTGGTCCTTGAATACTACATTTCCTGTTCGGCCTTATATCTACGTTTGATGCACACACAGGTTAACTAGGGATTGATTCACACACAGCTTAACTAGGGCTTGATTCACCTTCATGTTAACTAGGGCTTGATTCACACACATGTTAACTAGGGATTGATTCACCTTCAGGTTAACTAGGGCTTGATTCACACACATGTAAACTAGGGCTTGATTAACACACAGCTTAACTAGGGATTGATTCACACACAGTTTAACTAGGTCTTGATTCACACACAGCTTAACTAGGGATTGATTCACACACAGCTTAACTAGGGATTGATTCACACACAGCTTACTAGGGATTGATTCACACACAGGTTAACTAGGGATTGATTCACCTTCAGGTTAACTAGGGCTTGATTTACATACAGGATAGCCAGGCCTAAAGATACAGCTTTATGAATAACTGTGCCCAAAATACGGACTCAGTTTATGTGTTAAACAAAAGCTTATTGCTAATCAGAACTAAAATGACCAAAGTGACCTTATTTTCGTATGACTATGTTGTACTGAGAATACATTTTAAAGAAGGATGCTGTAATTTTAGAATTTCAGTTATCCGAACTGATTTAAAAGCCGTTCAATTGATATTTTGATCAACAATAATTTATTGTTGAAAAAGTATTACACTTTGGGCAGATTTTTTTTAACGTAAAAGTCAGACACATTCTATGTATAGACAGGCATATACGTTTTGCAATTCTAGTTGAATATATTTCAATTACTGAATAGTTAATATACTAAAAATCATTTAGTAGTAGTAGTAGTAGTAATAGTATAGTCATTCTTTCAGGAAGTGTGCTAAGAGGCAAAATATAGGATTTGCTAGACTAAATCACTGTATACAATAATATAACTTACATAATGGCTTCTGGAGGATGTTTTAGAAATTATATCTACTTAATAAGCGAAAAGAAATGGATTATAATAATAATAATAATAATAATAATAATAATACAGACTTTATTTAACGAGAGAACTCATTTGAAACTAGCCAATCTACCATGAGGCCCTCAACAATACAATATATACAATATTTACAAGTAAATATGCATTTAAAGTGGTATATTCAGAAAATGGAAATATGTTTACATAGAACTGCAAGACTTAGTCATTTACTAATATATCGGATGATGAATCCACTGTAAATACAGTGTTTTGAATTGATTTACAGATTTGGCATTTTGTATATGGTGGGGAAGAGAGTTCCACACTTTAGAGCCTGAATAAGCAAATGACTTTCTGAATAACTCACTATTGGGTCTGGGGGAATATAGTTGCAGATTTGTTGATGATCTTAAATTCCGCATATGGACAGTTGAAGTTAGAGTAAATGCGTCTTTAAGATAAGCAGGGGTCTGATCATTAACTGTTCTGATTGCTTTTTGAAATATAACTCTTTCGGGTAAAAAGTTCAACGGAAGGAGTCGAGATAAGTCGTGAAGCTCTTTTTTGGAACCTTACAAGTTTATCTTCGAGAGAAGTATAACAATTTCCCCATATCACACAACAGTAATCAAGATGGGGTAAGATATAAGAATTGAAAAATAATTTGCGCATAGGTATAGAAAGATAAATCTTTATGCGAGATAACAGGTATAAAAATGAATTACATTTTTTCAGAACTTTATCAATTTGGGTATTCCAAGAGAGGGTATTGTCAGTTGTAACACCGAGTATTTTTTCTTCGTAACTACAATTAATAGTTTCATCTTTGAACTAAATAGAAGGGGCATTATCATAGATATGATGTATTTTGTTCTTAGATGAGAGATACATTATTTTTGTTTTTGATGCATTGATAGACATGCAATTAGTATCGCACCAGGCGTTGACATTTATAAGGTCATTATTGAGTGAATTTGCAGCGTCGACAAGAGATGAATTTGAAGTTGAAAGCGTTGTATCGTCTGCAAAAATATCCGTGACAGTGTTTTCCATAGATAATGGCAGGTCATTGATGTAGATTAAAAATAATAAGGGACCTAATACAGATCCTTGGGGTACACCCGATACAATGGGTGAATATTCTGGACCTAATACAGATCCTTGGGGTACACCCGATACAATGGGTGAATATTCTGAAGTTATACCAGAAACCTGAACTTGCTGGTGTCTGTTATTCAGATATGATGAAAACCAGGAAAGTGCAGAACTATCTATTTTGTAAATTTTTAACTTTTGCAGCAATATAGTATGATCAACTAAATCAAACGCCTTTGATAGATCAAGAAATATAGTACCAACAATTTCATTGTTGTCAATGGCTGCAATACAGTCATCTAATATTCGTATAAGGGCAGTTTGACACGAGTGATTTGCCCTAAAGCCAGATTGTCGTGAATAAAACAACCTATTTTCTTCAAGATGCCGTCTCAAATGTATACTAACATGACGTTCATATATTAAAGAAATAACAGGAAGTATTGATATTGGCCTATAATTGGCCTTGTCGTTTTTAGGACCAGTTTTATGCACTGGGATTACTTTTGCTCTTTTGAATAATTGTGGGTAGATAGTAGTGAGTATACTGGTGTTAAATTTTTTCGTAAGAATGGGGAGATTACAGTAGCAGACATTTTCAAAAAGCTGGCACTCATTTCGTCGGAACCGGTAGACTTGGTAGTATCAAGAGATTTAAGTTGACTTTCAACAAAGGACAGAGGTACCAGTGGAATATTAAATTTCGGAGACTTTCGCATTTTGTCGTCGATGAGATTTTCTAGTGGGACATTAGTGTAATTTGTGACGGGCGCGTTATTTGCGTGATACTTTTCAACAAGAGGCCCAAGAGGGCCTGTGGACGCTCTACTGGCTAACATGGCTCTTATAACATCAATGAAGTGAGTGACTGCCATTTACGTTTTTTTGAAAGTTTCGGGCAAAAATCAGCTTTTTAACTAAATCAAGGGCCATAACTAAAGAATCTGGTAAAGTCTGGTAAAGATCAGATGAAAAATGAAGGCCCTACCGTATTAACGAGGCAAAATATAGCATGTTTAACTAAATCAAGAACTCCTCTGTTACTGGTCCGACTGGTCGAACATAAAGCTCCAAAAAAAAAGTCCAAAAAAAAAAAAAAATATTTAAAAAAAAAAAATATTTAAAAAAATAAATAAAATAAAATATTAAAAAAAAATAAAAAAATAAAAATAAAAAAATTAAAGAATCAAAAAAACAATTCAATAAAAATAAAATAAAAATAATTAAAAAATAAAATTAGAAAAAAAGAAAAAAAAAGAAATTCCCTATACATGTCTATGTAAAACATGTGACCCTTGGGGCGGGGTCAAATATGACCCGAGGGTCACCATTTGAACAAACTTGGTAGTGGACCACAAGCTTATAGCAAATGCAAAATATTAAACCTCTGGCTCTAGCAGTTTCGGAGAAGATGTTTTAAGTTTTTCCCTAAACATGTCTATGTAAAACATGTGACCCTTGGGGCGGGGCCAAAAGTGACCCGAGGGTCACCATTTGAACAAACTTGGTAAAGGACCATAAGCTTATAGTAAATGCAAAATATCAAACCTCTGGCTATTGTAGTTTCCGAGAAGAAGATTTTTTTAAAAAAAAATCCTATATAAGTCTATGTAAAACTGTGACCCCCGGGGCGGGGACAAATTTGACCCCAGGGTCACCATTTGAACAAACTTAGTAGAGGACCATAAGCTGATGCTACATGTAATACATGAGAGCTCTGTGCCTTGTGGTTTTTTAAAGTTTTTTCCTATATGTCTATATGAAAAACATGTCTATATGAAAAACATGCAAAACCTCAATATACAAATTTTGGACCCCCAGGGCACGGCCATTTTTTACCCCGGGGACTTTATTTGAACAAATTTGATAGTCTAGGCGTTGGCGATCATTTTAAAAGAAAAACTGTTGAAATCTGTCCAGCGGTTCTGGAGAAGAAGATTTTTTAAGGTTTCGACTATATATTGTAATGGCAGCCATCTTGGATGTCGCGCTGACCTAATTTTAACAAATCTAAAAAGCATTCAACTAAGGATCATCCATATGAAGTTTGGTCAAAATTAGCCAAGCGGTTTCTGAGGAGAAGTCGTTTGAAGAAAAGTTAATGAACGACAGACAGACAGACGACGGACGACGGACAACACACCATCCCATAAGCTCTGCTGGCCCTTGGCCAGTAGAGCTAATAAAAACAATAAAAAATAAAATAAAAAAAAATAAAATAAAGAAATTAAAAAATTTAAAACAAGCATTGATGTAAAACTGTGACCCCCGGGGCGGGGCCAGATGTGACCCCATGTTCAGCATTTGAACAAAATTGGTAAAGGACCATAAGCTTATAGCAACAGCAAAATATTAAACCTCTGGCTCTTGCAGTTTCAGAGAAGAAGATTTTTTAAGTTTTTCCCTATACATGTCTATGTAAAACATGTGACCCTTGGGGCGGGGCCAATGTGACCCCAGGGCCACCATTTGAACAAACTTGGTTAAGGACCATAAACTTATAATAAATGTAAAATATCAAACCTCTGGCTCTTGTAGTTTCCGAGAAGAAGATTTTTAAAAAAAAAATCCTATATAAGTCTATGTAAAACTGTGACCCTCGGGGCAGGGACAAATTTGACCCCAGGGTCACCATTTGAACAAACTTAGTAGAGGTCCATAAGATGATGCTACAAGTAATACATGAGAGCTCTGTGCCATGTGGTTCCAGAGAAGAAGAACTTTTTCAGATTTTCCCTATACAAGCCTATGTAAAACTGTGAACCCCGGGGTGGGGCCAAATGGTACCCCTGGGTCAGCATTTGAACAAACTTGGTAGAGGACCACAAGCTTATAGCAAATGCAAAATATTAAACCTCTGGCTCTTGCAGTTTCAGAGAAGAAGATTTTTTAAGTTTTTCCCTATACATGTCTATGTAAAACATGTGACCCTTGGGGCGGGGCCAAATGTGACCCCAGGGTCACCATTTGAACAAACTTGGTAAAGGACCATAAGCTTATAATAAATGTAACGTATCAAACCTCTGACTCTTTGTAGTTTGCGAGAAGAAGATTTTTAAAAAAAAATCCTATATAAGTCTATGTAAAACTGTGACCCTCGGGGCGGGGACAAATTTGACCCCAGGGTCACCATTTGAACAAACTTAGTAGAGGACCATAAGCTGATGCTACCTGTAATACATGAGCGCTCTGTGCCTTGTGGTTTCAGAGATGAAGATTTTTTAAAGTTTTTTTCCTATATGTCTATATGAAAAACATGCAAAACCTCAATATACAAACTTTGGACCCCCGGGGCACGGCCATTTTTAATCCCGGGAACTTTATTTGAACAAACTTGACAGTCTAGGCGTTGGCAATCATTTTAAAAGAAAAACTGTTGAAATCTGTCCAGCGATTCTGGAGAAGAAGATTTTTTAAGGTTTCGACTATATATGGTAATGGCAGCCATGTTGGATATAGCGCTAACCTAATTTTAACAAATCTAAAAAGCATTCATCTAAGGATCATCCATGTGAAGTTTGGTCAAAATTAGCCAAGCGGTTTCTGAGGAGAAGTTGTTTGAAGAAAAGTTAACGGACGACGGACGACGGAAGACGGACAACACACCATCCCATAAGCTCTGCTGGCCCTTCGCCAGTAGAGCTAAAAACTGTAGAAAAGTGTGTATTAAATGTATTTGCTGCCAAATACGGATCAATTATAGGATTTCCGTCGTCATCATTTATATAATTGGACTGAACTTGATTTTTAAATCCAGATAACTCAGGTAAACTATTCCATAATTGTTTAGGATTTCGCTTGTTTGAATTTATTGTTTCACTGTAATATTGTTGTTTAGCTTGAACAATGAGACTTTTAACTTTCTGCCTCCATATCTTGTAATTTACCGAGTCTTTTTTCTTGTGGAAATAATCTTTTTTTTAATTGCATCAAGAATATTAGTTTTCATCCAATTTGGTTGATTTACTTTTTTAACGCGTTTCTTTCTTTTTGGGGCATGCTCTTTTAGGACTGCATTAAACATTTCAATAAATAAATCCAGGGAATCGTCTGGATTATCATACACGTCAATTATTGACCAGGGTTGTTCGGAAAGATCATTTATAAATCTAGTTTCGTCAAAATGTTTCATAGATCTAAAACTCATGGTTTTATGCACAGGAACTTTAATATACTTAGCTGAAACTTTTCGAGTTAAACAAATAAGATAATGATCACTTATTGAGTATAACGGAATAGATACTTCAGATATGTTCTGCGGCATATTCGAAAACGCATGATCTATCAATGTAGATGAACAAGTTGTTACCCTAGTGGGTTTGGTAACCAACTGAGTTAGATTGACAGACTCCATGAGATCAAGCCATGTTTTGGCATTCCTATCTGATTTGAGTAAACCGAAATTAAAGTCACAAAGGACAAGACATTCTTTTTCTTCTGAAAATGATTTTTCTAATGCAGCTGTATAATTATTTAGCCAGTGAGCCTTTGAAGATGGTGGTCTGTATGTATAGCATAGTAGAAAATGTTTAGTATTAGGTTGTTGGATCTCAAGCCATGTAGATTCAACTGAACTATTTTCAAGTTCCAATCTTGGAACACATGGTATATCTTCTCTGACATAAATAATTAATCCACCGCCATTTGTAATTCTATCTGTTCTAAATAGTTTGAAATTTTCTAATCGAAGTTCATTGTCCGAAAACGTATTGTTCAGAAATGTTTCACATAAGCATATAATATCAATATGTTGTTGTTGTGATATAAGAAGTTTAATCTCATCCAGCTTAGGATAAAGATAATGAATATTGAGGTGAATAATATTAAACTCCTTCTGTCAAAAGTTGGATGTTGATTACAATTAGTAATATCATTAGCATTAACAGTAGCAGTAACAGTAGCATTAACAGTATCAGTAACAGTAGCAGTAACAGTAGCAGTAACAGTATCAGTTTCATTTAATTTAGTAGCACGATGCCTTGGACTACATTTGGAATTCAAGAGACTGTTATTAGTATCATTCTTAGCATATTAACAGAATACTGGGTCTCATGGTTTAAGCAAACACAGGCATTATTAACACAATGATCTGAACAAGAACAAATGCAATTTATAGAACAGTTATCAGTGTCTTTGTTTTTGTCAAAACCCGTCAAAGTACATTGTTTCACGCCCACTGATGTCCCGGAGGACCCCATGACTTGCGGTTCTTCATCCAACGTGGTGTGTAGAACGATGGTAGAGGCGTGTACATCATCTCCGTGTTGTCTTGAGTACTTCTCCCCCATGAAAACCCCCCTCGACGAAATTTACTTTTCTACAAATTTCCATTGAACTATTTTAGTACAAGATAGATCCGAAAGGCGATATGAAACAAAGGTTTCCGGGATAGGTGGGTATGCCCCACCCATCCCCGAGAGAGGGTGGTTACAGAGGAATCCATGAACCCTGGACTACACTAGGACTAATTGTATCTAAGTATATATGTTCCCCACTGCCGAACTAACATGTCGCCAGTGTTTAGATATCTCCGCCCTTTTGCTGATGTCGGAGAAAATTGACAATATGTTATATTGTATTACAGCTGCACGTGCTTCATTATACTGTTGCACGTGCTATTGTTTGTCGAAAGTATAGTATTGGTTTGATTGGTTAAAATTGACACATGATTGACAACTGGCGACATGTTAATTGACATGTCGCCAGTACCTAGATATCTCCGCCCTATTGTTGATGTCGGAGTATATTGACAGTAGTTTATATAACATAGTTGCACGTGCTTTATACACGTGCTGTTGTTTGTCGGAGATATCGTTCTGGTTTGATTGGTTGAAATAGATAAATGATTGACAACTGGCGACATGTTACTTGTGTTAATACAAAACAACGACCCAAGCGGTATTGCAAAAGCTCCCTTTAACTTAATATGCAGGCGAGCCAAACGTAGAAGTATTTTTTTAATAAAACTGAAGATGAATAAAATAACGCAGTTCTTAATGAGAATCTTTTCTGAACTTGCCGTTTTTAAAGGGACACACGGCAATCTTGAAGTTTTTATCAAGCATCAATATTAGCGTCTCTACTTATTTATTAAGGAACATTTTGACTTCAAACCTGCTTGCATATCACTTAATAAAATTTTGATATTTCAATTTTCTAAGTTATTTTACCAAATGTTGAAATATATTATTGGTGCAGTATTATCAAAAATCAGTAATATACAAAAACAATTTGGCTTATACTATTCTTTTAATTATTATTAATGATTGAAATAATGCATGTTATTTAGAAAAACTAACGGGACGCCGCGAGTTTTCAAAAAATCAAGATTGCCATGTGTCCCTTTAAAATACACTGATGGTAACTTACACCGCAATCCTAATGTTGGTATGGCTGTGTTTTACTGAGAAAATGTTTTACAGAATGAGGTCGTAATTTTAGAATTCAGTTAATTGAAATATTTTAATACACCTGATTTAAAAGCCGTTCAAGGGATATTTTGCAAAAGAATGATTTATTGTTGAAAATGTATTTGTGTTTGTTTTTTGTTGTCTTTGTTGTTGTTGTTTTAAATGTAGAAATTAGACACAGTCTACGTATTGACATGCAACTGGCAGTCATTGTTTTCAGGAGGTGTGCTAAGGTGCACAATATTGGATATGCTATGACAATTATTGTAGGCAGTAATATAATAATGACAAATGGTATTTTAGAAATTATATCTGCTTAAAAAGCAAAACAAAAAATGGATTTGCATTTCTACAAAGTTTCATGGAAATATTTAAGTATAAGATATAATATGATCTGAAAGGCCATATGAAACTAAGGTGTCCGGTATAACCGGGTATGCCCCCACACCTCCCCGAGAGAGGGTGGATACAGAGGAATCCATGAACCCTGGCTAATTGTATTCAAGCATATGTTCACCACTGACCCTAGCGGTATTGCAAAAGCTCTCGTCCACTTAATGTGCAGGTGAGCCAACGTGAAATATAGGGTCCTATAGAAACCACAGCGTCCAAACGCAGTGGCATCGTAGGTCCGCACTGTACTACAAACAAGGAGCAATATTTAATTAAACGCAGTGGCATCGTAGGTCCGCACTGTACTACAAACAAGGAGCAATATTTAATTATACATGAAAAAGACAAAAAAAGGTTGGTGAAGACAGGTTTACCGACTTGGAACGGTCAGTTGGCAATAAGGCCTAAAGGTTAGCTTGAATCGATTTTATGTGTACACAATCCTCGCCACAATCCTCGCTATTATCCTGTCTTTAGCGCCACAAGACAGTGTAAACAAAACTACATCCCATCAAAAGGAATTCGCTAACATCCTGAGAAACTAACATAAAAAACACTAAGATGTTGTTGTAAATTTATATAAAATACAAAATAAGTAACATCTCAAGATGTATCCAGAACCACAGTAGTTGCAGCCAAAGAGAAAACCAATCTAGAGGGGTGGGGGTGGGGGTGGGGTCAGTTAACAGAAAACAGTTAACAGTACATATAATATAAATTTTCGCCAATAACAGGATAACCCAGAAATAACCCTTGC
Source organism: Cyrtodaria siliqua (assembly GCA_037043455.1). Classification (NCBI taxonomy): domain Eukaryota; kingdom Metazoa; phylum Mollusca; class Bivalvia; order Adapedonta; family Hiatellidae; genus Cyrtodaria; species Cyrtodaria siliqua. Next base: position 116,682 of record JAWPHD010000839.1, read on the forward strand.
CCCCCACTCCCCCTCCTCCACCCCACCCCCCTCAATCTAGGGTACGACCAGAAGTTATGTTTTAATAAAAACTGAATATGAATAAATATAACGCATGTATCTCTTTTGTTATTGCCATTTTTAAACAGACTGGTGGTAATTTACACTGAAATACGATTAATCATATTCATTTACACATTGCAGACGGTCCCTCACCTCCCCCCCACCCCCACCCCCCACACACCCCCTAGCAGTCGGTCTCCCCTAGCAGACGGTCTCCCCTCAAGCGTTACGTATCTGAATAAGTATCAAGGTGGAAATTGGAAATCTTCGACAGTCCTAACAGTAATACAATTATATATGTGGATTAGCACTGTGCAATTGGTAGGAAGTATAAATAATAAATGAACAAGACGACACAGCAGTCATCGATATCCCCAGCTACATCTTATTTGATGACAGAAAGAGTTATACGTAAGTTACCATAAAACACCAAGAGGTTGATACACGGGGCACTTTTCTTCAGAATATATTCTTCAGTGTGCAATGTATGCTCTTAGAAACAAACATCGAATTAAAATGTAAATCTTGTTTCTATGTGAACGCAGATTATGTCAATGGAAAAATGTTATTTACAAAAACATGCACAATTTAGCAGGTATCAAACTTCAAAGATTCCTTAAAAGGTTTTCAGATAACCCTCCAGAAACTAATAGTTTACTTGTGTTTCTAGAAAGATGCTCTTTATTAAAGTCACCTCAAAACCATTAACTTTAATTTGATACTTGTAGCAAGTTGTATGCAGATACCTTGAGCGATAAAGTAGTCGAGGTGGCTCCGGGGGAAAAGGTTTCAAACGTTGATTTTTGCTTCTACGGAAACACCAAAACATTTCGTACTAGAAAGTTTTTTTAAGTAAGAAGAAAACCCTAAACAAAACCACTAGCTTAACATGTGGAGCAAGTTTCATGACAATGCCTTGACTTTTTAAGGAGTTATTTACTCTATTTTTTCCGAGTTCTCAGGATGTGGGATTTATTGTTAGAGATTCCTTTTGATTGGATGTACTTTTCTTTATACTGTCTTGTCAAGTTGAGCGCTGGATACAGGATAATAGCGAGGTTGTGCACACTTAAAAGCGAAAATCGATTTTAGCTAACCAGTGGGTCTTATCGCCTACTATTCCAAGTCGATAACCCTGTCTTCATCACTCTTTGTGTTGTTTGTTCTTTTCATTGTTTAGTTAATTTTCTCTTTTTTGAGGTACAGTGCGGATCCACGGAGCCATTGCGTTTGGGTGCTATGCTTTCTATAGGACCATTTTCCCATGAATATTAATTTTTGAAATATAATACTTCAAAAGTCACCATAAGGCAACTAGTTTGATTTGATATGTGTAGTAAGTTTTATGAAATATCTTTTAAAATATTTAGTTTTGGATATACGTGCGATATATATTGATAACATTGCAATATCAGGTATCAGCGCTCGAGGGCACGATATGACTTTCAACGCCATTTCTGTATCTCATATTCGGTATTTCTTACCAAATATACAATGGGACAAGGGGGTTCTCTCTGGACCATGTATGTTGCTTGCCTCCCGTCACTTTTCATCAATGATAGCAAGAAGAAAGAGATAAAAACTAATCTCTGCTTTTTCAAAATAACTGATATTAAAATGTGAAATACGAGACACTTGTTTTTGAAAGACTTGGTGTAAGTGTTCAGAATGCCGTGTCATGAATAAATTGTGTACACACTATTCCTTTTTGCTTCCTTTTTTTTAACTGGTCATAGGTAAAACCTGATGTATGGTCTGTTCAATGTGTTTCGCATTCTAAACATGTTTAGCATTGTAAACATGTTCAGAGGCTAACACAAACATGTTCATGTGTTTAGGTTCTGAACAATTTATTTCTTATACATGTTTAAGTTGAAAACATGTTAAGATTATAAAGACATACATTGTATATTACACACATATCGTGTAAGGCAAGTGTTTAGGGTCTAAACATATTTTTTTTACTGTATACTGTATACTACACGCCTTCGTCGTTTCTATCAATATCTCCGCGAACAGATAGTTGTTACAGTTTGTCGTACAATAGAACATAACAATAAACCGTTAAACATGTTAAAATGTCATCAAGTACGTTAACTCAGTACCATATGCCATTTTATTACCGGATTAAAGATAAAGCAAGAGAAACATTTCAAACTCAATCCAAGTTCATATATGAATTAGAAAATATAGCATGTTATACAAAACAACATTAATTTCAGTTTCTCATGTTTTGTTCGTTAATGTCAGAAGTATGACAAGAACCACATTAAATCATAACTTTCTCCGAGAATAAATCAAAATTGATGGCATTCATTAATTTACCCAATGGTATTGATTATTGTCAGTTGCTTCTTAAAGAGCAACGTTTCTTGACGTGCTAATAGACCTAAAGTGTGTCATGCTCAAATATACCTACCTTATTCTCTGGTTTTATAGCGCCATACTAAACCAGATAATAAACGATAGAGAACGTTATCCATTCGTCAAAATTCATAAAATTAGTTATTATCCCATAATAATTTCCTTCGTAGTTTATTTTTCGCAACCTACCGGATGCTTAAGGACTCACAACACTATTATCTCCCTTGAAAACTCCTGCCCTACAGATGAAGGAGGTAGATAAAAAAAAACAAGTTCGCTTTTCTACATTTTACAGGATACATTGATTTATCTTTACCAGGTTCTAAATCTACAGCATTTTTGGAAGAGATCACAGAAAAATGCATGTTGATATAAGATTTCTAGCTAATTCTGCCTCATTTTACACATCATGGGTCTAATCTCCACGGGGTTGTATTTTTGTCTAAATTTTGATAGGTGTCACGCAAACATGAAATTAAAAAAAGTTCAATCTGGTAAATATTTGTTAAAAGTTAATAACATGCAGATATTGGATCAATGAAGAATTTAAGCATAAATACATGTTGCAAAATCTTTTTTATCTCTATGCCACGAACAAAAACATTACAATGGGACCCTATGGAAAATTAATTGTGGTGTGAGACGTTATGCAGATAATAATCCTATTAGCGGTTTGGCGTAAAGGTCTCACTAAACAGTTATTTCCCTTGCCAGTCACGGTAGAACGTTTTGGAGCTTAAAAAAAAAAGATCTGTGTCATTCGGTTCTTGTTTATTTCTTAAAATGTGCAAATATTTTCTCTTTTTTTGTTGCAGGTGACACGAATGGGACAAGTTCATGACTTCATACAGGTTAGGATATGCCTGAATGTTTCTGAGCCCAGATCTGAGAATCTAATACTGTGTACATTTGAAAATGTCAGTGAAATGGACAAATTCAAGAGGGTCTCTTCAAACTATTGATATTTTAAAAAAAGCAAATTGGTCAACCCCGTGTTTTTTGCTGGATATTTCGCGCAACAGACATCAAGTTTTGCAAAGAAAATATTTTTAAGAAAATACATCAACTTCTACAGTGGTCCAGAGGGGTCCTACTACATATGCAGAGCTATGTAAAATTAACTGTGTTGTGAGACGTTTATACCGTTACCATAAACTTCGTTAAACCTTTGCAAATTTTATTATCGCAACACTGATCTTCTTTCAAAATATAAAAGTAATTTAAGAACACTTCTGCGACAATGACTATCACAACCTGACGTGATTTACAAACTTCGTAAGATCCTTGGTCATGATCACTTTCATACTATTTTGTTAAACTTGTAATTAATAAAAGGTTTATCAAAACAGGTTATGACCCTATCATTTTGTTATGACCCTATCATTTTGCAACGCACTGCAAGCTTGGTGGTGGACCCATTTACAGTTCGACAGAATGCTTTCCTCTTTAATTGTGCGATGATGTGCGATGAACGGACAGGCTGTGGACCCTATGATGACGTCTACCTAAAGCCCAAAAGGACGGTGACGTTTGGTGTTTGTCTGCATTGTAAACATGTTCAGAGGCTAACATATTTATGTGTCTAGATTCTGAACACTTTCTTAGACATGTTTAAGTTAAAAACATGTTAAGATTATAAATACATAAATTATATATTACATAAATATCGTTTAGAAAACGTGTTATTAATAAAAGATTTATCAAAAGAGGTTATGACCCTTTCATTTTGCAACACACTGCATGCATGTTGGTGTACCCATTTACAGTTCGCCACTATGCTTACTTTTAATTGTGCGATGACCGGACAGGCTGTGGACCCTATGATGACGTCTACCTAAAGCCCAAAATGCCGGTGCCGTTTGAAGTTTGTTTGCAATCTTGCCTTGTAGTGCCCTCAATGGTTTATTCTCTTGTTGCTCTGGCTTCTACTTATCAATGCTGCCTTGTTGGTCAGAGGATAGTTCATGACGGCGATTTCTTTACTTACACTGTCCCGTTGTATTGGGATGACATTAGGGTTAGTGTGAGGTTTGGTGCACCCTAGAACCTGGTTTAAAACCCCAGCGGCCTTTTTTGCCACTGACCGTTCCAAGGCTGTAGCCCTATTGTGAACCCTTTTTATGTTTCGTGTTTGTGACGTCATATGCCTTTTATTACTTATTAACATTTGCGTGTTTTTGGGTTTACTGTGTTCTGTGAAAGCTGCATTTCCTGTTCCGACTTTTATACTTATATTTTTATAAGCTGAACTATCCTCGAACATTCGATAGTGTTTGACGACATCATATTGTAGTCAACTTATTGAAAACGAAAAAGATATAAGTGCAAGGGGTACTACTAAACATCAGTATTACAAATACACTATACTAAATAGATACAAGGAACGAGAATTAACGGAATTAACTACATTAATGAATGGTATATGAACGGTCAAAAAATGCAGATTCAGATTAATGTATGTATGTATTACTGCAATTACGTACTCTGTCTCTTATAACAAAATGTTTTAAACTACCTGCTTTACAGATATTATAATTTCGTTCTTATTCCATTGTAAAGGGAGGTAATTTCAATTTTTTAAAACTTTGGTTCGTTATTGCAGTATAATGACAAGGTTAGTATCAATTGAGTTTTTTATAACTTGAAACCCAGAACTGTTATTTAACGAGCACGCTATGTAATGCAAATGTTTTATAATGCTTTACATTATAAATAGCATTCTATTTCTTTAAGCTAAACGTACATAAGGACTTGCTACACTTATTTTTTACAGTATATTAATATATATATATATATAACCTGTTTAAGAATGGTAACACGTTTTTTATAAAGTTCTGATTCAGAGTATCAAACAATATGTATAGGGTTGATGCACTATTAAAGGAGATATGACCTATCGAACATTTGGAAAGAACATAAATAGAGGCGGCCATCATGGAACGATGACGTCATCGCGCCCTTTGTTTCCAAATATTGCATATTGACAAAATATGTTTTAAAGCAAAGAAAATCATTTCAAATTGATTAGAAATTAATATACAGATGTAAAATGTATCAATTGTATGTTTATTTTTCATTTGAAGTGATTTTTTTCAATATATCATATATGATCAAAAGGCGCGATGACGTCATCGTTCCAAGCTCTATTTATGTTTCTTTAAAACTTTTCAATAGGTCATATCTCCTTTATTTTTCATGGCATTTTGATACTTCTTTCAGCTTTGTTTTAAAAGTTTTTCAGAGCCCTTTAAAATGAATCTTGTGTGAAAATAGTGCATTATGGTGGACGACTAGTAATAACGTTAACAGGTCCAAATGTCAAATTTCCAACATTTTTAACGTGAGTTTTGAACACTTACACCAAATGGTAAAATGGAGAATAAATATAGATTTAACTTAATTAGGTTGATTGTTTAAATGGGAAGAATGGTCTCACAGAAATCACAGCACCCAAACGCAATGCCACAGTAGAACCGCACTGAACCACAAACAGATACAATGAAAAGGACAATACTCAACACAAAGAGTGGTGAAGACAGGGTTACCGAACTGTAACGGTCAGTAGGCAATACGGCCCACTGGTTAGCTCAAATCGATTTTAAGTGTACACAACATCGCTATTATCCTGTCTTCAGCGCTCAGATTGACAAGACAGTGTAAATAAAAGTACATCCAATCAAAAGGAAATTGTCAATACATTCCACATCCAGAGAAATTAAGAAACGATACAAGTATATGTTATTGTAAAAAAAGATATAAATAACATAATTAGAAACACCTCAGGATGTATCCAGAATTGTACTGAACAACCACAGCAGTTGCAGCCAAAGAGAAAACCAATCTAGGGTACGACCAGAAAACCCGAGAGATGAAAGTTCATGCCCCAAACTCCCCTTTCGGGATTTCAGAAGGTGCAGTCTTGCAGATCACACCGTCCAGATGAACTTATCCAAGTACGTATTTAAGTTCCTGTAGCGTAGTGGCGTCTGTAATTCTTAGCGCTTTATGTACTTTAAATAATAAGGATTCTTCCATTTAATAACTGGTTTAATAAGCATATTTACAACATAGCTTAAAACAGTGTGACACACTCAGAACCTGACTAATCTACTGTCTCCCTCCATTCTGCCAACCTCTGGTCTATGCAACAGTATTTATTCAAGAACCCTTGACATTTCAGAATTCCATCCAACACCAACACGTGCATTAAACTGTTTGTACCAACTGACATTCATGTTACTTATAAAAGAAGTATTTTAATTCCTCACCTCAAATACACTTAGGACTATGAAAATATTGTGCATTTTATGTCAGATATTCATTTAATTTACTAATAATCAGATTTACTAATAATCAGTGCGTTGCCGATGCAAGTTTCACGTCTGCAGGAGAAAATGTGATACATCTATATTATCGAATGTCAATGTTAGTCATTGAAGAGGCACGAACAGTTATTTATTAAAGCTGCTTGTTGTTAGAATTCAGTGTATCATTTTATCTTCCCAATGTTGGACAAAAGCATAATTTATGTCGGTAACCCAGAACGTATATCAGGGACGCGATTGTAATGCTCGCGGTATAAGGAATTTAAATACATAGATTGAAGTCGACGCAGGTGCAATTTGAGGTCACGTCAGATCGACCTTTCATCTAATTAATATTCATGAGAAGATCAACTACATTTACCAATGAAATCGCGCGTTTCAAATGACATTCGAGTGAACTGAACAAACGAAAATCTATATAAAACAGATCTGTATCCGAATAAAGATAAAGTCTTCGTGTGTTATTGCAGTGTTAGTGCACGATAAATTCAAAGAAATGCACTAAATGGCATGTTTGACATAAAGATACGAAGAAAATCATGGGCGTCGTCGTGTATTTTGAAAATATATATTTCACCGAAATTATTACGGCATTAGATAGCCTAAATAGTGAGTCATATTACATCTGGCCGGCTTAGCTCAGTTGATAGCGTAGTCAATTCCACGAATCGGTAAACGTTTTTTGTACCGCTATTACATTCTGTCAAACCATCTTTTTTCCCCCAGTAAATAATCAATAATGGCTGGTGTATAATATTTGTCAACGTAATTATTTTTTGTTTTTTAGATAAAAGTTACGGACATTGTCTCTTTCAATACTGATCCATTGCAGCGTTTTAATTAAACGCGACATGCGCAGTGAAGCTGTCAATACCGAACAATTTTGTAGGCTCAAATCGTAAGGTCAATCTGACGTGACCTGTAAGTCGTCAGATTCTTAGTAACGAATAATATGGTAGCGTGATAAAGGGTCTGATTTTAATGAGATTGACACTGGTGATACAAGCTGAACAGAACAATTGCAGATATCGTAACAAATATGAAATGTGTTTGATAAATATGGGTGGGGGCCACTAAGTATATACTGAACAAATAAAAGAAACTTCCACTGCAATTGATATTGCTGTTTATTTCTTAAGGAAAAAACTAAAAAAAATACGTTGAAGATGTTTTAGTACAGTTAAATCATTTCTTAAAAGGATTTCAATTGCAAAAAAATAGGAAACATAGGGATAATTTTAAGTCGAGTCACATATGTCAGTGGCGTGTATAGCCACCAAGTGCAAAATCTGAAGTTATGCTTTTTTGTCCAGCACAAATGCACCCGTTGACGTCAACGAGCTAACGAGCTATGGCAAACGCTTATAAATACCTCTAGCTGAAATCAACACTTTGGTGCATACTGACGTCATTTCGAATTTTTCAAATTCATCACTGATATTCGGCAGGTGCCCTCATGATTTTTCAGGACCTCATCCGTGGTGCGGTAATTCTGTGTGCATATAATCCTGATGCATTTAGGGATTCACGAACCTTTGGGGACCCTTTTAAAAATACATAGAAATATAAAACACACATTTGAGGAAAGTTTGATGCATTTGTCCGGCGTGTCTAGATTGGGTCCTAAAACCTGGGTTTTGGTTCCTAGCTATATGTATGCAAATCATATGACCGGACTACTTTTTCCCCCATAATTCCAAGCGCCAAACACGATAGATGATACTAGTATCGATCGAGGGCGAGAATGCACTTTGGTGAACTCTAAATCGTCGTATCAAGGACGTATAAGATGCGCGTGGTGGTCACACACGCTCCTGACAAACTATTAACATGTTTGACTTTGACATCGACACATGGTTTCTGAAAGGTCTGACTGTTTTATTTCCATTTGATAAGAATACATTTTATTAATGAAAACCGGTCAACTTATGATCAAGACTTTATTTAAACCACTTCAATGTACTTTTTATTTATTGTACTTAAATCACCATCAATATCACCAGAAGCTTCTATTTTTGTTCTGTATATATACTCTTATACTAAATAGGTTTCGTTCTTTGGATTTTATAAAAATAACAAACGAAACTTATAACACCGTGAAGCTACAACATCTAATTTATGTTTTGAATATGAATCTGATGAAGTGGCAATCCAATTTGTAAGATATTTACGTGCAGACTGCAGTTTATTTTCAACGATGAAATTTGAAGGAAAAAAAGGTGGATATATACATGGATACCTGGAGCAGTGTGTAGCCTTCTATGAACAAAGTGTTTATTCTTTTTTAATCCGAAGATTGGTGAATGTGTCAAAAATGGATGACATTAATTCTGAAAGGACGCTAATCATTGATGGTCGTCTTCAATCTCGTCTTGTCGTGCTCTTAATGGTCGTTCCTCACTTTTCTTTGTCTTGTGCCAAGTTATTTAGTAATTGATATGTGGTTTTCTAGGATGTTTAATATTCATATATACATGATCATCGTCGTCTTATACTGATATTGCCTATTGTTGTAGCCTAATTTGTTAGAGGATATAGCATGGTGGAGATTTCTTTATTTACACTCGTTTTACTGGGCTGACACTAGTAAGCATATTATTTAGTGCTCCTTAGAACCCTGTTGAAACCCCAGGGCCTGATTGTCATTTTAAATCCATCCACAGAAACCCTTTTTTGCCACTCATCACTCCAATGCGGTACCCCTATTATCAACCCGTCTATGTTTGTGATTGTTCCTTGTAACTGCTGTTTGTGTTGTATGCGTGTTTCAGGTTGACTGTGATCTGTAAATGATATATTACCAGTGTTTTTTATGCCTAATTTGGGGCCGTTATTCGGCCCCTTCACAATGCCAAAAAGTATACTTTTTTCACAATTATATCCAAAAAAATCACAATCTGAAAAAAAAAAAAAAAAAAAAAAAAAAAAAAAAAAAAAAAAAAAAACAGGCAGTAAGGATACTAGTCTTAATATAAGCTGGTGTCAAAACTAGTCTGTATTTACTAAAAACAAAACTTAAAACCATGGGATATTAAACAGTGAAAATAAAAGTGAAAAAAGTTTCTTTTTCTTTTGTTATAATATTTCACAATTTTCACAATTTCTAGAAAAATGCCGCTATTTTTCACAATGGCACAGGCACAGGCTGCATTCACAAAACACATAAAAAACACTGATTACCTATTCGAATTAAATACCTACTTTTACTGTGGTAGAAGATATAAGATAATATTTTAGAGAGAACGTCTCAAAACTAAAATGCGCGTTTTCATTTGGTCATGTCTTAATAATTAGTACAATATGCTATTTCTTTTGATTTATTTTGACAGTTTTATTTCGTTAAGTATTGTTATGTTTCCAATAAAACGTAAAGAAACAAGCGGAAATTATTACAAAATCCATAATGCCATAACAAGAATTGCTTGTCAAATTTCCTGTTTTCGTGAGCTCGCATAGAAACATAATTCAATTACAGGATCCAAACCTACTAACCAGAAATTGGTGAACCGAGATTTGATGATGCTGGTGTTTTATTCTCACGTCATTATAAAGACACAGTCAATATCTGACGGCATGAACATAGGATGTATGAAATTGTAATTTCATTCAATTTCATTTGTATAGAGAATCGAGAACACATGGCGGCTTAATAAATACGTGAGTGGAAATTCACAGTTCGGTATGTGAATGTCAATGATGGAAGAGCACGCACATGGTACTGTATTTGACAGTAATGTTGCAGTGTATATGAAATAAATATTATTAGAGAGGAGAAATTGTATTTACGGGAATTGCACAACTTTATGATAATTGTGTATTATGATGTATAATTTATTAGCAGTTTTAAATAGTAGACTATAATTATTTACTTGCAACAGCATGTGGCTTTATGGGAAATATTTCATATGACCACCTTATTATTTTTTATTGTAAACTCTGGACGGTTACAGTAATAGCAGATGGGTTTATGAGAAATGTATCACTTGACTTACAATTAACAGGGCTTTTTTTCATGATTTTGGGAACATGACCCGTACCCCTGGAATTAGGAATTTTAGCGCGATTTTTCATAAAATTGGGAATTTTAGCGCGATTTTTAATAAAATTCGGAAAAATATAAAGTAAAGCATTTCTTTCATAATTATATCTTTAATACTGTTTTTTTGTACACCAAGATAAACAGAAGCATTTATTTAAGCTTTTGAACGCCAATCACTGGATTGGCACACTTAAAAAAAAAAGAAGAAAAAAGTGTTTTTTTGTTGTTTCTTAAAAATGGGATTTTTTTCCTCTTATTGGGAAAAAAGATATGTTTTGGCATTGGGAATATGACCGAATTTCGGCTATAAAAACAGCCAAAAAAAAACACCCTGCAATATGTAACAATAGACCGATTCCTAACGGAGGTATTACTACAGGTTATGAATTACCCACTCAGTGATACATAAAGTAGTATATTGGCATTAAACATTGTATTTGCCTCACGGAATTGCTCGAACTATATTACATCAGATAATATTACCCTTCATTTCTAGAAATAAAATTGATATTACACTTATGTCCTACAATTCTACTAAGCTGATTATATTGTCTTTGATTTACATGATCATTCATACTGTAATATATGGCTAGTTGAAAACACCCATAGCCTGAAATCAGTATCTATTTGTTTTTAGTATAAACGTAATATTGACCATGTATTTTGAATTGTTTTTGAAAGGAGCTTGGAAAATAACAAAATATTCAAATCAGATTGTGCCCGACTCCGTAAAGAAAATAATAAACAAAGAAACAATACCAGATTACCATTTTCTCCAAAATGTATATATTCGTTAACGACATTAAATACAATTAATTCTATAAAAGCATACGTAAAGTTCAGTGCTGTAATGGGAGTGTATTCGTTACTTTTAAAAGGTTGCGTACTGCATGTTTATTGGTTGACCCATTTACAGTCGCCACTATACTTTCCTCTTTGATTGTGCGGTGACCGGACATATTGTGGACCTTATGATGGCGTCTACCTAAATCCTGACAGGACGGTTACGTTTGATGTTGGTCTTCAATCTTGTGTTGTCATATCCTTAATGGTTTGTTCTCTTGTTGCTTTGGCTTCTGCCAGGACAATGAGTACTTTCTTTGTGGTTTTCTAGGCTTTTGTGTGTTTTATAATCATATATATATTCAGGGCTTTATATGAAAGCCCTGATTTATTGTATCTTATACAGCCTTCGTTAAAGAAAGTTCGTTATTATGAATTTAATTTTCTCAAAATAATAACTAATTATATTCTAAATTCATTGTATCAGTATTGATCTGGCGTCTTTCTATGGTGAATGTGAAGGTACCTGAGGTTACAATCATGTCATGTGAATCCTCTATCGTATCAATATACGTTATGGTTGTCGTTATTTGACAACGCCCGAAGATATCCGACGCGTTCAAGACTAAGGCCTTTAGTATAATCCGTTTCCGAAATCAATCGTTTAGGTTGACTAGGAGGCCGAGTGGACTAAGTTGTCTGCTATTGGGCGAGGAGCTATGTCGAGGTTGATGTCTAGGGCTTCGGGTTCGAATCTGTTGATATGTGGTTAGTACACAATTTTCTCCACATATATATATATCTTTGTGTTAAACTAGCATTGCCTATTGAGGCTGCATACTTTGTTAGAAACAATTGACTGGCGAGGATTTTTTATTTGCACTATTCTGTTTTATTGGGATGTCAATAGGGCATGAGTGAGGACTGGTGACTCTAGAACCTGGTTTAAACTCCCAGCGGCCTTTTAAAAAACTGACCGTTCCAAGGTGTTCTCCCTATTATCACCCATTTGTGGTGTCGCATACTCTACTTTTCCTTGTAATGTTCGATTGTTTTGTATATTGTTGGTTCATTGTGTTCTGTGAATGCTACATTTCCGGTTCACTGTATTCTGTGGATGCTACATTTCCGGTTCGACTTTTATACCTACTTGTACGGCATTAACGTGCTTCTGTATGCTTGAAAGGATATTCGGATTATCAGATATAGAGAATATCATGTTAGTGCCTGATCTCATCCAGTTTATCAGGTATGCCGAGGGTTTCATTTTGTTCGTGCCTAACCTGATAAACTGGATGAGATCAGGCACTAAACATGATATTCTATTTATCAAGTTAATTGTTTAAACTCATTTAATTTACTTTTTTTCCCATTTCGTTTCGTTCGAAAATACCCAGACGTCATCAAATATACCATTACGTCATCAAAAGAGGTGCAGACGTCATCAAAAGAAATGCACTTGACGGGATAGGAAAGTAATTGCCGAGATAAGATTTTATCTCAGGCACCCTGTTTCTCGGCATAATTATACAGATCGACATGATAAATTCCCTTTTTACTCATTACATATTGCAATACATGATTATCTGTATTGACTAATGCCATTGATTCTGAAAAAAGTAGATACTGTTACTGCATTTACATGTCTTAAAGCATGACATTCTATATTATAAAGGTCATGCATCGTATTTATTTGATTTTATAAAAAATGACCGAAATAAATTATCTAACCAATTAAAGTTAGCGTTTTTTACCTCAAAAAACGCTACCAGCAAGGTATTACTACTTTGTCAATACGTACGTGCGCGGACATAACATGTCGCTTCCATGGTCATACAATGTTACTGCATACGCAATATGTTATTCGTCAGTACCTATGAGTTCACTGAGAGCATAATATAACGGTCATCACACCGTTTACTGGATAGCTTGACATATTGTCTTGTTGGAATTCTAACGTATTTGCTTTTTAATAGAAGTAGATACAAAAGCCTAACAGGAAATCTAACATTTTCATCTGAATACACGCATTCAAAACAAGCAAAATTACATGGCCGAAGTAGGCTATGCGACATACAAACATAAAAGGAATGACAACAGGGTCAGTGGCAAAAAGGCCGCTGGAGTGAGGCCTCTACAGCCCACAAGGGAAGGTCGTGGGTTCAAACCCCGCCGGATGCTTGTCTCTCCATATCATGTTTCAATAATTCATTGCTTATCATTCATCACCATTCGGCAAAAATCCACCTTCTCGGTCCTCAAATTTGCTTCATGAGCAGTTAGAACCTCACTGCTGTGTTGTGACGATGTTAGGCCGATATTCACTGAAAGAAGGGAAGCTGTAGACAGAAATTCCTTGGTTCTTTGTATGGCGCATTTAAAGTATGTAGTGGCCATTAGCTTAGTAGTGGCATAATAGCTTGAATGGAGTACCATGGAGTACTATGGGGAAGATGTTTCACAGCAATAGCCAATAATAGAAGACATATCAGCAATGTCCGAGAAACAGTGCAATCCAAAGGAAAGAGGAGAAACAGGTGAACTGCGGGTGAACATCTAGAGTCGTCGTAGAAACGGAATATACAGCGAGGCTTCAGCAGAAAGTATGTCACAACATATCACCATCCAGTAGGAGGGACAACAGCAGAGATAGCGGAAGACGGACTGAGGGGATACGGAAAAAGAAAAGAAAAAAAAGGCCACTGGAAATTTGAACCAGATTCGAAGTTTTAATGTTGTTGTTTTATTTCTCAAAACTAGCGTCCGACAGTTTAAAATTTGAACCACAGAAGAATGTAGGATATCCTTTATCAGATATATATTTATATATACATCTTTATATTAATACAGAAAACAGACGCAAACAACATCACACAAAATGCGCAACTAAATGCCCGTCAAAATTAATACAATAGCAATTTGTTCAACACGATGTATCCAACCCTTCCTCTTTCAAAAAAGGCCACTGTGTGAATTGTTCGCTTATCGCATTTAAACGTAATAATGTTTGTTCCATATACAATGTAATATTTGTGTGGTTTGACGATGAATCTGCTGGTTACACGTTCTTGTATGTCTACTGAGGATGTTGTTTCCGCACATATCACTCTGTGCACTACTTTCAAGGCTGGTGTAAACGATAAGCAAAATAAACTGCCTACCATGTACTGGATTCTAAATTACATAAAAATCCGTATAAGGCTCGCTTTATTTCTAATTCTAGTGCCTGCACCACAACAAACATCTCCAAACTTTTAACTTCTTGTCTTACTGCCATTAAAGATCACGTTAAACTATATTGTGATAAAACTTATGAAAACTCTGGGATTAATTTATTTTGGTCTATAAAAAATTCAGGAGACGTTCTTGATAAAATTTTCAATAAAGGTCAAGTTTCATCAATAAGCACTTATGACTTCTCTACACTATATATAACCTTACCACATCACCTTATTAAAGACAAGCTAATTTCTCTTATTCAAAAAACATTCGCTAGAGAAAATACTACATTTTTGGCATGTAATAATATTAAAGCGTTTTTTACTAACGGCAGTTTAGACAATTATACTATGTGGACTTGCTATGAAGTTTGTGAAGCACTCATCTTTCTGTTAGATAATATTTTCGTCAGGTATGGTACCACCGTTTAGAGACAAATTGTTGGTATCCCTATGGGTACGAACTGTGCATCACTTGTCGCAGATTTGTTCTTATTTTGCTATGAAAGAGATTTCATGTTGAGTCTTTCACCAGATACACAGGCAGATGTCATTGAAGCTTATAATGACACCTCTTGGTATCTGGATGACATACTGAACATTGACAACCCTTTCTTTCCAACTATGGTTGATAATATTTATCCTAAAGAACTTCAGCTTAATAAAGCTAATATATCTGATAATAACGCTTCTTTTCTTGATTTAGATCTCTCGATTGAAAATGGTGAAATAATTAGCAAAATCTATGACAAGAGAGATGATTTTAATTTTGACATTGTTAATTACTTCCCACTTGGATGGGGATGTTCCCCGAGCAACTTCTTATGGGGTGTATGTGTCTCAATTTATTCGTTTTTCAAGAGCTTGTACTCGAGTTGAGGACTTTAATATTCGTAATCTTTGTATAACTAAAAAGCTACTCAATCATGGTTACCGTTACCATAAACTTCGTAAAACCTTTGCAAAATGTTATTATCGTAGCCCTGATCTTCTTTCCAAATATAAAAGTAATTTAAGGACTCTTCTGCGACAAGGACTATCACAACCTGACTTCTATGGTGATGTGATTTATAAACTTCGTAATATTCTTGGTCATGATCACTTTCATACTATCTTTGTTAAACTTGTTAAAAAGTTTATCAAAAGAGGTTATGACCCTATCATTTTGCAACGTACTGCATGCTTGGTTTTTTCCTCTTTAATTGTACGATGGCCGGACAGGCTTTGGACCCTATGATGACGCCTACCTAAAGCCCATTGGGACGGTGGCGTTTGATGTTTGTCTATGATCTTTCTTGTCGTGCCCTTAAAGGTTTATTTTCTTGTTGCTCTGGCTTCTGCCAAGTCATTGAGTACCTTCATTGTTGCTTTCTATGCTATTGTTGTTTTGTATTATATGTACACGAGCATGTTTGTGTTTTACTTATATTGCCTATTGATGCTGCCTTGTTGGTTAGAGATTAGATCATGGCGGGGATTTCTTTATGTAACTGTCCTGTTTTAATGGGATGACAGTAGGGTAAGTGTGAGGTTTGGTGCACCCTAGAACCGGTTTAATCCCCCAGCGGCCTACTTTGCCACTGACCGTTCCAAGGCGGTAGCCCTATTGTCAACCCTTTTGTGTTTGTGATGTCGTTTGCTTTTATTATTACTTTTGCCTTCTTGTTTGTCTGTTTGCGTGTTTGTTTCTGTGCTTTGTGGTTGACTGTCCTCTTTAATGCTACTTTCCCTATCCGATCTTTTATATTTCTTAGCACATTACTGTACGTTGGAGCACTAACTATTTCCAAACAACATTCACAATTTGCATTGATTGCATCACCTTAAATGTTAAGCTCGTTTAAACCTTGTTATATGCTGCATGTACTTATGTTTAATCATCTGTAATTACTTAATTGTATTGCCAAACGGATGCGGTATTTCAAAACTTACAGTGTTATGTTTTATTTTATTTTATTGGAATTGAAGCCGAAATATGTCACCTAATCCGTTCAAGTTATATCTGCAATGAAGAAAGAAACATAATTCTTGGTATGTCATTAATTTACCGTTAACTTGTTCGTCGTAAACGATTCTATTGATTATTGCTATGTGTTTCATTTCAAGACCAACTTTTCCTCAAGTGCATATAGTCTTAAAACATGTCATACTGTAATCTAATTACATTAAGCTCGTGCTATATGAAGATGGTATCATAACAATTGTATGATATACCCCAGCACTTCAAAACACTTCAAAAATGCCTAACTGAAAACAAACAAATTCAAATTCAAATTCTTTCATTCCAAGATTTTACATGTGTAAAACAGCAATGGATATAATATATAATGCAAGTTCAACTGTAAATGGTAATCGTTATGACAAATAAAGATTATACCTGTAGTTTAATATCTCAAAATGAGTATAAATCAATTCATTTACATATCGTAAAACTGATATCCGGTTTGGAATTCAAGGGCTATGCAACATTAGTTTGAACGTTGCATGTACGAATTATTGATACTATACATGAGTTTTAACGTTGCATGTACGCATTATTGATACTATACATGAGTTTTAACGTTGCATGTACGAATTATTGATACTATACATGAGTTTTAACGTTGCATATACGAATTATTGATACTATACATGAGTTTTAACGTTGCATGTACGAATTATTGATACTATACATGAGTTTTAACGTTGCATGTACGAATTATTGATACTATACATGAGTTTTAACGTTGCATGTACGAATTATTGATACTATACATGAGGGTTTTTTATTTAAGGTCAACGAGTATATAATGATGAAAAATGTCAACTATTCTTCTCAAAATATTTGACAGTTTTATTGAATTAGCTACATTCACGAATACTACGAAAATCAAAAGATAGCTTATTAACCTGACACTGCATGATTACTGAGTAATAATATTCGTCACACCAGACAATCAGTTCGATTAACATGAATGTATGGTCGCTGTTCACAAAAAAAAAGGTAAATTGCCATGCAGTTAGTCGTGAACGGAACACATTATAAGCTTTAATTCACACTTGAACGGTTTGTCTTAATGTCGTTAAAGATCACTTTAAACAAAGTGTGCAAACACTTCTGACAACTCATCAATCTTGATAACATTGCAATAAGCATCGCGTTTCATATATAAATACTTATGGCTTGTCCACACTATACACAACCTTTCCACACAAACTTACCAAAGACAAATGTATTTTCTTCCATATATCCTTGTAATTGTTGATTGTTTTGAAGATGTGTTTTGGGTTGACTGTCGTCTGTGAATGATATATTTCCTGTTCAAATTGTATACCTACTTTTAGCATTTTCTCTCACAAATTAACGGTGGTAATTATATGTATTTGGCCAGGAAATGTACTTAAAAATCGAACGACATATATGGCATAACAAGTGCTAAAGAAGTAGCAAAACAACATTCAAACAAAAAAATAAAAATAAACATAGGATTCTGGGAATGACTTCGAATGGATTACAGGTAGAAGTGAAATTGCACATAATGTTGGAAATGGTAGGGTTGCTTAAATAGTGTTATCCCTTAAACCACCAATTTCAGAAACAGTAATTTGTTTCATCTCAGAACATCGCGATTAATGCGATAATGGCGGCGATTAATAGTAACATTATCAACAAACAACAGAATTTATCGGCATTTACATAGTGAAATCAGAACGTAAAATCGGGGAAGCAAATCAGATAATTGCAAAGGATGTTCACAGAATTGATTGACCTTCGACGCACATATAGGATATGCATGAACTCGTATATGATTACCGCAGTACAGAAACTCATAGACCAGATACATGTTTCGTTCATGTTCAGTAAGCCAAAAAAAAACAACACATGTCGAATGTGTAGACTTTTCCATGCAAATGTCTATGTCTTCGACCTGTCTGCCATTTGGCCGTGAAAGAAAAACAAAAAAGGTGAAAGAATAGGATGAACTTTTATTATTTTCCTTAACAAGTACAATCTTATTTGTTTTATTCCTTGACATTGAAAACGTGTAGGGTTATAGCTACCGATATTAGATTTTAATGTGTATATTCCGTGACGCGACTTGCTCAGTTCACTTAAATTTTATATTTTGATTTATTTCAACTTAGTGTTTGGGGAAGAAGACAATAGTCTCAGAAGAGAATGAAATGAAATACAATCTGATGCTTTTCACAAGAGGTACCGGCAATTAAGTTTTGATTGCCTTGAAACGTTACACCAAAGCTCGCCGACGTTCTCAGAAGCCCGTCTCGGCAAACCTCCAGAGTACGATCGCGTTTCGTAAAAATCTATAAAATTTGACATATAACTTCACGTGTCTTTTTTAATTTCTCATCAAATGAATATGAATAATTTACGAAACAGATTGCCGACAGATAGTCTATTAGCTTGTTTGATTTTTATTTTATTCTAAGAAACGACAGTGCTTAACAGTGAAATAATGGGATAGTGTTGGATATATAGAAGTAGTTACAGGACATCCACTGAAGCTCACCCATTCAAAAACACTCATTCAAAACAAAAATGTTCATGGATACTAAGGGAAAAAAGGATGAAAGGAAAAATTTGGAAATCGTCGAACACGATAATACAAAAAAAAAATGCAGTGTCGGTTTGGTTGAGACTGTTCTTGAACTGTAGTGAAAAGTGCTTGCTACCGTTCACGAGAAGTCATAGTTTTACGTAGAGGTGTGTAGAAAATATTTCAAAAGCATATCTTTTCTGAAACGGCTAGTGGTCTAATAGTTTGCATGTGGCATAAAAGTATAGTCCTCTATCTAATGTGTTTGAATGGTGACCCTAGTTAAGTTTCCCCTGCTCCGGTGTTCACAGTTTTACATGGACTTCAAACTAAACTAACTGAATAATCTTATTTAAACCCACCAGATTTCTTTATTTTCAGCCACTTCTGTTACTGTTGCAAATACCTACAATGGACAAAGTCATCAGGTGAGGGAATCAGGATCATTTGACCTCTTGTTTTAATGGCTCTGGTTATAAGTCATGACTAATTGTTGGTTTTGATTTCGATATTAATGGTGGTTTACGTCGTTATGGCACATGTTTGGCCATATATGAAGGTCGATTATTTTGTGGTAGAGGTAGACCACCCACTTTTTCCTGATTTTGAGAACCAGTACTGTAGACCTCCGGCCATCCGTAAGAATCGACACTTTTTCACTTGACGTGAGACATATTGTCAATACTCTAATTGATGGTATATGTAATATTTATAGCATAATTATTCGCTCAGACCTTCAGGTTTATGAAATTATAGCACAAGCAAGAACAAGGGAAAACCATTAGAGCTATGGTAAAATATACAATGTAGACATGAACTAGTGTTTAAGCTGTGGTTCGTGTATGTCATATCACTGATTGTAAATGATTACTAAATGATGATATACTATCAAATACAGACTTGAACTAGTGTTCAAGCTGTGGTTCGTTGTGTATTTATTGCCTGTCACTGGTTGTAACTGCTTACTACTTGTTGGTATACTATATATACAATGCCGATTTGACTGATACATTTTTGGACTAACTGCGATTGCCATTGCACTTACAGAGGCATATTCTTGGTATTGGAATGAATGAAACATGTCCAGAAGGTTTTTTAGGGAATCAGTCCAACATTATCATCACTTTAGTAGTAGATGTTTTCTGAAATGAGGAGGACAATATGGTCAGGTAGTAAGTAGCAAAGAATGTGCAATTTGAATGACTACCAAGACAAAACATAGACTATTGCCGTTGAAAGTGTATGTTTCCAAGAAGTATATGCCAATACCTGTCAATTCAGAACATCTAGTCAGAGTAGGACTATATGAACCATGCAGAGTTGACCTTAAACGAGCCAGAATTATGATCATGCCTTCCTTTAGATAGAAAATGGTGCCAAGGACCATCATGCCTAACTATATATGTACCAATTCCTAGGATGGTACAATGATGTTTTAAATATGATAATAAAGTCACAGAATAATAAGGAAGGCAACATTTTGGGTGTAAGCGTTTATTTTATCCTCGCTTTATTGCACTGAATATTTTAGAGTTTAAGTCTCGTCCGAATGACTGGTCAGATGTGAAATTCTTTGTTTAAGTATTTCGAGAATTCATTCAAGTCCTGGTTGGAATGGAACGCACGATCTCTGGATTACTAAACCGATTAAAAAAAAAACATTTTAAAATAACGGTTGTACATGATGTCACTTATTAATAAGTATGTCGCGATAAAAAACAACCCCTTTACCTACGAGAGAGATACTGTATGTATAAAAGCATTTGCCCTTATTACCGCTTTTGAATCACAGACCTTTGAATTTTCTGTATGTATACCAGGAGTATCAGTAAGGTATTTCGACAAATAAGCACATGTTGCAGCATGGTCACTGAAAATTCCCATTGTAATAGCACAGGTGTAAATCGTTTAATTGGAAATAACACCTTTCAGAATAACAACTGAAATAGAGCTGAAATGGACATGCTACGAAACAAGTATAGTATGGTTTCATCTCGTTGGTTAATTTAGACACCGCGATGGGCTACGCCCATCTCGGTGTTTAAATTAACCAACTCAATGAAACCATACTCTATCTAGTACTTATCTTAGATGGCTGATTATTAAATTATACTGCACTTCTTAAGGTGTTCTACATCCGCAAATCAATAGAACTCCATTACAATCCATTGAAGAAGAACACATTAGAGTCAAAGGCAACCTCGTCTTTACCCATTACGTAGACATATTGCTATTTAAATTACTTTGAAACCTTTGTTCTCAGCGTTTTACAAGATTTGCAACACGAAAATGTAATTTAAAATCAGAGATGTCTATATCGATTGTCAGCTTCTAATCAGCTTTGATTAGTAACTTTGAGCTGGTAAACTTAGCGGATGTAATTAGCCAGCATTAGTCGCACTTTCTCACAGAAAGAAGCACCTGTAATTATTACCTAGAGCTCCCGGTGTTAAGTCACGCAATAAGAATGTAAAAACATGGCTGATTCAACAGGAGCGTATATTAATTGGGTGTGCACATAATCCGGATGAAGCGATAGAAGATTAAGTAAGAAGTTATTAGTAAAGTTTGATTACGATTTATGCTTCTCGTCTCCCAGACGGCATCAAGTATATTGTTATTGTCAGCGCAATCAGCTTCTTTAGGTATTCATGCCTTTCAATAGTTATTTCAATCTGACAAAGGTCAGTCATTCTTAATCAAGCAACCAGAATATCAATAATTGTTTATTTTTGGAAATAACTACATCTTTTAAATTAGAGGGAGGCGAATGAATGAAACTCTGGTCATTGTTTAACCACTCATAGGATATGTTGTCTGCTTTTTAATTTAGTCTTTTGGCTGTTACTTTGTGATACGCAGGCTTCATAACCTCTGCTCCCAAATAAATTCCTTTTTGTTTATTTCGCTCTTCGCGGCATACAATTTTATTAGACCATACGCCGCTGGATATAGGGATGAAATAAAGATACAAATATAGCTATATCCACCGCCATATGCTTGCTATCTTCGGGATGGTTAAAATTCTGTACTGTTGATTTTTATGAATATTGAGTTCTGCTCAACTCGGGGCTAGAGGGCGTGAGCGGTAGCTAGCATATTTCACTACCGCTCATGAACAGTCTCGATCAAAACGAGACTGCAATATTTCGTATGTGTCGTGCTCGGCGGTTTCCAAAGGTCCATTATCATACTCTCCTTGATCATATTTAGTAACAAAACAAGAAAACTAAGGAAGAGTAATCCGTATTCTTGTACACCGCTCAAGGCAACGTCAAGGCACAACATGCCAATGGTATACAGGAAAAGAACCAATCATGGCTATCCGGTTCATTTAGTGAAATTCCAACACTCGGTACAACTGTTTCATTCGGAACCTCGGAAGCAGAGCCTCGGTAAAGTTAAAACAGTCATACCGCAAGTTGTCCCAGAATGTTTGATTTTCGCCGGATACCCCTGAAAGATTTTTTATAACCCACGACCAATATTAAAAGTCGAAGTAATCGCTTAGTTATTGAAAAAAGAGTAAACTAAATAAAAACCAATAAATCAAGTTTTAATTCGTTTACCTGACTTACGTTTGATAACCGGTAGATATAAATGACGAACAGTAAAGTAGCATTCAAGGACCATAACAAAATTAGAAGGATAAATAAAAGGCAATGTGTATGACATCACAAACAAAGGGAATCAATGCACCAACCCCCACGCCTAGACAAGTGCCATTCCAGTACAACGGTACAGTGTAAATAAAGAAATCCCTGCAAAGTTATTCCCCTAACAAACCAGGCAACAATTAATAGGCAATATAAGGTGATCATGTATATATGAATATAAAATACAAAAGCCTAGAAAGTCACAAAGCAAGTATTCAATGACTTGACAGAAGCTAAAGCAACAAGAGAATCAACCATTAAAGCCACGACAAGATAAGAATGGAGACGAATATCAAACGTTACCGTCCTTTCAGGATTTAGGTAAACGTCATTATAATTGGTCCGTACTATATCCAGTCGTCTCACAATCTAAGAGGAATGAATGAATGGGGTTTTACGGCACGTCGACACATAAAAAGGTCATATTGTGCGCAAAAATTGATGAAAAATGAAAGAAATGAAGTATTAATTAAAAATTAATGTAAATATATAAAGATAAAACTATTAAAAAATAAAGGATGATAAGGTGTAAGGAAAGCGAACTTCTGATTGGTCAACTATAAAATACCGTGTGTTGTAAGATCATAGGATAATACCTATGTTGATGAACTTCATTACGTGGTCCGAGTATTAACTTTCATACCCCATCCAACCCCCTCTCAAGGAAGCGAAAACGGGGTTGGCTGGGGTATGAAATAAAACCTTAATTTCGGCTTAAAAAGTTTGCATATTGAAAAATTAAAACATTGAACAGGTAATTTTAAACAGGTTATCGCATTTTTTCAGTTAAAATGTTTTTCAACATGTTTTATTGTCGAAATATCCGTTATAAAATCCTGCTAATATAAGCGTTACCATCGCTTAAAGGGACACTGTCCGTAACTTTTAGCTTATAAAACACACAATAATTATGTTCGCAAACATTACACACTAAACATTATTGAATATTTACTAATTAAAAGCAAGATTGTTTAACGGAATTCAATCGCGGTACAAAAAAAAGTAAATCCGCTTTGAGCGTTTGAAATCGCAGCCCAAACTAAAAGTACACTCACCGTAGTAATAGTATAGTGTGCGTGAGCGTAAAGTGGTCGAACACGCTCCCAACTGAGCTAAGCGAGCTATATATATTTCGCAATGCAAACTGTGGTCAAAACCTAATGCGCTAATGGCAGTCACGTGATCGCAGAAAAGGTAAATATTGTGAGTCCCACTTTATTTACATATAATAATTAAAACTTGTTTTTTCAAACTCACGAATGTATTCCTACATACTTCTTAGGGTCTATCCTCATGTTTTCATGTATACATTTCACTGAATAAAAGTCAGCCAGTTATTTGGTTATGCTCAATATCTGCTTACTTACGGACAGTGTCCCTTTAATGGAATTAAGGTGGAACCACGTAATGTTTTGACAAGTTTATTACTGTATGAAAGTGATCATGACCACGAATCTTACGAAGTTTGCAAAATGATATAGCTCTAACAATGGAAAGCAAATGATTAAGGATATTACGAAGTTTGTAAAATGTGTTTACCTAAAAGGGACACATGCCAATCTTCAGTTTTATTTTAACAGTTAAATTTGCTTGTCGATTTACTTATCCTGCATCATTTTGACTTTAAAACTGCTTGCATATAATTAATTAAAAAAATTAGATTTCAATTGTCTTCACTATTTTAACAATTTTTTAAATATATTAATTGTGCAATATTATAAAAAGTTAGTAATATGTAAAAATAATTTGCTTTGAACTGTTCTAAAAATTAATATTAATGATTTAACAAATGCAAGTTAAGACGAAAACTAACGGGACGCCGTGAGTTTTTAAAAAAAATCAAGATTGCCATGTGTCCCTTTAATGGTGTAACACTTAACTACAAGGCTCTTTAATATGATTTTCTGTTTTGAAGACCGACATAATATTCGACATCAGAGTATTAGAGTTGTGTTGCAAAATCAGCTATTTCTTTTTGGACAAGTTTCTCTATGAACATACATTTTTTATAGCTGTTGAAGGATACAATAAATGATTTGGTTGTTCAAAAACGAACAACATGTAATTATTGAGACCACCTTAGCTACTTCTACATATAGCTGAGATGATTATGAATTTCCTAGATGTTCTGAGAATGCTTCCGTTTGATAGGGTTGTACCTGACAATAGTCTCATTACACATACATATAGTCCTTTACCGGATCTACATATACAGAGATATAAGTCACTTATATGCAGCTTATATGTAACTTATATGTCCCATATACTTCGCATATAAATAACTTAATATCTTGTCTAAGTGAGTTATATGTGTATGTGGCTTATATGTCCAGATCACGGAGACATATAAGTCACGTATATGCCACTTATATTTGAAGCAGATTTTGGAGAGCATCTATGCGCCAGTTACATAAAAGTGCCAATTTCCACATCATAAAATACGTTGAGTCAATCTTACCTGTAATCAGACGCTACCTTAGGTCAGTGAGATGACCTTTTAACGGAAATGCCTCATTTTGGGAACAGGATTTAAATTTTGTCAGGAACATTCTCGACTGGGACAGAAGTTGCATTTATACTGTGGAATGTGAGTGTCAAAAGACATTCGTATTTCAACAGGAATAAAATACTGCGACAAACACATATTCATTTTGTGAGTTGATTGAAGGATTTATCAGAAAGACATTTTATCATTTTGAAATGAGGAGAAGGATTTGGTTGTAATTGTAAATAACTGGAAAAGTCAAACCAAATCTGCTTAGGATGCTGGTGTCAAAAGAAGACATATACTAGGGGAGTATCGACTCGTAAAGTAAATTATACTTGTTGTATATTTACGTGTTATTCTACAAATCAACTGATCCTATTAATGTAGTTAATGTATGTGTCTGTATAAATACATACATATGTTAAATGGTTCCAAAGAGCAAACATTATGTTAGGGATTAATTTGTCTCCTAACTATGGAGACATGGCTCTAGTTCATACCATTACAGATGTGATATTAAACAAGTATATTAAATCATATTTTAGGTCCATTTTAATAATTCGCAGGCAGTGCATATTCTGTCTATTCAAGTGTTAAATGAACCTGAAAAATCCATTCAATAATATATATCTTAATTTGCATTATTTATTCATAATTTAATAATTTCAGAGTGACAGAAACCAAAAAATCCAACAATAAAGCATTGTACCACAATATCCTAAATACACACTATGAATCGTGTAATACCCGAGGACATACACAGCATATGTTAGTTATTGTGGTACAAATACAATAGAGCATGAGTCTTGCACGTGTACAGACGATAATGCACTCGCTAACGCTCGTGCATTATCTCCTCGTACACGTGCACAACCCATGCTCTGTTATATACTTGCAAAATAAACTGCCTCAGCATGACTGCTATATTGATGTTGTGTTTTATTTAGATAAACTCATTCAATACTAATATATTAGAATAAATATGCTTTCTTTTATGTAATGGCGTTTCATTTTGCACATAGTTAACATTCTTTTGGATTAAATCAGAACTACTAGTGGATATATGTCACTTATAAGTGACAGAGTAATTGGCATATACGTGGCTTATAAGTGAGTTATATGACTAACATCTCATTTGCATTTAAAATCGATATAAGTTACTTATATACTGAAAGGAAAAAGAAACGCGACACGGGAATTTCCGCTATGTATTGTATGTACAATATGCTGCTGTTAATCGAATGGTACATGGCTTCGTAAGATCATTCCTTTCAAAAGAAAATACTAAAACAACACGTAACACAGCAAATATTATTCCTGCAAAGTTTCATTATTGACAGAGTACGCGTTTGGCGCAAACTCTTTACGTTAAATACAGTACTGAACTGGCTCAATATTTCAAAGAGGAACTTCAACATTTATGAATTTCTTGTTACAACGTGTACTGTGATTAAAACGTCTACTACATCACAGTTGTGTCCTTTCTCTAAATAACTGCAACGGTTTTTTTTACAAAACGTCTTGGGATTTTCTTGGAATATATATGGAATTATATACAATAGACAGCGGAAATTCCCGTGTCGCGTTTCTTTTTCCTTTCAGTATATGTTACTTGCCTATGTCAAGTATGAGTATAACAAGAACATGAAAACGCCACTTATATTTAGTTTCTGTAAGGGGTGGTCATGTACAGTGTTCCTGCAGTAGCTGATCAGCATAAATATATCGTCACCATAGAAGTAAAGGGCGCTAGGTACCTTCATCGTTCATAAATTTACATTTATATTACATTGCTCTTAAAAACCACTTTAACCGTTGCACTTTAGTTCACAATGAAAAAAATTTACTTTTGGGGCGGAGCTGAAACAAACAAGGTGCAGTGAATTGGTCTGATGAACTTGTTTTATTTGCATGACGTGGCGTCGTCTTGATGTTATCGCGCTCATTGCTATAAATTGCTATAAAACGTATGAAGGCTTTAAAACACTATGTTTGACACAAATGCAGCGTATTTATTTTATTAAAGTCTGAAAAACAGATGGAATAAACATCATCTAAATATAAGGATTCTATACCCTCAAGAAAGATCGAAATATTGCCTTCAATCCTCAAATAGCCGTAGCACCGTTTACCTCTAAGGTGACGAATTACAAAACCTAGATGTTACATAGAGGAGCAATATTACGTTTAAGATTACGTTTAAGTCGGGAAACCTGCTAGAAATAAAGAAAGCTGAAACACAATCAATTATATATACTTATACTGAAAGGAAAAAGAAATATATTGTATGTTTAATATGCTACTGCTAATCGAATGGTACAGGGCGACATTAGGCCTGTCCTTTCGGAAAGTAGGTTTAAACAGCATCGAACACACCAATGGTTACCCCTTTAAAGTTTCATTATCGACAGAATGCGCATTTGGCTCAAGCAGGTGAGCAAACTTAGGCTTTAAACGTTGCAATATCTTAACATTAAACACAATACTGAAATGGCTTTACATTTTCAGGCGAATCTTTAATATTTATGAATTTCGTGAAACAAAGTATACTTTTATTAAAAGGTCTACTACATGACAGAGTTGTTCTTTCTGTAATTAGCTGTACCCCTTTTTGTACAAAACACGTTGAGATATATCTGGAATATTACGTGGAATTAGGTGTTGATAATAGTGAAGTATTATGCGTTTCTTTTTCCTTTCAGTATATATAAGCGTAAGTGGTTCCTACCTGCTTCTTTTATAGCAAGCACCTATTCCCTAAATAAACACTCGCGGATACACATTCCGCGAAAATATTTATATCGTAAATAGCATTTGATGTCAAACAATATATTTAGAATAACTGTTGCGATAATCCCTGTTGAATCGAAAACAGTGTTGCATACGAGTAAATACTTAAAATACCAAACCGTAAAATGGGTTTGAATTATTTCGAACAGCAGTAACGTGAAATCATACAAAATTACTTTGACATTTGCAAAGTCATAACAAATGTCAGATGTTCTTTCCGTATGATATCAAGTTATAGAACGATCATATAGAAAGATACTGGCAACACCGTGTCCAGTTTAAAGGGAACTAACCCCAACTTTTGTTAAAACTCACACAAAAGGTACTATAATAAACTTTGGAATGGTACCAATTTAATGTTTGTCATCAAATCTCAAGAAGGATGGATTGAAGTCGGTTCGAATAGAAAAGTACAAGCCGCTTCGCTTAAAATGTTGCATAACTATAAGGATAAGAAGGACAAGCTATCCATATATACTGAAAGGAAAAAGAAACGCATAATGGGTATTTCCGCTATATATTGTATGTTTAATATGCTACTGCTAATCGAATGGTACAGGGAGACATTAGGCCTGTCCTTTCGGAAAGAAGGTTTAAACAGCACCGAACACACCAATGGTTACCCCTTTAAAGTTTCATCATCGACATAATGCGCATTTGGCTCAAGCATGTGAGCAAACTTGGGCTTTAAAACGTTGCAATCTCTTAACATTAAACACAATACTGAAATGGCTTGACTTTTTCAAGCGAAACTTCAACATTTACGAATTTCGTGTAACAAAGTATACTTTGATTAAAAGGTCTACTGTCCTTTCTGTAATTAGCTGTAGCCCCTTTTTGGACAAAACACTTTGAGATAAATCTGGAATATTAAGTGGAATTAGGTGTGTATAATAGTGTAGTATAGGCAATTTTTTTATTATGCGTTTTTATTTTTCCTTTCAGTATAGAAAATCCGGATCTTTTTTTATCATATCAGTGTTAAAACAATCCAAAATTCATCGAAGTATTACGCCAGTGCAGTCATGTAGGAATCAAAAATACGGGGATAACATCTTAAACTATCGCAATCGGTTAACAATCCCCTTGTCTCCGACATAAAACATACACAGCGATGAACTTAACGTCCTCTACGGACCAGATGTCACGTGTTACCTGTTGCGTAACTGTTAAAACACATCCCATATGAATCAAACATCAAATATCGTAATAAAAACGAGAGAAACGACTCTGTGAGGTACTACAAATACATTATGTCGGTCCGTGTGGATGCTTGATTTAGAAGTCGTCTGCGGATTTTTCAATAATCTCATCTCTCTTGTTAATTAAAGCTGTACAGTCCCTATTTTAACTGGCAAAAACTCATGAATATGAATGAGTCACGTGTGAAGTAGTTTCAAATCGACGAACACCCCAAAAGTCGGTATATAAGGATAAATCGATACGTAAAATTTCACATTTTTATTTAGCCTCCGTACAGGTAACATCGATAAATATACGGCTCCAGAATATATGTGATACAAAAAGTGTTGCCCGGAACGGGATTTGAACCACAGCCTTGCACTTGTAAGATTTGAAAGATGTACGCTGAACCTCTAGACCACTGCTATTTATTGGTATTTTGTAGCATTTTTAACACTAAATAGGCATTACGTTATAACAAGAGCGCGCACACAAACTCATAAAGCGCTAAATAACAAGTCGAGATATGTTTGATTTGAGGCGAAGTATTAGTTTCATATTGATAAGATACAGTATTACACCAGGCAATGTTAATTTACACGTGCGACAATATGGACTGCATATTTATTGATCCATCATTAGTTGCGTTCAAATATGTTAAGTTATTTTGCCTCATAATATATGGTAGTTAGTATACTATTTTCTCAAGTAGCGTCGTAGTTCAGTGGATAGAGCAGAGGACCTGAAATCAGAAGGTCGTGTGTTCGAGCCCCGGAAGAAGCTAACCTTTTTTTTTGTAAAAATTACTGTTACCTGTGTATAGGTACGATGTGCACTGGTCGATGTATATACAGTAAATGATTTCCTTCGCTATATTTGCTCGCTTAAATACCCGATTTCGACATGAGCTGAACATGAAGTTACAAATAAAGACACGCCTACAAAGAAAAAATCGATTGATATAGGGACTCTGTAGCTTTAACTACCGTGTCATGATCCAGTATTGTAATAACATATCCTAACCGGATTAGGAACGCGTCTTAATTTATCGCACTTCAATGGTCTGCATTTTCTTAACCAATAAACGGTGGGAACTCTCGATACTTCACTGTAAATGACGGAATTGCTTTTACTAAATATAGGAAGTCGCTGTACGAAAATTATTTAGATTATATTATTTCTATGATTTCCTTTATTCAAAATGAACAAGTCCAATGTTGTGTCAGATAGCCCCATAACACGATCCCAATATCCCAGTCAATGTAGTGTCAGATAGCTCAATAACCCGAACCCAATATCCCAGGAAATGCATATGATAGCCCCATAATACGGAACCCAATATCCCAGGCAATGTAGTGTTCGATAGCACCATTTTCCCATTTTCAGTATTATTTGGATGACTGTCTGTGTTATATACTAATCCAGTTGATGTGGGAATTGAACTAATTGTAATAAAGAATTTGAAACTGTGTATAGCTATTTCTTTTACAAATGTTTCAGGTGAAAACGTTCACAATTGAACAAAATCACTGAACACCGGTTTCCTTGGCTTTTGTTTTTATATTCATTTATACATGATCATCTTTTGGTTAAACTTAAATTGTCTATTAATGCCTTATTGACAATTGGGTAAGAGTACGGTTTGGTGCAACCCAAAACCTGGTTTAAAGCCCCAGCGGCCGTTTTACCACGGACCGCCCAAGGCAATACTCCTATTGCCCAACCGTTTTACCACGGACCGCTCCAAGGCAACACTCCTATTGCCCACCCATTTTACCACGGACCGCTCCAAGGCAACACTCCTATTGCCCAACCATTTTACCACGGACCGCTCCAAGGCAACACTCCTATTGCCCAACCATTTTACCACGGATCGCTCCAAGGCAACACTCCTATTGCCCAACCATTTTACCACGAACCGCTCCAAGGCAATACAAAGAAAATCAATATCCAAACGCAAAGAAAACGCGAAATGTAATTTAATGAAACTAATACTAAATGGGAAGAAACATATGTATACAAAAAAAACACTTTAAAACAACAATAGCCATTAAAAATTAAACTAAAGATTTCGCATTATAAATACTTTTCCCAATAATTTCAACAAATAATCTACTATACAAAAAAAAAATCCTGCATTTGTTTATATTTATGCGAAATCTTGAGACAGAAGAAAAAAGTGTTTTGGAATATTTTCATACTCAAGTTCTTTGAACACAATTGATCATTGTCAAAGAAAAAAAATTCAGTATAAATATAGACTTACTAGTGTTCTTTAGCATGTATCTTCTATGAAAGAACTTGTCTTGTGAATGAATGCTTTCTTTAAAAACACTGAGTTACTAAAAAAATGTGTTTAAATGGTGTTTTACGTCATTTTTAGCGCATGTTAGGCCATATATGACGGTCGACCTTTTGTGGTAAAGGCAGACCACCACATTTTTCCTAGGTAGAACCAGTACTGTATACCTTCCGCCATCCTCAAGGCTATTGTAGTCATACACTCATTGCCATATTTATATAAGCTAAACAAATTCACAACTCACAATATTAACATGACAATGCTTGAAAAATGTCACAGATAGATCAACAATGTGACATAAACTAAATATAGTACTCTAAATGTGTATGAAAATGTTTGCAAAATTAAACGAGAATTATTTACCGGCCCCCATTATGTGACCCCAAGTCAACATTTCCTGTGCTGCACTGGGTGTGCTACTGCTACACCTATATGACACTTTAAAATCCCACTCTCCTTAAATTTAGTTTAAATACGCGAATGTTACGCCGTTACGCAATTAGTATCAATCCTGCAATCCGATTAGTTAATGAAAACGCCGTCGTAATTTGATCATGTGACGTTAAACTGACAAAAGCATGACGTAATTTAGTTTTAGTTAATTTCCAAGGTAACACTGTCTAGAAACCGCTAAACAAGTATTAGGATATATCAGAAATACGAATAACTACCATACCACGTACTTTTCCTTTTACAAAACAAACAAACGCGCTCATCTTCAGAGTCACGACGGCTTCCGGTCACGACGGCTTCAGCTATGGGGTGCTTAATCTAGTTTGCCGTGTTTCCTTTTAATGTATGAGACTCTACCAAACACAAAATAACATACTACATATAAGAATAATAAAATAAGTAATAGATAGAGTCTGGTCTCAGCGAGTTGGCTTGTTTAAACACCGAGATGGGCTTAAATAACCAACAAGATACAAGATACAAGATTTTATTAATCAATTAAGGGCCCTCAAAGGAGCAAGTAATTTAGTATAGCGATTGCAATGATTGGTAAGTAACAAACAAACAAATAAAATAAACCAGAGCACATACACTGCAGAGTCGCCTACAGTACATTAAACTATAATCACACCAGTAATTATATATTATTATTTATATGACTATTAGGGTTAATTGTGTTTTTTAAAACACTGTATTAAGTAAGTACCTAATGCTTTCAGAATATGTATATTTTCACAAGATAATAGCCAAATAAGTTGATTATTCAAATCAAGGCTGGAAAAATTAGAACATTCTGAAGATATGCATGTTAATAAATTAGTTCTTTCATCTGAATAATAAGGACATGTTAGGAGAAAATGCATTTCATCATCTATAGAATTACTGGTACAATGTTCACACAATCTCTGTTCCACCGGAGTATTAGTATACCTTCCAGTTTCGATTTTAAGTAATGGGAACTTAGACGAAATTTAGCAATGGCATTACGTTTTTCAAAATTATCAATACTACACAGGTACACTTCTAATTGGAAATCATGTTTAAAAGTGAAGTAAGTTCTCAATTTTCCATGAAGGAACAAGCTGAGACAGACTCTATCTTTTGTGCAGCATGGTGTACTCAGTAACACTGTGACGTCATAGTGACCGTACTCTAAATTCCAATATCCGGTAGCTATAGTACCCTAAATTAAACGATTTAATGCTCTGCATTCATCAAAGGAAATGTCACCGACCATGCTACAAGTTGTGTAGATAAATTACTGCAATTATTGCATACGCAATATTAGGGAAGGGCCGTAACTAATGTGGGTAGCACTTGTGGCCCGACCCGATTGCATTGTACTAATACATATATGGCAATAAAATATGTTTAAATCAAATCAACGCCTGCATACCGTGCCTTCATTTTTCATAAATAGCAATAATACATCGTTTTTCAGATTACGTTTCAATAGATGACAGACATTGTTTCGTAAAGATAACACACGGATTGAATTGTCTATGTTGAAATCACATCCGCTTTAATGGCGATGTCACTTTTGCGAATTTACGGTTTTATTTAGACGCACGAAGGAGATCATATAGGAGCATCTGCATTCAAGAGAATTTGCATTAGTATCACCACAGGATGTTTACAATGTTTCAATAGTATCTGCATTTGTTTAACCACAGGACGCTTACACTCTGCATTACCTAAACCACATGACGTTTACACTCTGCATTAGTTAAACCAGCACACCACATGACGTTTACACTCTGCATTAGTTAAACCACATGACGTTTAATATTCAATATTCTCTGCATCACGTGGATACCATCGCCGTTTCTTCCCAATCTTGTAATTAGTTTTTCCTAAATCGGATTTAAAAAACACACACAAAAACATGTGTAATGTATTGTTTAAAAGATATCCTACGTTCATTTGACAGAGCGTTTGCCGTGGGTAGCTTATCCGTCAAGTTCGGTTTTAATTATTGGGGCAATATTTCTAAAGTGAAAAAAAGGCAATTACTTCTTTTAATTTAGAACACAAATTAAGTCTTGAGAATACTTAAAGCTGGCCATTCTTACCTTGTAAATAGGACTTATTCCGGAATATATGCATCTCTTTTGGCATGGCCTTAATGTACTTTAAATTGCGAAAATTAGGACAATGTCATTCATATTGACCTACTTTTGGCAGGAGCATACTGCTGTCAGGGAGATATAAGTTGGTATGCCTTTGGAATCTGAGTAATGGCGTCTATAAAACAACTTGAATGCAAATTAACAAAGTGTAAAAAGTAGGTTATGGTCATTCATACTGACCTACATTTCATTGTAACATACCACTGTCATGTCTCTGTAACATGTGTGAAGTTTTAAAGCTTCACGGCTTGTGTGTGAGAACAGGTCTTAACAAAAAAAATGTGAAAGTTAAACTCTTTTCGTACTGGCGGACGGACGCGTCAATGATAACACTATATTAATATACATGTATGCGCGCGCCACTTTCTAATTCACGTGTTTTCCACATATATACTGAAAAGAAAAAGAAACGCATGATGGGTATTTCCGCTATATATTGTATGTTTAATATGCTACTGCTAATCGAATGGTACAGGGAGACATTCATTAGGCCTTTCGGAAAGAAGGTTTAAACAGCACCGAACACACCAATGGTCACCTCTTTAAAGTTTCATTATCGACGGAATGCGCATTTGGCTCAAGAAGGTGAGCAAATTTAGGCTTTATACGTTGCAATCTCTTAACATTAAACACAATACTGAAATGGCTTGACTTTTTCAAGCTAAACTTCAACACATATGAATTTCGTGTAACAAAATATACGATCTTTGTTAAACTTGTTAAAAGGTTTTATCAAAAGAGGTTATGACCCTATCATTTTGCAACACACTGCATGCTTGGTGGTGAACCCATTTACAGTTCGCCATTGGTGGTGAACCATTTACAGTTCGCCACTATGCTTTCCTCTTTAATTGTGCGATGACAGGACAGGCTGTTGACCCTATGATGACGTATACCTAAAGCCCAAAAGGACGGTGACGTTTGATGTTTGTCTGAATTGTTGTGTTGTCGTGCCCTCAATTATTTTTTCTCTTGTTGCTCTGGCTTCTGCCAAGTCATTGCGTACCTTCTTTGTGGCTTTCTAGGCTACTGTTTGTTTTTTTATTTATATTTACACGAGCATCTTTGTGTTTTACTTATATTGCCTATTAATGCTCCCTTGCTGGTTAGAGAATTGTTCATGGCGGGGATTTCTTTATTTACACTGTCCCGTTTTATTGGGATGATAGTAGGGTAAGTGTGAGGTTTGGTGCACACTAGAACCTGGTTTAAAACCCCAGTGGCCTATTTTGCCACTGACCGTTTTGCCACTGACCGTTCCAAGTCGTTAGCCCTATTGTCAACCCTTTTGTGTTTGTGATGTCTTATTTGGTCTTTTACTCCTCTTTAAAGTTGTTCTTTGTTTCTATGTGTGTTTGTGGTTGACTGTCGTCCTTGAATGCTACTTTTTCTGTTCGATTTTTATATCTATATTTGATTAAAGGGTCTACTGCATGACAGAGTTGTCCTTTCTGTAATTTGTTGTTGCCCATTTTTGTACAAAACACGTCGATATATATCTGGAATATTATGTGGAATTAGGTGTGTATAATAGTGTTGTATAGGCAATTTGTTTATGATGCGTTTCTTTTTCCTTTCAGTATATTACCACATGCTAGACAAAACCTGCTACTTGCGCGAAACAGAAACTACAAATGGTCAATTTCACGAATGACTCTTAATTAAATATGTAATACACGAATTAATGAATGAATGGTGTTTTAGGCACGTCGACACATAGTTGAATTTGGGTTTTAAGGTTATATGGCGCCTAACAGGAATGAACATGCCAGGCTCATCCACCATGTACATCGAGATAAAATATGGAGAACGGGCATAGAACCTTCTCAACCTGAACTGCAGAGATGCTGCAAATTCTATTGTAGACACTCCATTTACGCACGTCGACACATAAATAGGTTATATTGTGCGCAAAAACTGATGAAAGATGAAGAAATGAAGTAATAATTAAAAATTAATGTAAATATATAATGATAAAACTATTTACAAATAAGGGATGATATGGTAGCATATGGTAACAAACTATATATGTAAATCAACAAATGCCCGTCAACGGGTACATAAACAAGTACATATATATAAGAACATATTATAATGACTTATATAGTCTGATTTCTTTCAGGAAATCCAAAACAAGACTAAAATCTACAGTATCAAATAACTCTTTCATAGTATTAACATTGACGCATAGGATCAAAGTCTACACATTCCAGCAAGATGTGTTTGACCGTGGATGGTGCAAAGGTATACATTCTGGTAATTGCTCACCTTCTAATAAATATGAATGAGTATAACGTGTATGCCCTATCCTGCACCGGGCTAGAACAACTTCTTATCGACGAATGGGTCTACTAGAAGAACGCCAATGTTACGTAGATAATATTTATAACTTTCAAAGACATCTTTCCAGAAGCCATTCTCCGAGTAACGGTTTAATTGAATGGAGTTTATTGTTAACTGACAAACCCCAAGCGGCTTGCCAAGAGTTACGAATATATGTGTTAATACAACTTTTAAAATCAGTATAAGGTAACGTGGCAATAGATATGTGTAAACCTAATGCTGCTTTAGCAGCACTATCAGTTCTATCGAAGCCAGCAGAAAATAATAACATTATCAACTATAAGATAATTGTACATTTCTAAAAGTTGAAGAACAAATGGGTTATCATGTTTCATATTAACCAGCGCTTGAAGAGATGAAAGGGAATCCGAAAATATAACAAAATGGTCATCATTAGATTCCTGAATATAATTTAAGGCTTAAGTTCAGCTGAAAAGGCAGCTTTTTATGCTTTGTTTGTGAACAACAGCTGCTGCAGCTACCTTATCGCCATCTTTAGAACCATCTGTGTTTATATGTCGAAAGTTACTGTATTTCGATTTAATTTCATTAAATTTGCTTTGAAAGACAATAAGATCTGTACTGGATTTGTTACTATTACAAAGATCAAAAATAATTGTTGGTATTTCCAAAGTCCACGGTGGAATTTGTGGTACTTTGTATTTGGTAATCAAATTTGGTCGATTTCAGTGTCTCTTATTTTGGTTTAATACGAAGACCAAATGGTCGAATGGCCTTCGGCTTTCGATCAAAAAGAGGTTCATAACTAGAATTAAAAATAGTATCGAAAGTTGGGTTTGAAGGGTTAGATTGTAATTTAATGGCATAGTGAAGGGCTAATTTGTCCCATCTATGAGACAGTGATGGTTCATTAGCAAATATATAATACAATAAAATGGTAAAGATGTATTCATGCCAAACGTTCCTGCATACAACGTGATGTTTTGAGCAAGAACTACTCTCAAACAATTATAAGCATAACTTGCTTTATTACAGTAAGCGTGTTTGTCGGGCCATTCTCCAGTATTTCCTCGTATACAGTTTGATGACGACTGATGTATATCCATCATTTCCTCGTTTTACCGCCATACTTCTTGGAATAGGCTACATCCACTAACGCCCGACACGAAAATTACCGGTTTGCTGGGAAATCGTGTACAGTAAGAGTAACGCCAAATTATTGGACAATTGCTTTGCTAAGCTAATTCCGCAATTATCTTGTTTTGAAGATCCGTGCTTATACAGGATTACGCTAAATACGCATCTAAATGTTTGCAACCGTTCGTAGATTTGTTTTACGAGATACTTAACTGAAGAACGTGTTGTTGTTGTTGTACCGCGGAATTATACTAATCAACTATATTTGGGCGGTAACACTGGGCGGTAACATTTAAAGGGAATGTTGGCATATTCAGTCAAGCTTGTTTATTAAGGATTTTGTAAAGTTTGTTAAACGGGCGGACAAATGATCACAATCGTTGAACAAAGTAGAATATAGGAGCCGCCATTTCGAGAACAATTACATCATAGTTCTAAATTACCATATATGAAATATTATATGCCAAATGTGGTAGTTAGGAATATTGACGTCATAGTTCTCAAAATGGCGGCTTTCAACAACTTTTAAACGTTCATATCTTTCTTTTTTTCTTCATATACTCCATCACCCTCTTACGAGGAAGCTGTGGAGGAGGTGCGCGTCTGTGCATATTAGTGAGAATAAAAGTAAAAGTGTGATAGACAGGACAGTTTGAAAGTGAGATCGATAAAAAGATGATAGTGTTAATTTACTGGGGAGTGAATAGTAAAAGCAGGATAAAAACAGTGTTCATCTACGGCATAACATGACGGACCGAACTCACCGCAACCTTGAGCTGAGTCAGGGTTGGCACCATCACAATGCTTGCTGGCAGTTTATTCCACTGGACAACTGCCAGTGGGAAGAATGAATATTTATAATAATTAAAATTAGTGTGTATTTAGGTTAAGGACAGGTAGTGGCTGTGCCGAGTCGATCTCACAGGCTGCTGAAAGTATGTGGGCATTGGAATTGCTACTAAACCATGAACAATTTTGTATAAAAGGGTTAAACTGCTCCAGGGTACGCCATCAAAGTTTTTCCTGCATAGCTGTAACACTTTCATATGTGGAGTAGTTATTTGTGGTCCATCTGATGGCCCTGCATGAACCAATTCTATTTGAAGGATGTTATGTGTTGTGTGTGAGTGGGAGGTAGACTCCATACTGTGGACGCATACTCGAGGTTTAACTAGTGTCTTGTATGCTACCTCACGGATGCCTTGATGTTTAACCGGGTTATTTCTTTTAATGAATCCAAGGGTTTCTTTTGTGTTCGATGTTGAATTTGATAGTTAAAGTTAAGGTTTGATGAGATATCAGTGCCCAGGTATTTTGCGTGTTCAACTGATTCAAGAGTGTGACCATGGAGGGTGTATTGTTTTTCATGTATTTCTTTGACCTGGAGATGTGTATAACCTGGCATTTACTGGGATTAAATTCCATATCACATTGTCGTTCCCAATTCTGTAGGGTGTCGAGGTCGTCTTGAAGTCGAGTGCTGTGTGTTGGGTTGTCCATAGTCAAGTATACAGCTGTGTCGTCTGCAAAAAGTCGGACTTGTGAATAGAGGGACTCTGTGAGGTCATTTATATATAGAAGGAACAGTATTGGTTCAAGTTATAAACCCTGTGGAACACCAGAAGTAACAGGGACTTCGGGCGAGGTTTCCCCTTCCACCAGGACCGTCTGAGACCTTCAAATAAGGAATACTTTAATCCGCTGGAGAGTTGGTCCCTTGA
Source organism: Cyrtodaria siliqua (assembly GCA_037043455.1). Taxonomy (NCBI): domain Eukaryota; kingdom Metazoa; phylum Mollusca; class Bivalvia; order Adapedonta; family Hiatellidae; genus Cyrtodaria; species Cyrtodaria siliqua. The sequence goes on from JAWPHD010000839.1 coordinate 156,153, forward strand.
CCACATGTTGTTGAAGTTCGAATAGTAATTTTAAGTGATTTACCTTATCAAACGCCTTACTGAAGTCGAGGAGTATCAAGTCGATTTGCTTACCTGATGCTAAGCTCCGACGTAGGTCTTCCATGAGTTGCACTAACTGGGTCTCACAAGAACGTATTTCGCGGAAGCCGTGCTGTAGGTCATAGAGATATTGTGTTTATCGAAGTGACTTGTCAGGTTAGAGGCAATAATGTGCTCCATAACCTTGCACAATATACATGTACGAGAAATTGGGCGATAATTAGCTGCTGTGCTTTTATCACCTTTTTTGAAAAGTGGGGTGACCATCGCTTTAGAGCAGTCAGATGGACTGGTACCTGTGTCCAGGGATTTTTGGAAAATTGCCTGTACTACAGGAGCAATTTCCACACTCAACTCCTTGAGAATAAATGGCTTAATCTTATCAGGTCCACATGCTTTGGTGGGGTTAAGATTTTGTAACTGTTTAAAGGACACCATTTAAGGAGATGGCAATGTTTGGCATGTTTGGGAATTTGGGTTTTGCTTCTTTTGGTATGTCAGAGTCAGCCATGGTGCCTTTATCGATCTCATTTTGTAGCTTAGTTTGACTGAGTTTTTTTAGATCGAGTGGTGCTGTAGGGTGAAGACGGATTGAAATTGGGAGTTGAGAATATTTGCCTTAGCCACGTTTTCAGTATAGAGGACATTGTCCTTGGCGAAAGGCGCAATGCCGCTTGCATCTTGTTTTGCATTTTTGGGGAGGGAGTATAACTTTTTTCTAGCAAAACTGGCCTTTGAAGAGTCATTTTCTTCTTGAGACTTTACATCTAGTATGTCCTCGAGGTAGTGTAAGTGTGATGTCTTGATTTTATGTTTGACGGTGTGCCTCATTTTGAGAAAGGATGTGCGGTTGTATATCTTTTTGGTTCTTTTGCATTTCTGGTACAGTCTGTCACTTCCGTATGTGTCTTTTAATGTCTTGGATTATCCAGAGTAGGAAAAGTTTAGTGCCTGTAGTTTTGCATGGGATGTATTTGGATGCACCCTTACCTATTTCTGTCTTTAATTCAGTTCACTTGTCTTCGATTGTCTTCTGTTCCATATTTGTCAAAAGCTTACCTTGTGCAGATTGCATGTATAGCCTGTAGTTGTCTTAATCAGCTTTCTTGAAGAGTTGTTTGTATTTGCCTTGGGGTTTGCTTACCTTTTTTTTTGGTTTGACATCTATGATAAAGTAGACCATGTTATGGTCTGATAGGCCTGGTATGACATTTACTTTTGTTAACTATTGTCTCGTTGGTCGTCAAAAATCGGTCGAGGATGTTGTCATGTCGTGTGGGTTCTTTGCCCATTTGGATGAGGCTAAAATCGTTTAGCAACTCCATAAAATCTTCATAGATGCGTGGGTAGCTGCAGCCTTGTTTAATGTAGGGGAAACTATCTTCCCAATATCTTCTTTGATTATCATCCGATTTTGATAATTACTTAACCCTTTTCCAAGTTGTTTAAAACTGTCAATAAAAACGATTGTTTGAATATATACCAACATTCCATTTGATTGATTCAAAATTAGACATACCTATATATCCTAAGAAAACATCAATTGACGATATTCATGTCCATTTTTCAATGAAGAACAGCATATCTTTGTATTCTACATTTGCCTGTTTATAAAACTTTTCAGTAAATCCAAAAATAACAGCTAAAACCTTGCACGAAAAACTATTTTACACTTTACTTTTTATAAAACAGTTCTCTTAAATCCAAATCTTATTAAATATTAAATCTTGCATAAAACACGTAGTATAGACAACGAGATATAACGAGACAACATACGGAAGCAGAAACACTTTAATACAACAGCATTGACGCTACTGATACAGGGACACAAGCTGTTAATTTGCAACATGAAAAACTTGTTTTTAATTGCAGTTAATCATCAAGCAAAACATGAATTTGTAAACATGATTTATTTCGCGCGACAAATGCCGCAATAACTATGAACTGGTGGGATGTTAGGGACGTAGCGTGACATACTCCTTTACTTCATGCAGAAACTTGAGAATACAATCTAAAAGGTTGAAACATGCAATACAAATCAGAGGGAAATAAGAGAGGAAAATTATCAGTTTTGCAAGCATAACATTCTATATTCTTGACAAATATCGCTTAAAATGAGCATCATTTTGGTCCAAAGATGAAGGTAGAAAATAGGGGGAGGCCCCCTAAACCCTCCTTCTGTGGGGAGGACACCTCCTCCCAGTCCATACACCATTCGGCGCTTCGCATTTAAGTATTAGGGGTATTTTAAAAATAGGCCAAGCTTTCCATGTCAGTCGATGCTGCCGACAGCTAAACTTTATTAGATTATTGTTTTTAGCTCTACGGGCCGAAATATAGGTCATATCTGGTCTCCGCTACAACATGTGTATCTTGCTTCTTTCTTGCAGGATTTTCACCAAACTTCCCAAAAATGTTCCTTATATGCATCTAACATCATGTGCAAAATTTCAGGTCGCTGTGACTACTTTCGATGAAATATAGGTCACGTCCGGTCTTTGCTACGACATGCATATCCCACTGTTAATGACATTAATTTAATATATTTTGGGACTGACATTGGTGTTGGTCAAATAACATCTGGACCTGTATAATAGGACTCAACATGTAGGCCGTCGCTTCTAGTTTAAAATAAGTACTGATGGGAATGTTGTGTTGACAACCCTTGATATAAGAGCCACTTTAGCCAGTAGAGCGTCCACATGGGCCTCTAGTTTGTAGCTGGATTAAGGAGGTTATGGTCTTTTTCGATGAACTGTGCAGCTGCCTGGTGTCTGGTTACACTTGTGACTACATATGACATATATAGTTTTAACAGAAGCAGTTAATAATATATTTGGAGAAGTCTGCATAATTAATGAAGTGCATCAACATAATTTATGAAATCTAAAGACACGTAGGGTTATCGCACAACCACAACATTCAAGAAAACTCACATACAGTATAACTGGCTATTGGTACTTTGCGGAACGGAACGGAACCAATGGGGCTTATCGTAATAAAATAAAATGGTACTTTCTATCATTTTATTTAATATTTATATTATATATTGTTTGTTTTTATCAGCATTCGAGTTTAAATTGCTATGTTTGGAAGCATTCCGATCAAATTATGCGATAAATAATTTGGATCTAATTATTATGACAACCCTGTTTCGTTCCGCAAAATACCAATTCCCCCAAGGGTATCGGTACTTTGCGTAACGGAACGGAACAATTTTTAGCCTTGGCTTGATTCACACACATGTTAACAAGGGTTTGATTCACACACATGTTAATTAGTGTTTGACTCACTCAAAGATAACTAGGGTTTGATTCACACACGTATGTTAACTAGTGTTTGATTCACACACATGTTAATTAGTGTTTGACTCACACACAGGACAACTAGGGTTTGATTCACACACAGGATTACTAGGGTTTGATTCATACACAGGTTAACTAGGGTTTGATTCACACACAGGTTAACTAGGGTTTGATTCACACACAGCTTAACTAGGGTTTGATTCACACACAGGTTAACTAGGGTTTGATTTACACACAGGTTAACTAGTGTTTGATTGGGTTTGATTCACACACAGGTTAACTAGGGATTGATTCACACACAACTTAACTAGGGATTGATTCACACACAGGTTAACTAGGGCTTGATTCACACACAGGATAACTAGGGCTCGATTCACACACAGGCTAACTAGGGATTGATTCACTCACATGTTAACTAGGGCTTGATTCACACACTTGTTAACTAGGGTTTGATTCACACACATGTTAACTAGAGTTTGTTTCACACACAGCTTAACTAGGGATTGATTCACACACAGCTTAACTAGGGATTGATTCACACACAGGTTAACTAGGGCTTGATTCACACACATTTTAACTAGGGTTTGATTTACACACAGGTTAACTAGGGAGTGATTCACACACAGTTTAACTAGGGATTGATTCACACACAGGTTAACTAGGGCTTGATTCACACACAGGTTAACTAGGGTTTGATTCACACACAGGTTAACTAGGGATTGATTCACACACAGGATTACTAGGGATTGATTCACACACAGGTTAACTAGGGATTGATTCACACACATGTTAACTAGGGTTTGATTCACACACAGGTTAACTAGGGATTGATTCACACACAGATAACTAGGGTTTGATTCACACACGTATGTTAACTAGTGTTTGATTCACACACAGGATAACTAGGGTTTGATTCACACACAGGATTACTAGGGTTTGATTCACACACAGGTTAACTAGGGTTTGATTCACACACAGGTTAACTAGGGTTTTATTCACACACAGGTTAACTAGGGTTTGATTTACACACAGGTTAACTAGTGTTTGATTGGGGTTGATTCACACACAGGTTAACTAGGGATTGATTCACACACAGGTTAACTAGGGTTTGATTCACACACAGGTTAACTAGGGACTGATTCACACACAGGATAACTAGGGATTGATTCACACACATCTTGATTCACACACATGTTATCTAGGGCTTGATTCACACACAGGATAACTAGGGATTGATTCACACACATGTTAACTATGGCTTGATTCACACACATGTTAACTAGGGCTTGATTCACACACAGGATAACTAGGGTTTGATTCACACAGAGGATAACTAGGGATTGATTCACACACATGTTAACTAGGGCTTGATTCACACACGGGTTAACTAGGGCTTGATTCACACACGGGTTAACTAGGGCTTGATTTACACACGGGTTAACTAGGGCTTGATTCACACACGGGTTAACTAGGGATTGATTCAGCTTGATTCACACACATGTTAACTAGGGCTTGATTCACACACAGCTTAACTAGGGTTTGATTCACACACAGGTTAACTAGGGTTTGATTCACACACTTGTTAACTAGGGTTTGATTCACACACATGTTAACTATGGTTTGATTCACACACAGGTTAACTAGGGATTGATTCACACACAGCTTAACTAGGGTTTGATTCACACACATGTTAACTAGGGTTTGACTACACACAGGTTAACTAGGGATTGATTCACACACAGCTTAACTAGGGCTTGATTCACACACAGGTTAACTAGGGTTTGAGTCACACACATGTTAACTATGGTTTGATTCACACACAGGTTAACTAGGGATTGATTCACACACAGCGTAACTATGGATTGATTCACACACAGCTTAACTAGGGATTGATTCACACACATGTTAACTAGGGCTTGATTCACACACAGGTTAACTAGGGCTTGATTCACACACAGGATAACTAGGGTTTGATTTACACACAGGATAACTAGGGATTGATTCACACACATGTTAACTAGGGCTTGATTCACACACAGGATAACTAGGGTTTGATTCACACACGTTAACTAGGGTGTGATTTACACGCATGTTAATGTTTAGCCCGGGCTTGATTCACACACATGTTAACTAGGCTTTGATTCACACTCGTGTTAACTAGAGATTGATTCACACACACGCGTTAAACACGTATTGATTTACATGTCATGTGCACCTTTAACCATGCACAAGTTAAACAGTGCAATTGGTGCAAATGTTAAGGACTATTGGTTAGCCAACTATGAAAAATAAATCCAAAATGGATGGGGTATGATTAATTGAAGTTTTCATCCAAATGCATATTATAGGCATGAACAATGTCAATGATATAATAGATGACATTAATGCAACACTATTGATGTGAATATAATATCAGAAACAATATTTATTTGGCAGAAATAGTGCCCTTTATATTCGAAAAGTTTAGTGCAATTTTACTCTAAGATGTTTTGTTTTTTATGTTAAATAAATTTGTCCATAGAATTGTCCATTTATCTAAAAATGGCACACGAGACATCATTTCTAAATTAAATACGACATGTTATCACATCATCCACATTTCAAAGTCAATCATTGTAAAAAAACAAGCTATTCTTTCAATGGCATGTACTTTCAAAATAATCTCAATGCTATAGTATGGTGGCACTGACGGGTTTTAATTGTCAAACTATTATAAATGGCGACTATATTTTTGGATGTATTAAACACAACTGAGCGACTGTTGTGAATAGAAACATGGCAACATAAGAGTAATTTATTATTATATTCCTATAAAAACAGCACAAACTAAATAATAACATATGAATACGATCAAATTACCTGTTTATCCGAATGTTTCACCATACAGCATGTTTCAATTTACAATTCACCTGCATGCTTTTCATGTGTATCATGTGCGTGTGTTGAAGGCACATGGCGTATAAAGAAAATCTTCATTTTTAACAATGGTGTACTTCGAATTTTGGATGATGTGATAACATTGCTTACTTTATTTAGAAATGATGTCTCGTGTGCCATTTTTAGATCAATGGACAATTCTATGGAAAAAAATTATGTAACATAAAAAAAAACATCTTAGAGTAAAATTCCACTAAATTTTTGGAATATAAAGGGCACTATTTCTACCAAATAAATATTGTTTCTGATATTATGTTCACATCAATAGTGTTGAATTACTGTCATCGATTATATCATTGACATTGTTCATGCCTATAATATGCATTTGGATGCAAGTTTCAATTAACCATACTCCATCCATTTTGGATTTTCTTTTCAAAGATGGCTGACCAATAGCCCTTAAACAGGGCTTGATTGACGCAAACAATGATTCTATTCACATACACGCTAGCCACGTCTGCTTCACACACATGTTACATAGGTTAACAAGAGCTTGATTCACACACATGTTACAAAGGTTAACAATGGCTTGATTCACACACATGTTACATAGGTTAACAAGAGCTTGATTCACACACATGTTACAAAGGTTAACAATGGCTTGATTCACACACATGTTACATAGGTTAACAAGAGCTTGATTCACACATATGTTACATAGGTTAACAAGGGCTTGATTCACACACATGTTACATATGTTAGCAAGAGCTTGATTCACACACATGTTACAAAGGTTAACAAGAGCTTGATTCACACACATGTTACATAGGTTAACAAGAGCTTGATTCACACACATGTTACAAAGGTTAACAATGGCTTGATTCACATACATGTTAAATAGGTTAACAAGAGCTTGATTCACACACATATTACAAAGGTTAACAAGGGCTTGATTCACACACATGTTACAAAGGTTAAAAATGGCTTGATTCACATACATGTTACATAGGTTAACAAGAGCTTGATTCACACACATATTACAAAGGTTAACAAGGGCTTGATTCACACACATGTTACAAAGGTTAACAAGAGCTTGATTCACACACATGTTACAAAGGTTAACAAGTGCTTGATTCAAACACATGTTACATAGGTTAACAAGGGCTTGATTCACACACATGTTACATAGGTTAACAAGAGCTTGATTCACACACATGTTACAAAGATTAACAAGGGCTTGATTCACACACATGTTACAAAGGTTAACAAGGGCTTGATTCACACACATCTTACAAAGGTTAACAAGGGCTTGATTCACACACATGTTACATAGGTTAACAAGAGCTTGATTCACACACATGTTACAAAGGTTAACAAGGGCTTGATTCACACACATGTTACAGAGGTTAACAAGGGCTTGATTCACACACATGTTACAGAGGTTAACAAGGGCTTGATTCACACACATGTTACAAAGGTTAACAAGAGCTTGATTCACACACATGTTACATAGGTTAACAAGGGCTTGATTCACACACATGTTACATAGGTTAACAAGAGCTTGATTCACACACATGTTACAAAGGTTAACAATGGCTTGATTCACATACATGTTACATAGGTTAACAAGAGCTTGATTCACACACATATTACAAAGGTTAACAAGGGCTTGATTCACACACATGTTACAAAGGTTAACAAGAGCTTGATTCACACACATGTTACAAAGGTTAACAAGGGCTTGATTCAAACACATGTTACATAGGTTAACAAGGGCTTGATTCACACACATGTTACATAGGTTAACAAGAGCTTGATTCACACCGTGTTACAAAGATTAACAAGGGCTTGATTCACACACATGTTACAAAGGTTAACAAGGGCTTGATTCACACACATCTTACAAAGGTTAACAAGGGCTTGATTCACACACATGTTACATAGGTTAACAAGAGCTTGATTCACACACATGTTACAAAGGTTAACAAGGGCTTGATTCACACACATGTTACAGAGGTTAACAAGGGCTTGATTCACACACATGTTACAGAGGTTAACAAGGGCTTGATTCACACACATGTTACAAAGGTTAACAAGAGCTTGATTCACACACATGTTACATAGGTTAACAAGGGCTTGATTCACACACATGTTACAAAGGTTAACAAGGGCTTGATTCACACACATGTTACATAGGTTAACAAGGGCTTGATTCACACACATGTTACATAGGTTAACAAGGGCTTGATTCACACACATGTTACAAAGGTTAACAAGGGCTTGATTCACACACATGTTACAAAGGTTAACAAGGGTTTGATTCACACACATGTTACAAAGGTTAACAAGGGCTTGATTCACACACATGTTACATAGGTTAACAAGGGCTTGATTCACACACAGGTTACAAAGGTTAACGGGCTTGATTCACACATGTTACAAAGGTTAACAAGGGCTTGATTCACACACATGTTACAGAGGTTAACAAGAGCTTAATTCACACACATGTTACAGAGGTTAACAAGGGCTTGATTCACACACATGTTACAGAGGTTAACAAGGGCTTGATTCACACACATGTTACAAAGTTTAACAAGGGCTTGATTCACACACATGTTACAGAGGTTAACAAGGGCTTGATTCACACACATGTTACAAAGGTTAACAAGGGCTTGATTCACACACATGTTACATAGGTTAACAAGGGCTTGATTCACACACATGTTACAAAGGTTAACAAGAGCTTGATTCACACACAAGTTACAAAGTTTAAAAAGGGCTTGATTCACACACATGTTACAGAGGTTAACAAGGGCTTGATTCACACACATGTTACAGAGGTTAACAAGGGCTTGATTCACACACATGTTACATAGGTTAACAAGGGCTTGATTCACACACATGTTACAAAGGTTAACAAGGGCTTGATTCACACACATGTTACAAAGGTTAACAAGAGCTTGATTCACACACATGTTACATAGGTTAACAAGGGCTTGATTCACACACATGTTACAAAGGTCAACAAGAGCTTGATTCACACACATGTTAAATAGGTTAACAAGGGCTTGATTCACACACATGTTACATAGGTTAACAAGGGCTTGATTCACACACATGTTACAAAGGTTAACAAGGGCTTGATTCACACACATGTTACAAAGGTTAACCAGGGCTTGATTCACACACATGTTACAAAGGTTAACCAGGGTTTGATTCACACACATGTTACAAAGGTTAACAAGGGCTTGATTCACACAGGTTAACAAGGGCTTGATTCACACACATGTTACATAGGTTAACAAGGGCTTGATTCACACACATGTTACAAAGGTTAACAAGGGCTTGATTCACACATATGTTACATAGGTTAACAAGGGCTTGATTCACACACATGTTACAAAGGTTAACAAGGGCTTGATTCACACACATGTTACAAAGGTTAACAAGAGCTTGATTCACACACATGTTACAAAGGTTAACAAGGGCTTGATTCACACACATGTTACAGAGGTTAACAAGGGCTTGATTCACACACATGTTACATAGGTTAACAAGGGCTTGATTCACACACATGTTACAAAGGTTAACAAGGGCTTGATTCACACACATGTTACAAAGGTTAACAAGAGCTTGATTCACACACATGTTACATAGGTTAACAAGGGCTTGATTCACACACATGTTACATAGGTTAACAAGGGCTTGATTCACACACATGTTACAAAGTTTAACAAGAGCTTGATTCACACACATGTTACAAAGGTTAACAAGGGCTTGATTCACACACATGTTACAAAGGTTAACAAGGGCTTGATTCACACACAGGTTACAAAGGTTAACACGGGCTTGATTCACACATGTTACAAAGGTTAACAAGGGCTTGATTCACACACATGTTACAAAGATTAACAAGTGCTTGATTCAAACACATGTTACAAAGGTTAACAAGGGCTTGATTCACACACATGTTACAAAGGTTAACAACGGCTTGATTCACACACATGTTACAGAGGTTAACAAGGGCTTGATTCACACACATGTTACACAGGTTAACAAGGGCTTGATTCACACACATGTTACAGAGGTTAACAAGAGCTTGATTCACACACATGTTACAAAGGTTAACAAGGGCTTGATTCACACACATGTTACAAAGGTTAACAAGAGCTTGATTCACACACATGTTACATAGGTTAACAAGGTCTTGATTCACACACATGTTACATAGGTTAACAAGGGCTTGATTCACACACATGTTACATAGGTTGACAAGAGCTTGATTCACACACATGTTACAGAGGTTAACAAGGGCTTGATTCACACACATGTTACAGAGGTTAACAAGGGCTTGATTCACACACATGTTACAAAGGTTAACAAGAGCTTGATTCACACACATGTTACATAGGTTAACAAGGGCTTGATTCACACACATGTTACAAAGGTTAACAAGGGTTTGATTCACACACATGTTACAAAGGTTAACAAGGGCTTGATTCACACACATGTTACAAAGGTTAACAAGGGCTTGATTCACACACATGTTACAAAGGTTAACAAGGGCTTGATTCACACACATGTTACAAAGGTTAACACGGGCTTGATTCACACATGTTACAAAGGTTAACAAGGGCTTGATTCACACACATGTTACAGAGGTTAACAAGAGCTTGATTCATACACATGTTACAGAGGTTAACAAGGGCTTGATTCACACACATGTTACAGAGGTTAACAAGGGCTTGATTCACACACATGTTACAAAGTTTAACAAGGGCTTGATTCACACACATGTTACAGAGGTTAACAAGGGCTTGATTCACACACATGTTACAGAGGTTAACAAGGGCTTGATTCACACACATGTTACAAAGGTTAACAAGGGCTTGATTCACACACATGTTACATAGGTTAACAAGGGCTTGATTCACACACATGTTACAAAGGTTAACAAGGGCTTGATTCACACACAAGTTACAAAGTTTAAAAAGGGCTTGATTCACACACATGTTACAGAGGTAAACAAGAGCTTGATTCACACATATGTTACAGAGGTTAACAAGGGCTTGATTGACACACATGTTACATAGGTTAACAAGGGCTTGATTCACACACATGTTACAAAGGTTAACAAGAGCTTGATTCACACACATGTTACATAGGTCAACAAGAGCTTGATTCACACACATGTTACATAAGTTAACAAGGGCTTGATTCACACACATGTTACATAGGTTAACAAGGGCTTGATTCACACACATGTTACAAAGGTTAACAAGAGCTTGATTCACACACATGTTACAAAGGTTAACAAGGGCTTGATTCACACACATGTTACAAAGGTTAACAAGGGCTTGATTCACACACATGTTACATAGGTTAACAAGGGCTTGATTCACACACAGGTTACAAAGGTTAACACGGGCTTGATTCACACATGTTACAAAGGTTAACAAGGGCTTGATTCACACACATGTTACAAAGGTTAACAAGGGCTTGATTCACTCACATGTTACATAGGTTAACAAGGGCTTGATTCACACACATGTTACAAAGGTTAACAAGGGCTCGATTCACACACATGTTACAGAGGTTAACAAGGGCTCGATTCACACACATGTTACAGAGGTTAACAAGGGCTTGATTCACACACATGTTACAAAGGTTAACAAGGGCTTGATTCACACACATGTTACAGAGGTTAACAAGGGCTTGATTCACACACATGTTACAGAGGTTAACAAGGGCTTGATTCACACACATGTTACAAAGGTTAACAAGAGCTTGATTCACACACATGTTACAGAGGTTAACAAGGGCTTGATTCACACACATGCTACATAGGTTAACAAGGGCTTGATTCACACACATGTTACATAGGTTAACAAGGGCTTGATTCACACACATGTTACAAAGGTTAACAAGAGCTTGATTCACACACATGTTACAGAGGTTAACAAGGGCTTGATTCACACACATGTTACATAGGTTAACAAAGGCTTGATTCACACACATGTTACATAGGTTATCAAGAGCTTGATTCACACACATGTTACAGAGGTTAACAAGGGCTTGATTCACACACATGTTACAGAGGTTAACAAGGGCTTGATTCACACACATGTTACAAAGGTTAACAAGGGCTTGATTCACACACATGTTACAAAGGTTAACAAGGGCTTGATTCACACATATGTTACAAAGGTTAACAAGAGCTTGATTCACACACATGTTACAAAGGTAAACAAGGGCTTGATTCACACACATGTTACAAAGGTTAACAAGGGCTTTATTCACACACAGGTTACAAAGGTTAACAAGGGCTTGATTCACACATGTTACAAAGGTTAACAAGAGCTTGATTCACACACATGTTACAAAGGTTAACAAGGGCTTGATTCACACACATGTTACATAGGTTAACAAGGGCTTGATTCACACACATGTTACAAAGGTTAACAAGGGCTTGATTCACACACATGTTACAAAGGTTAACAAGGGCTTGATTCACACACATGTTACATAGGTTAACAAGGGCTTGATTCACACACATGTTACAAAGGTTAACAAGGGCTTGATTCACACACATGTTACAAAGGTTAACAAGGGCTTGATTCACACACATGTTACAAAGGTTAACAAGGGCTTGATTCACACACATGTCACACATGTTACATAGGTTAACAAGGGCTTGATTCACACACATGTTAAAAAGGTTAACAAGGGATTCACACACATGTTACAAAGGTTAACAAGAGCTTGATTCACACACATGTTACAGAGGTTAACAAGGGCTTGATTCACACACATGTTACAGAGGTTAACAAGGCTTGATTCACACACATGTTACATAGTTTAACAAGGGCTTGATTCACACACATGTTACAAAGGTTAACAAGGGCTTGATTCACACACATGTTACAAAGGTTAACAAGAGCTTGATTCACACACATGTTACATAGGTTAACAAGGGCTTGATTCACACACATGTTACAAAGGTAAACAAGAGCTTGATTCACACACATGTTACATAGGTTAACAAGGGCTTGATTCACACACATATTACATAGGTTAACAAGGGCTTGATTCACACACATGTTACGAAGGTTAACAAGAGCTTGATTCACACACATGTTACGAAGGTTAACAAGGGCTTGATTCACACACATGTTACAGAGGTTAGCAAGGGACTGAGTCACACACATGTTACAGAGGTTAACAAGGGATTGATTCACACACATGTTACAAAGGTTAACAAGGGCTTGATTCACACACATGTTACAAAGGTTAACAAGGGCTTGATTCACACACATGTTACAAAGGTTAACAAGGGCTTGATTCACACACATGCTACATAGGTTAACAAGGGATTGATTCACAACACACATGTTACAAAGGTTAACAAGAGCTTGATTCACACACATGTTACAAAGGTTAACAAGGGCTCGATTCACACATATGTTACAAAGGTTAACAAGGGCTTGATTCCAAACATTAACAAAGGTTAACAAGAGCTTGATTCACACACATGTTACAAAGGTTAACAAGGGCTTGATTCACACACATGTTACAAAGGTTAACAAGGGCTTGATTCACACACAGGTTACAAAGGTTAACAAGGGCTTGATTCACACATGTTACAAAGGTTAACAAGAGCTTGATCCACACACATGTTACACAGGTTAACAAGGGCTTGATTCACACACATGTTACAAAGGTTAACACGGGCTTGATTCACACATGTTACAAAGGTTAACAAGGGCTTGATTCACACACATGTTACATAGGTTAACAAGGGCTTGATTCACACACATGTTACAAAGGTTAACAAGGGCTTGATTCACACACATGTTACAAAGGTTAACAAGGGCTTGATTCACACACATGTTACATAGGTTAACAAGGGCTTGATTCAAACACATGTTACAAAGGTTAACAAGGGCTTGATTCACACACATGTTACATAGGTTAACAAGGGCTTGATTCACACACATGTTACAAAGGTTAACAAGGGCTTGATTCACACACATGTTACAAAGGTTAACAAGGGCTTGATTCACACACATGTTACAGAGGTTAACAAGGGCTTGATTCACACACATGTTACATAGGTTAACAAGGGCTTGATTCACACACATGTTACAAAGGTTAACAAGGGCTTGATTCACACACATGTTACAAAGGTTAACAAGAGCTTGATTCACACACATGTTACATAGGTTAACAATGGCTTGATTCACACACATGTTACATAGGTTAACAAGGGCTTGATTCACACACATGTTACAAAGTTTAACAAGAGCTTGATTCACACACATGTTACAAAGGTTAACAAGGGCTTGATTCACACACATGTTACAAAGGTTAACAAGGGCTTGATTCACACACAGGTTACAAAGGTTAACACGGGCTTGATTCACACATGTTACAAAGGTTAACAAGGGCTTGATTCACACACATGTTACAAAGGTTAACAAGTGCTTGATTCAAACACATGTTACAAAGGTTAACAAGGGCTTGATTCACACACATGTTACAAAGGTTAACAAGGGCTTGATTCACACACATGTTACAGAGGTTAACAAGGGCTTGATTCACACACATGTTACAAAGGTTAACAAGGGCTTGATTCACACACATGTTACAGAGGTTAACAAGGGCTTGATTCACACACATGTTACATAGGTTAACAAGGGCTTGATTCACACACATGTTACAAAGGTTAACAAGAGCTTGATTCACACACATGCTACAGAGGTTAACAAGGTCTTGATTCACACACATGTTACATAGGTTAACAAGGGCTTGATTCACACACATGTTACAAAGGTTAACAAGGGCTTGATTCACACACAGTTACATAGGTTAACAAGGGCTTGATTCACACACATGTTACATAGGTTAACAAGGGCTTGATTCACACACATGTTACAAAGGTTAAAAAGGGCTTGATTCACACACATGTTACAAAGGTTAACAAGGGCTTGATTCACACACATGTTACAAAGGTTAACACGGGCTTGATTCACACACGTTACAAAGGTTAACAAGGGCTTGATTCACACACGTTACATAGGTTAACAAAGGCTTGATTCACACACATGTTACAAAGGTTAACAAGGGCTTGATTCACACACATGTTACAAAGGTTAACAAGGGCTTGATTCACACACATGTTACATAGGTTAACAAGGGCTTGATTCAAACACATGTTACAAAGGTTAACAAGGGCTTGATTCACACACATGTTACATAGGTTAACAAGGGCTTGATTCACACACATGTTACAAAGGTTAACAAGGGCTTGATTCACACACATGTTACAAAGGTTAACAAGAGCTTGATTCACACACATGTTACAAAGGTTAACAAGGGCTTGATTCACACACATGTTACAGAGGTTAACAAGGGCTTGATTCACACACATGTTACATAGGTTAACAAGGGCTTGATTCACACACATGTTACAAAGGTTAACAAGGGCTTGATTCACACACATGTTACAAAGGTTAACAAGAGCTTGATTCACACACATGTTACATAGGTTAACAATGGCTTGATTCACACACATGTTACATAGGTTAACAAGGGCTTGACTCACACACATGTTACATAGGTTAACAAGGGCTTGATTCACACACATGTTACAAAGTTTAACAAGAGCTTGATTCACACACATGTTACAAAGGTTAACAAGGGCTTGATTCACACACAGGTTACAACGGTTAACACGGGCTTGATTCACACATGTTACAAAGGTTAACAAGGGCTTGATTCACACACATGTTACAAAGGTTAACAAGTGCTTGATTCAAACACATGTTACAAAGGTTAACAAGGGCTTGATTCACACACATGTTACAAAGGTTAACAAGGGCTTGATTCACACACATGTTACAGAGGTTAACAAGGGCTTGATTCACACACATGTTACAGAGGTTAACAAGGGCTTGATTCACACACATGTTACAGAGGTTAACAAGGGCTTGATTCACACACATGTTACATAGGTTAACAAGGGCTTGATTCACACACATGTTACAAAGGTTAACAAGAGCTTGATTCACACACATGCTACAGAGGTTAACAAGGTCTTGATTCACACACATGTTACATAGGTTAACAAGGGCTTGATTCACACACATGTTACATAGGTTAACAAGGGCTTGATTCACACACATGTTACAAAGGTTAACAAGAGCTTGATTCACACACATGTTACAGAGGTTAACAAGGGCTTGATTCACACACATGTTACATAGGTTAACAAAGGCTTGATTCACACACATGTTACACAGGTTAACAAGGGCTTGATTCACACACAT
This sequence comes from Cyrtodaria siliqua, assembly GCA_037043455.1. Classification (NCBI taxonomy): domain Eukaryota; kingdom Metazoa; phylum Mollusca; class Bivalvia; order Adapedonta; family Hiatellidae; genus Cyrtodaria; species Cyrtodaria siliqua. Next base: position 172,723 of record JAWPHD010000839.1, read on the forward strand.
GTTACAAAGGTTATCAAGAGCTTGATTCACACACATGTTACAGATGTTAACAAGGGCTTGATTCACACACGTTACAAAGGTTAACAAGGGCTTGATTCACACACATGTTACAAAGGTTAACAAGGGCTTGATTCACACACATGTTACAAAGGTTAACAAGGGCTTGATTCACACACATGTTACAAAGGTTAACAAGGGCTTGATTCACACACATGTTACATAGGTTAACAAGGGCTTGATTCACACACATGTTACAAAGGTTAAAAAGGGCTTGATTCACACACATGTTACGAAGGTAAACAAGAGCTTGATTCACACACATGTTACATAGGTTAACAAGGGCTTGATTTACACACATGTTACAAAGGTTAACAAGGGCTTGATTTACCCACAGTTACATAGGTTAACAAGGGCTTGATTCACACACATGTTACATAGGTTAACGAGGGCTTGATTCACACACATGTTACAAAGGTTAAAAAGGGCTTGATTCACACACATGTTACAAAGGTTAACAAGGGCTTGATTCACACACATGTTACAAAGGTTAACAAGGGCTTGATTCACACACATGTTACATAGGTTAACAAGAGCTTGATTTATACACAGTTACATAGGTTAACAAGGGCTTGATTCACACACATGTTACATAGGTTAACAAGAGCTTTATTTACACACAGTTACATAGGTTAACAAGGGCTTGATTCACACACATGTTACATATGTTAAAAAGTGCTTGATTCACATACATGTTACATTTGTTAAAAAGGGCTTGATTCACACACATGTTACATATGTTAAAAAGGGCTTGATTCACACACAGTTACATAGGTTAACAATAGCTTGATTCACACACAGATTACCTAGGTATAAAGATGCGTAATGCTATTATACTAACATATACAGTGTGAGCACTTTAACAATGCCCCTATTACAGGCCCAACATATATGTTAAACCAAAGCTTTATTCTAACCATAACCGTAATTCCCAAGTGAACTAATTTTGGTATGTTTTTGTTGTACTGAGAATATATTTTACAAATAGATGATGTAATGTTATAATTTTAGTTTAATATTAAAACTTTTTTTATATATCTTGTCTATAGAGGCATCTTGAACAAAGGCAAAAGTATTAATACTTAGTGCCACTATCAGTTCATTTTACTTAAAACGTAAAACACGCAGTCTACCTGGTCGGGTTTCATGAAGTGTGCTTAGGTCTACTCACAATATTGGATTTGCTTACGAAATACGCTTTAGGCAATAACTTTTTAAAAAAATGTTCAAGATTTCGAGAATAAATAGGGAAAATGTTCATGATATCTGGAATAAATATGGGAAATGTTCATGATATCTGGAATAAATAGGGGAAATGTTCATGATATCTGGAATAAATAGGGGAAATGTTCATGATATCTGGAATAAATAGGGAAAATGTTCATGATATCTGGAATAAATAGGGACAATGTTCATGATGTCTGGAATAAATAGTGAAAATGTTCATGTTATCTGGAATAAATAGGGAAAATGTTTATATAAAAAATGTTCATGATATCTGGAATAAATAGGGAATATGTTCATGATATTTGGAATAAATAGGGAAAATGTTCATGATATCTGGAATAAATAGGGAATATGTTCATGATATCTGGAATAAATAGGGAAAATGTTCATGACATCTGGAATAAATAGGGAAAATGTTCATGATATCTGGAATAAATAGGGAAAATGTTCATGATATCTGGAATAAATAGGGACAATGTTCATGATATCTAAAAAAAATAGGGAAAATGTTCATAGGGCAAATGTTCATGATATCTGGAATAATTTGGGAAAATGTTCATAATTTCAGGAATATAAAGGAGATAAGACATCGGCTTCTTTATTTATGGACTGTTTAAGAAATTGTCTGCTTTAAAAGAGACAATAAATATATGGGATTTTTACCAAATTTTGTTGAAATATGTTAGTGCTATATATGATCTGTAAGAAGGCAATCAGAAAGAAAATTGTCCTAGTAGTGCTGTCGGTAGCCCAATTACTTTTCACCCGGGTTTGATTCCCCGTCTTGACGTTGTGAGACAGGGGTCATACCTGTGAGAGCCAACTCCGACACCTGGATGTTCTGGTTTGCATCCACATCAAAACTACATTAATGCTGTTAGCCATGCCAAGATGGTATTTTAATTAAATATATTTGTGTTATAGGTTGCCCTTCATTTTTACTACAGAAGCCACAATGTTTTATCAAATAACAAGAGGTCAATGACCTTGAAGCTCTACTGATTGATTTTGATTTCAGGAAGTAGTCGCTACAAACATTTTTTTTGAAAATTTATTTTCAACCGTGGCGGCCATCTTGAATTTCCGGCCGATCTGAAATTTTGCTAGGATCAATTAGACATTAAGAGCAACATTCCTGTAAAGTTTCATGAAAATCCGCCAAATAGTTTCAGAGGAGTAGTTGCTACAAGTTTTTACTATATAACTCTATGTAAACAAAGATGGCCGCTGGCAGCCATGTTTAACGTTGAATCAAAACGATTTTTGACAAGGACCAACACCATGTCATGCTGATCATTTTAGAAAAAGTTCCATATCAATATCACTTATAGTTTTCAAGAAGTAGTCGCTAAAATCTTGTTTTTTAAAAACCTATTTTTAGATTTGGCGGCCATCTTGGATTTCACATCAACATGAATTTTTGCTAGGATCAACTAGACTTCATGGGTAACATTTCTGTAAAGTTTCATCAATATCCATTCAGTAGTTTCAGAGGAGTAGTCGCTACAAAAAAAGTTTACGGACAGACGGACAGACGGACGACGGACGCCGCACCACGGCATAAGCTCTGCTGATCTCTGATCAGTCGAGCTAAAAACCTTTCTGTGACAAAACTGTATATGGCGTTTTAAGACTCTAGGACTAATGGAAGTGTTCTTACGGCTCAACAACAAATTGTATAATTTTGTTATTTAAGCCACGTCAGAGAGTGGGGAACGATACATAGGAATCCGGAAATGTTGGCCTACTCCAGAACTAAAAGTAGATATAAAAGCCAAACAGGAAATGTAGCATTCAAGGACCACAGTCACACAAAAACACGCATAGAAACAAACAACAATTTTAAAGCTGACTAAAAGGCAAGACACGACATCACAAACATAAAAGGGTTGACAATAGGGCTACAGCCTTATTGTCTTCAAGCAAATGTTCACAAACTTTGTTAACGCCAAACAATGACTCCACTATATATGCAGCGAGCCAAAATAGGATTGTCATTGTTTAACAAGAAATCAATGGATTCACGTCTCGCCTAACGGGAGCGGGACTTAAAAATAAAAGATTAAAGATGCTTAAATGAAAGATCGTTAACATTTTAATAACTAATAACAATGGAGTTTACAGTTTGCTGAGATTACATTTAAGTGCATTAAATTTTTGTTTCAAAACAAAATGTCAAAATAGAATGTTTTGTCTTCCAAAGATTAAGCTATCAACTAGGTTTAAAGCATCTAGTGCAAAATTATAGTTCATGAGAAAGTGATGTAAATGTAAGAATTAAAGTATCTGCCCTTTGCTTGGATGGTGAAGGTTACATTCACATTTGCTCTTTGACATATTGTGATGTACTACCCAAGAAACAACTATAAGCGAAGTTCGAAAGGTCTAATGCATTAAGTTTGTGAGAAAGTGACCTAAACGCAAAAGTTGAAGGTAAAAATTATAAGGTTGTCTGCCCTTTGCTTGGAGGGTGAAGGTCACATCCACATTTGCTTTGTCACATTGCAATGTACCACTCAAGATACAACTATAAGCAAAGTTTGAAAGGTCTAGTGCATACAGTTTGTGAAAAAGTGACCTAAACGCAAAATTTGAAGGTAAAAATTATAAGGTTATCTGCCCTTTGCTTGGAGGGTCAAAGGTCACAGCCACATTTGCTTTGTCACGTTGCGATGTACCACCCAAGATACAACTATAAGCAACGTTTGAAAGGTGTAGTGTATATAGTTTGTGAAAAAGTGACCTAAACGCAAAAGTTGAAGGTAAAAATTATTAAGTTGTCTGCCATTTGCTTGGAGGGTTAAGGTCACTTCCACATTTGCTTTGTCATATTGTGATGTATCACCTAAGATAAACTATAAGCAAAGTTTGAAAGGTCAAGTGCATACAATTTGTGAAAAAGTGACCTAAACGCAAAAGTTGAACGTAAAAATTAGTAAGTTATCTGCCCTTTGCTTCGTCACATTGCGATGTACCACCCAAGATACAACTATAAGCAAAGTTTGAAAGGTCTAGTACATATAGTTTGTGAGAAAATTACCTAAACATAAAACTTGAATGTTGACGCCTTCGCCGCCGCTGCCGCTGGAAAAGCAACACCTATGCCTCTTTTTTTCTTTGAAAAGGCGAGACAATAAAACTGTGTTTGAATAACATAAATAAAGAATTTGTTAATTTGTATCTTTAAGACCTTGCTGTTTGAAATAAGACTGACGACAATCTACAGTGTAATCTGATTAACCATCTTAATTTACAATTGCAGACAATCTCCCCTAGCAGACGATCTCCCCCAAGGGTTACGTGTCGGAATAATTATTTAGGTGGAAATCTTCGACAGTTCAGCCATTGATACCATTATAGCTGTGGATCAGCACTGTTCAATTGGTAGGCAGCATACATAATAAATGAACAAGACGCTGCAGCCATCGATATCCCAGTCATATTGTTATTTGATAGCAGAAGGAGTTATGTGTGTAGGTTAACAAAAAACACAAATAGGTTGATACATGAGGCAATTTTCATAAGATTACCGTATTCAGTTTATGCTCTTAGAAACAAACATCAAATTAAAATGTAAATTTTGTTTCCATGGAAACACTAGTTATGTCAATATAAGGATGTTCAGTATAGCAGCAGGCATAATTCACCAAGAAATGAATGCATTTATCAAACTTAAAGATTCATTGAAAAGTTTTCGAGTTTCCAAGATTTCGAGAAATTTAGTTATCGTGTTTCCAATGAAATGCCAGAAATAATGATATTAGGACGTTGTTCTATATATCACAGACATATTAAACAAGAGATCAATGACCTTGAAGCTCTACTGATTGATTTTGATTTCAGGAAGTAGTCGCTACAAACTTGTTTTTTAAAAATATAATTTTAGCAGTGGCGGCCATCTTGAATTTCCGGCCGACCTGAAATTTTACAAGGATCAATTAGACATCAAGAGCAACATTCCTGTGAAATTTCTTGAAAATCCGTCACGTAGTTTCAGAGGAGTAGTCGCTAGAAATTTTCATTATATAACTCTATGTAAACAAAGATGGCCGCTGACAGCAATGTTTAACATCGAATCAAAATGATTTTTGACAAGGACCAACATCATGTCATGCTGATCATTTTAGAAAACGTCCCATATCAATATCACTTATAGTTTTCAAGAAGAAGTCGCTACAAACTTGTATTTTAAAAATCTATTTTTAGAAATGACGGCCATCTTGAATGTCCGGCCGACCTGAAATTTTGCTAGAATCAATAAGACATCAAGAGCAACATTTGTGTGAAGTTTCATGAAAATCCGTCAAGTAGTTTCAGAGGAGTAATCGCTACAAGTTTTCATTATATAACACTATGTAAACAAAGATGGTCACTGGCAGCCATGTTTAACGTCGAATCAAAATAATGATCGACTCGGATAACCATCATGTCATGCTGATCAATTTAGAAAAAGTCCCATATCAATATCACTTATAGTTTTCAAGAAGTAGTCGCTACAAACTTATTTTTTAAAAATCTATTTTTAGCATTGGCGGCCATCTTGAATTTCTGGCCGACCTGAAATTTTGCTAGGATCAATTAGACATCAAGAGCAACATTCCTGTGAAGTTTCATGAAAATCCGCCAAGTAGTTTCAGAGGAGTAGTCGCTACAAGTTTTTACTATATAACTCTATGTAAGCAAAGATGGCCGCTGGCAGTCATGTTTAACGTCGACTCAAAACGATTTTCGACAAGGACCAACGCCATGTCATGCTGATCATTTTAGAAAAAGTCCCATATCAATATCACTTATAGTTCTCAAGAAGTAGTCGCTACAAACTTGTTTTTTTAAAACCTATTTTTAGATTTGGCGGCCATCTTGGATTTCACATCACCATGAATTTTTGCTAGGATCAACTAGACTTCATGGGCAACATTTCTGTAAAGTTTCATGAAAATCCATTCAGTAGTTTCAAAGGAGTAGTCGCTACAAAAAAAGTTTATGGACAGACGGACGCCGCACCACGGCATAAGCTCTGCTGATCTCTGTTCAGTCGAGCTAAAAACAGATAGGAAACTACCTATCTTAACGAATGAAGTAACCAAAATATCACATGTCACCTTAACTTTTCCTTCTATCTTCTCTCTCAATTATTCACTGAGTTTGAGGTAAATACATTCAAAAGATTCATAGTGAATAGCAAAATGGGATTATAATAATTTAGTTTGTTTTCAAAATACGAAATTGTATAAAAAGATGTTTAAAGTAAAAAATGTCATAATTTTTTGCTTTTTTCTTAAAAATCAAGGTTTTGAAAGTCAGTTTCCTTCAAACTCCTTTTTTGCTCTAGATGTAAGAGAAAGCAAAATACTATCATTAGAAAGACAATTAAATTTGTGATGGGATTTGGCATGAATGAAACTTGTATCTATAAAACTCTTCATGATATGTGTGTTTAAAGTTGGAAAATATTTTGTGAAATTTTCGCACTGTGCCACATGAAATTTAGATAATTTTTGTAGTGTCCAATTAATTTGTTATTGGGTCTGTGTATATATCAAAAGGCACAACACGACCACTATCTTGATATTTGTAGGAAGTTTAAAGAAGATAACTTCAAAAGGTTTTGGAATTATAATCGAAAATTGGAAGCCAGTGATAATAATTATTGGTTTTCAATAAATAAACAAGAGGGTCATTTGGGCCTGAATTGCTCACCTGATAAGCTTCTCCCTTGTAGACACTTACACCAGTAACAGTTCAAGTGGGTGAGATAAAAAAAAGTCTGGTAAATTAAAATCAAACTTCAATTTCTACCGTTATAAGCCTATATAAAACTGTGACAGGGCCAAATTTAACACGGTGTTACCATGCAAACAAACTTGGTAAAGGGCCATAAGCTATGGTAAATGCAAAATATTAGACCTCTAGGTCTTGTAGTTTCAGAGATGTTCTTAAGGTGTTCCTATATATCTCTACGTTAAACTATGACGGAAAGGGCAGGGCCAAATTTAACATTCAAACAAACTTGGTAAAGGACCATAAGCTATGGTACATGCACAATATTGGACCTTGAGCTCTTGCAGTTTCAGAATTGAATTGAACTGGGTTTTAAGGTGCACCAACACATGAAAAGGTTATATGGCGCCTAACAGGCATGAACATGCCAGGCTCATCTTCCATGTACATCGAGATAAAATATAGAAAATGGGCCTAGAACCTTCTCACCCTGAACTGCAGAGTTGCTGCAAATTCTATCAAAGAAACTCCATTTACGCTGGAGCCACGTTTGTTTTTCTGCCACTGCAGTTTCAGAGAAAAAAAAATTAAAAAGATTTTCCTATAAAACTATTGTATATATATGACACCCAAAGAGGGGCCAGATTTTACCCCAATGTCACCATTTAAACATACTTGGCAAAGGACAATAAACTTATGCTGCACGCAGTATATGGAAGCTCTATGCCTTGTTGTCTTTGAGCAGATTTATTAAAGTTTTCTTTATACATGTCTATGTAAAACATGTGACCCCTGAGGCAGGGCCAAATTTGACACCATGGTCTCAATCTGTACAAACTTTGTAGAGGACCATAAGCTTGGTCAAAATTTACCAAGCGGTTTTTGAGGAGGTCATTTAAACTAAAAGTGAACGAAGACAACAGACGGAAAACAAAGTGCAAACCAAAAAGCTCACCTCTGAGCATTCTGCTCAGCTGAGCTAAAAGACAAATTGACCGACTTGTTAGCATTGACCTGCCAAAAATATTGATATTTATCAAAAGACACAAAAAAACACTAATTTGATTCAATATGTGTAACAAGTTTTATGACGATACCTCGAGTTATAAGTAAGCTCAGGTTATGGAGCTATGATCCGGATTTTTTTTCTCACAAATTTACTCTTGAAACCAAAAAACAACACAAGTTCATGAAATACCTTTTGCTTTGGAGAAAAATATATGGTGAGAGTGGAACATGCAATATAGGTTCAATAAAACTGCAATACTAGTATAAGGTATCAGCGCTTGACATTCAACGTCATTTAATTGTGAACCTCATATTCTGTATTTCTTACCAAGTATATGATGGGACTAGATGGGTTCTCTCTGCACCATTTATGTCGCTACCGTCTGCCATACGTATGAAAAATGAATATTGTCAATCATTTTGGAAGTAAAGACATGAAACAGTTAAAATTTTGATCAGAAAATTACTTTTGAACTGAAACTAAGTCCTCGACCTTTATATGTTGGTGTTGCTGGTGGCATAATGTTTATATAGCCACCAGTCTAATGAAAAAATGAAAATGTTCCAGGGAATGTCAACTCTTTGTGGCCAAAAATGACTTTTGAACCCAGAGTATGACCTTATCTGTGACCTTGACCTTTATTTATTGGTGGGGTCACATAAGTATTGTCAAGATGTGTAAATATCGGAATTTTGATGAACTGAAAAAGCTATAACCAATTTGTTTTTGTGAACAAACAATGCCATATTCATCTAGAATCTGACCTGGACCTTAATATGTTGGTAAGGTCACATGTTATTTGCCATGAAGTGTAAATATCAAACATTTAATGAAAAAATATGACGAAATGGAAGTTATACCTAGAGTTGGGTTTTCGTGACCACAAAATGACCTTTGAAGCCAGAAATTTTACATTGACTTTACTGTTTAAGTGACTATAGTCATGAAGTTATATCGAAAGTTTAAAAAAAGGTTATACCCAATGTTAAGAGTTATGATGCCAACCGACAGGACGACCGACAATGGCGGCAATGTCAAATGATAAAATGATCCTTGTCACAAAATGTCACGGGTAGAGCGTACTGGTCGTACATAGCTCTTGTAAGTTATCGGTTACACCCAAATCTATTGTTCGAGTTGAAACAATTTCACAATATTCATGATCTATTCATGTAACACGTAAAAGCGTGCACATTTTAAGTGGCCACCAGAGAGGCCGTGTCATAAGTTTAGTTTTGTGCTAATGCATGTAAACGTATAGGTATATTTTCCTTAAACTGCAAAATTGTATAAGGGGCCTCTCGTGTAGATTCAATACTGCAGATTTAGCCACGTTTGTCACGGACTGAACGGGGGAAATAATGATTTGGGCGTTATGTTTGCTATAAAACCCATTGTCTTCTAGCTCTCGCCGGGATAATCGATAGAACTTTGTTGGAACAGAGATTGGACGGCAAATTTCACAGGCAACATGTGGTTAGTAGTTTTATTAAACTTTTATCGTATATTTGTATTCAGTGGGCGGCGCCATCTTGTTTGGCGGTTACGACATCCGGTTAGCATTGATGTTTCTCAAACATAACTTTAGACTAGCATATGATTTTGAAGTTACTTTATTAGATGTAATTATTGTAATTGATCATTAATTGTAAAACAATATCAATTTGATAACAGTGGATAATAGGTGCATTAGTTGACGTTGGCGTATAACTCAGTGATTGTAATACACGATTGTTAACATTAGTTAACAATGAGATGAGTGACAAGAATAAATGCGTGCATGCATAACTCAGTGAGTGTAATATATGAGTAATTTGATCATGTTTATATTACATGTATTAGGGGCATTGATTAACAGCGACGTACATAGCGTATACATGGCGTTGTAGAATATGTATACATTGCTACTCATCATTAGTACAGCTTACATATATTGATTGAATAATGATTTGTTTGGGTAATGATAATTATGCAAGATTGTTATGTTTGTCAACCGACATCTAAAACGTATGTATAATTACAGCCTAAGCCATCCAGGGTTGGAAATAAGCCATCCAGGGTTGGAAATAAGCCATCCAGGATATAAGCCATCCAGGGTTGGAGTAAGCCATCTAGGTTTGGATATCCAGGAGTGGAGCTAAGCTTCCACGATTAACGTTTACAAGCGGTGGAGACGGTCCCTGTACCTGCGCAGCCAGGTTTTACTAACGACAACCCCCGGGACACAAGGTGGGCCCGTTACCAATCCTCACTGGAAGAATATCACTCACAATCTCAGTGGAGGTTAACTATCATTGCATCGCGTCATCAACCCTTACAGAAGGCATTTGATGACAATCATCCATTGAATTCGCGCATCATCATCTTCATGAGCTCTCGCGCATCACAGTTATCGCGCTAGATCAACATTGTTATAGCTTTAACAACACTTTAGTGTCTTAGACATTTAGTATTTATAACAATACTAAGAACGTCTTAAACGTTCATGAGAACATTCTTTTCATAGTTCATTTGTGTATTCGCTTGTTTTTTTAGATAATTGTATATATATTAAACATATTTTAAAAGTTGCATTAAACTTATGTAAATGCATTCACCGTCATTGATTCTTTCCTGAGTTAGCCCAACCACTAAGGTCATCCTGTGACAATCCTTATCTATCACATTTTTTTTCAGAAAGCTGACGCACAAAATAATCAACAATAAATATGTTACAAAATATAATTTATTTTTTAAATAAACACATCTCTGACAAGAACTTGGTGTTCGCACAATTTAAAGCAAAACAACTCTCTCTTTGTTTGTATGATAAATAGGCTTTCAATTGTCAGAATTGCATATGCTCTTGCCGACTGTTTATATATAAACAATTCTTTTTATATATAAACAATTTGTTCGATACAGCATTTGTTTATTTATCTATTATTATCACATATCAAACTTTAGCAGTATGTAAAAGATCAAAACACTGAACAACTGCGAACTATTCACAATATATCTCACAGACACTCTGACTGAATTGCTGTAGTATCAGTTAGATCTCTGACATTAACTGCATTAAAATGTTTATGACATGGTATTGCATAAACAAACCTATCAAAGGGATCTAAATCATTCGTTTAAACCAATTTGGTACAATCATCAACATCAACATCCTTCAATAATTCTCTTTTCCAGCATATACAAATCACAAATTATTATACTTTAAATATTACTCCTAGATACATCTACATAGATACAGATTGTCGATTAGAGTGCCATGCATGCAGATCACAAGTTTGATTTCATTTTTCCCATCAGTTTTTCCAGCTTCATAGCGAGTCCCATATCACCCTTTATCTTCAGTTTGCCCATCATAAAGGCTGTTGTTGGTTTTAGCTGTCCAGCAAACATCTTCACAAAGTCCTCGCTGTCCAGGGTCATCGTACAACCGGCCTCGGATTTTGGCTCTCCCTGACCTACTTCCCCGGATCCATTCTTCAGGTCAATGTGCCACACACCCTCATCAGCACCTGAGAAAATGGCAAACAGTCGATAAAACTTTTTTTAAAAATAAAAACATGTTCAACGTAAGTGTCAGCATTTTGTCTATCAGATAAATTGTCCTGTGTTCAATTTCATTAATGGAACACCTCAATTTTGAATCATACCTTTTTCTTCTAAAATTTCGTGTGTTTTCTGAACTAAAACTAGTTTTGCACAAGACCATTTCCTGGTTTGGAATTCACCAGCCATTCTTCAGACTATTCTTAGACTTGAGCTCAAGAACTAAAATTTCGTTCACAAATATTCCCATGACCTTCACAGATAAACAATCGTATGAACTTGCTATTTATTAGAATTTATCATATTTATATGTAACAGTTTCTTATGTTTATCCTTTTAACTTCTAGAAATATGTGTGATTGAATTTGCATACTTGGATTAAGTCTAAGAATATTCTCAAGGCCAGGTGAACAGAATATTCCCATGTCTGAAAAAAAAATTGAAGAATATTCTCAAGAATAGTTGGTGAATTCAAGGCCAGGTAAACCGAATATTCCTATGTCTGAAATCTTTTTTAAAGAATAATTTTTAAGAATGAATATTTTGTTTAATTTAAACATAAATGTGACGCACGAAAAAACACAACAATGTGGCACTGTCTGAACAGAATGTGTTTTACAGCCCTTGAACAGCTTAGATGATATCGGGTAGGAATGGGGAATGGTGACGAGCAAATAATGAAAATAATGGAGATGAAGATGACTAATGCAAATAAATATCACGCTCTCGATCCCAATTCAATTAAGAACCATGCCATTCAGTTTGCAGTTCCTACTGGGCCAGGATGAGTATGACCCGCTGTTGGAATTGAATTCAGTTTTACGGCGCACCAACACATGAAAGGTTATATGACGCCTAACAGGAATGAACATGCCAGGCTCATCCTCCATTTACATCAAGATAAAATATGGAGAATTGGGCCTCAAACCTTCTAACCTGCGCGGAACTGCTGCAAATTCTATAGTAAACGTTCCATTTACGATGGAGCCATGTTTCCACGTTTGCGTACTTTAAAATTCCTATCCAGGGCCTTTTTACCCTTTTTTGCAGAGACCTGTATAAGGCCCCTTCCCCAACCAAATTCTTCTAAAATCATGCAGTCTTCCCCATTATTTAAACTTACCTCCGGAAATTTCATTCCCCATTCATCGATTTCCCCCCACCCAATTTAAGCCAAAACACCCCTTCTCCAAAACTGGTAAAAAGGCCCTGCTATCAATACCTCTGATGTTGCATGCTTTAACCGATTAAGACGTCATTTTAGATACCAGAAAGCACATTAACTGTTGAGACGTAATTTTAAAAGTCAGATGCAAAACAAGGCAATGGAATGCGTTATTTTAAGCAAACACTACATCCCAACAGCACATTTAAATAGATGAAGCTGCATATTTTTCTCTTTGATGTTGAGATGGGCATAAAATGTAAGCTGTGAGAATTTGTATTTTGTTCAATCTCTCGACAAATTGCGTATCATTGTACATAAAAATCCATCTCAAATAAGAAATATATTTCCAGTAGGTTTATATTGTGTGAGAACAAAACCTGGTGTTTGGGACTTGAAACACGTCAAAACAGCGGCCCTTGGTATCGATGATCTTCAAGTCACGCCCAAAGGTATTGAACTGGGACAATATAAACCAGGTGGAAATATTTGATTTCTTAAATTGGCTTTTTTTTTTTAATCCTGCCATCTGATGTCCTAACTAAACAGTAATGTAATAAACATGCTAGCTTTTGCACACAATTGTTCAACCATGTGCTTTACATTGATTTAAGATGTCAGTCTAATACCTTTTAAATGAAACTGGAATACTCCTCCTATGCTTTTGACAAGTTCCTCATTCATCATTGCCTCGATCTGTTTGAAGACTTTACCAGCGACCCCTCCACTGCTGCCGCTGGATGCCGTGGAGCCAGCAGAAAAGGCTGGTTTCCCGCCTTTCTCTTCTATCTTTTGCCTTAAAGCTTCAGGACCCTCCTCCAAGAAGAAGTCGGGTAGCAAGTCCCCTCCTGGGTAAAAATAGGTGCATAACAGCAGTGAAACAAACATTTAAAGGGACGCACAAACAATGAGTTTTATATCACACGTTAAAATAAGCACATAGATTTATTAATCTGTATTATTTTGACTTGAAAACTGCTTGCATGTAATTAAATAAAAGTTTGTGAATTAAATTTTCTTCGTTATTCCACCAATTTTTTAAAAATGTTAATGATCAATGATAAATAGTTAGTAATATACGTAACAAGATGCTCAAGTACTGCAGAGCAATACACGTCCCCCATCCGGCATTTTTTAGTAACAGTGACCATGACCATAAATGCAATCCCAAACTTGCTTTTCTTACAAGCCACATACACACCAAGTTTCAGGCCAATATCTCATTCCTAAGTAAACTTAATGAGCAGAAACAATTGTTCTATTTTAGTAACAGTGAACTTGACCTTGAACCCAGTGACCCCAAATGCAATCCCAAATTTCCTACCAGTACCCATAAAGTTTCATTACAATATCTCATTCCTAAGTAAAGTTATGGAGCAGAAACCATTTTTCTATTTTTAGTAACAGTGACCTTGATGCCCAAGTGACCTCAAATGCAATCCCAAGCTTCCTATAAGTTCATATAAGTTACCTACCCATAAAGTTTCATTCCAATATCTAAATCCAAGTTACTGAGCGGAAACCATTTTTCTATTTTTAGTAATTGTGTATTTTGTGTATTTTTTACAATTTTTGTTGGCCAACATTTTTGATATATCAATAAAAAAATGATGTGCATGATCTCCTCACTCCCTTTTACCTACCACACACATTTTCATTAAATCATCTTAAGCCTTTGTTTTTTTTGTTATCGAAGGACCCTTATATGTTTATTTTAATATTTTAACTATTTCCCTTGCCATATTTTTTGTCAAATCAACAAAATAAAATAACGTGCATAATCCCTTCATTGCCCTCATAAAAATATTTTCCATACAGTTCTCATTATCGCAGGATCTGTATTTGTGGGATGGACAGGGGGTGGGGGGGCAAACCTAAAGTCCTCCCCGGTGACACACCGGTAGGGGACTAAAAATAATTTGTCTTGAACTATTCTAATAATTATTAGTAATGATTGCACATATGCAAGTTATGTAGAAAAACTAATGGCCCGCCAGGAGTTTACAACAAATCAAGGGTTGCTGTGTGTCCCTTTAAAATTATGGTTTACAACTCTGAATAATCTTTTTTGACAACAGTTTTTGTTTCTTTTTTAAATTCTTATTTACGCATACACAATTCAAATTTAAAGGGATTGAAGTAAGATTATCTTTATTTCAACCTATAATGTTGTTTGAAGTCAAGAGATGTAATAAACTAGAGATTCGCAACATATGATTTCAGATAAAAAATACTCGAAATTTCAAGAAGACTTTTAGGGTCAGAAAAGACTCAGATTATCGGAATGTTCCCATAGTGTTTTGTCTAGGCATTTTAATAATCCAGAAGAATTAATTCTTGTCAGAGTAAAGTGATCCCCGAGTACTCCGTACCCTTCCCCTCTCTATCTGGGGAGACCTAAAGAATCTAAATGTAAATAAATGTGTTTAAGAGCCATTAAAAAACAATTTAATTCTAACACAAATGAAATATCCATTGTTCATTCAATTATTTTTGTCTTCTAAAGTTTGTTAATACATTTTGAATAATTAACTCTTAAGTCTTTTGGACAGGACTGGTGTATAGCAATTCTTTAAAACCAGGACAGCAGGAGAAAGGGTAAGTTATTTCCCTTCATGAAAAAGGCTTGTTTCAGTGATGAAACTGTCCAAAACAATTCTGAATAAAATACTAGAAGGGAGTTTCATGGTGTCGCCTGTCGTGTGCTAATTTCAGCAATTAAAGGGACACTGTCCGTAACTTTTAGCTTATAAAACACCCAATAATTATGTTCGCAAACATTATGCACTAAACATTATTCAATATTTACTAATTAAAAGCAAGATTGTTTAACGGAATTCAATCGCGGTACAAAAAAAAGCAAATCCACTTTGTGGGTTTGAACTCGCAGCCCAAACTCGCAGTCCAGACTCGCAGTAAAAATAAGTGTGCGTGAGTGTAAATTTGTCCGAACACGCTCCCTACTGAGCTAAGCGGGCTATACATATTACGCAATACATACTATGGTGAAAACCTAGTGCGCTATGGAAGTCACGTGAACGCATAAAAGGTAAATATTGTGGGTCCCACTTTATTTACATTAAATAATTAAAACTTTTTTTTTTTCAAACTCACGAATGTATTCCTACATACTTCTTAGGGTCTATCCTCATGTTTTCATGTATACATTTCAATGAATAAAAGTCAGACAGTTATTTGGTTATGCTCAATATCTGCTTACTTACGGACAGTGTCCCTTTAAAATCTAACTAAAAATTTTGAAGACAGTGGGTGTCGTCTGTTGTGTGCTAATTTTAACAATTAAAATCTAACTATAAAGTTTGAAGAGTGGGTGCAATCCTTCATGAATTATGGAGCAGATTTATCTTTTAAATGTTAAAGTTTATGAAAATGGGTATTATTCTGCATGGTAAAATCTATCCATAAAGTTTGAAGACAGGTGATGCAATCCTTCATGAATTATGGAGCAGATTTATTTTTTAAATGTTAAAGTGTATGAAAAGGGGCATAATATTGATAAGGAGGAACTGTATAAACATTCATGACCATAGGTCATTATTTTGTCAAGTTAGGTTGCAGGTTAAAGTTTTATAACAAGGGCCATAACACTGCCAAAATAAAACTCGGAGTTAATGGAAATGTCAACAGTATTCAATAATCGATAAAGAAAAAGTGTATGAAGTTTTATGACCATATGTCAATATTTTGCCAGGTTAAAGTTTTATGAAAAGTGGCATAACTCTGCTAAATGAAAATCAGAGTTATTGGACATGTTTAACAACATTCCTTGAAATAAGATGACGATGTGTGTGAATTTTATGAACATAGGCCAAATACTTTTTGAGTTATCGCCAAGGTTAGGTTGCAGGTTAAAGTGTGACAGACGATGGACAAAGTGATCCACGCAGACAACACAATAATACAGCATATTTCATTTAAAAAAAATAAAAATTATCAAGAAAATATTAAACTTTATTAAAAATAAATGTTCTGGATTTCAAGTGTCAAAATCCGCAAAAAATAAATTAATTGATAATAAATTAATAACCTTGTCATTATAATGAAATAACGAATCTTAAAATTACCCCCCTTGACATTGAAATAAGATAAAAAATACAATTTCTGTAAAACAGGTAAATTAAAAGATTTTACTATTTATTTCGCAAATATCATTTGGAAAGAATGTCCCGCATATACTTGATAATAATGTTAATTACACTGTTCATAACAGCTGCACCACACAGCCCAGAATCCATTCAATGGGATTTAGCATCTTATTTATTTACTTAAAGCCCCAAATACATCTCCCAGGGAGAAAATGTGAGTACCGGGCAACGTGTTTCTAGATGGCCGTAGCAGCATGCTGATCTGAATTTACAGGTCAAAGCCTCCTAAAATATGCGACTGTTTTGTGTCACCGTACAAGACAGATGGATAATTTATACCAGCATAGACTTTAGTATAGATATTAAATGGTAATGAACTGAACAAAATATAATGAAGGAATTGAAAGAAAACTTTATCTAAATAATTAAAAACATACTACAGTTTATGTATGGTAAACTACTGATTTTTGTTAATATAAAAAAAAAAGAACAACAACACTGAAACTTCATTCTCCATAATGACTTCAGCGCAACCCATAGAAAGCTAATTTGGAGATATTTATTGCTAGATCATAGTTACTATATATTACCATGAATTTCAAAACTCGTATTGTCTGAATGTGAATATAATGATTTCAAAAAATCTTCTTTTTTTATACTAACAGGCTATCTTTTTATCGAGGGAAAATCTTGATTTGGTTTACATTTATTTGCTGCATAAACTAGCATCATAGACGTTATAGGCTAGTGTTATGTTGATTTTAAATATCTAATCATTAGTTAATTCATTGTGTTTTGTACAGGTTTTAAGCAGATAAATACAGTACTTCTTGGATATATCAACATTGCCCACAAGTGTGGGGTCAATAATGATCAAATGATCACATACTGTGATAATTGCGCATTAATCTGCAGCAAGAGCATGCTTCCCTGTCACTTGTATTTGGGGGTTTAACTAAATTTTATCAGGGTAGTATTTAAGTCTTAAAACTTTCTCTCCTTTCACCGCTGTGGTTTCAAATATCTCACTGAGAGCTTCAGTTGTGAGAAAATGTCGATTCTTAGACGGCTGGAGGTATACAGTACTGGTTCTACCCAGGAATAATGGGGTGGTGTGCCTCAACCACAAAAGTATTGACCGTCATATATGGCCCACCATGTGGTAAAAATGTTTATAAGTATAAATAAAATTAACTGAATGTCCGTTAAAACAAGAAAAATCCACCATACCTGGCACACATGAATACTGGTCCATATCCGTAACTCCGGCATTGGCCAATACTTCATCATCGATGGCAAAGTTGCCTGTGTAATTCTTACTATTCTGTGTCAGCATGACGTAGGCTGAGTCGGACATGATGTCGGGTTTACGACACTGGCTGAAAACAGCATCACCTCCACCAATCATCTCCATAGCAGCCGTGTAAATAGCTGCAACAGTCAACATAAACATTTGAGTGTCTCACATAAGAATGATCTACATGATATATTGAATATAACGGTCATGGCAAGTAATTGGGATATAAATCTAAAGTACATTTCTACATATCGTTAAACAGGAATTTGTTGTCATACTTGAGTGCCTGTATGATTGTTTACTACTGAATTCATTAAATGAGTTTGATAAAATTATAAATTATTTAAATTTTATCCAACAAGTTTGAATAATTATACACGAATGTAAGATTCTAGTTAACATATAACTCCAAAACTGCGAAATAAAGGTCATTTATTATGTACTAGATGCTTATATGCATCATTGTCGTATGATGATTTTGTATGTTTCGTATGATGACGTATGTTGCTTCAGTCTTCTCAGTATGACACCAAACTATGAAATTGCCTCGTCGATTTTCGTAATGCGAAACTTTACCGATTACGAAAATGGACAGGGCAATTCCAATTGCACCGAGCTCAATGAAAAATATTGAGTTATGAGTCAGCCTTCCATATGAATACAGTGTGTTATAATATTGATGTCATGGCTTTTTGGCAGCACCCATCGCAAGTTATGAATTATTAAGAAGAAACTGAAACCTTCCCAAAAAGCCAAAGTATATAGTAAAGACGACTACTTGTCCATACCTGTTCTGGGCCAGAGTGCATTTACAGCGATGCCATCATCTCGGAACTCCTCGGACATCCCAAGTACACACATTGACATGCCATACTTGGCCATCGTGTATGCTGCAAACAAAAAAGTCAAGGTACATATTTTGTATTAATTAAACATGTACAACTGAAAATCATTAGTAAGCAACTCAATGCATATTATTGTATTACTAAAATTTATTGTTGTTTCTTTTTGTTTTGTTTTTTTGTTATTTACTATGGAAAAAACAACAACATTAATTTGTATTGTCCATGTCAAGTGGATGACTTACCAAAATGTCCCTTGAGCCATTTCTTGTCCATGCCGAGTGAATGACTTACCAACATGTCCTTAGAATCATTTCTTTTTTATGTCAAGTGGAGGACTTACCAACATGTCCCTTGAGCCATTTCTTGTCCATGCCGAGAGAATGACTTACCAACATGTCCTCAGAATCATTTCTTTTTCATGTCAAGTGGAGGGCTTACCAACACATCCCTTGAACCATTTCTTGTCCATGTCGAGAACATACTAACATGTCCTTTGCACCATTTATTGTCCATGTTGAGATTTATCAACAATGAACATGTCCCTTGAACCATTTGTCCATGTTGAGGGTTTACCAACATGTCCCTTGAACTATTTCTTGTCCATGTTGAGAACTTACCAACATGTCCCTTGAACCATTTCTTGTCCATGTCGAGAACTTACCAACATGTTCTTTGTACCATTCTTTGTTCATGTTGTGTGGAGGGCTTACCAACAAGTCCCTTGAATTATTTCTTGTCCATGTCGAGAACTTACCAACATGTCCTTTGCACCATTTATTGTCCATGTTGAGTGGAGGGCTTACCAACATGTCCCTTGAACCATATCTTGTCCATGTTGAGAACTTACCAACACGTCCCATGTACCATTTCTTGTCCATGTCGAGGACTTACCAACATGTCCCTTGAACCATTTCTTGTCCATGTTGAGGGCTTGCCAACATGTCCCTTGAACCATTTCTTGTCCATGTTGAGAACTTACCAACATGTCCTTTGAACCATTACTTGTCCATGTCAAGTGAATGACTTACCAATATGTCCCTTGAACCATTTCTTGTCCATGTCAAGTGAATGACTTACCAACATGTCCCTTGAACCATTTCTTGTCCATGTTGAGTGGAGGACTAATATTCAAGATGTGTGGATTGGAACTCTTCTTCAAATATGGAAGACAAATGCGGGAACTGGAACACAAGGGTGTTATTGATGTAGAATTATATAATACAAGGTTTGAAAATTGTTGTTAGACATCAGTCCAAGCTTCATACTTGTTATCTGAACACAGCTATATTGGTATGTACAAAATTAAAGTATAAAACCATAATTATATATATTTCATCTTCTCAAATAATTCTCAATAATTGAAACACTCATCTTTTGCTCTGTTATTTTGGCGAGATTACAAATGATGTACAAATTAATATCATTAGACGTAGAAAATTATACCTTGCATTAATTAAAAAGAATATTTTTTATTTATGGTTAACACTTTCCCAATATATTACGTTATAGGTTATTTAGGGAAATCCCAAGATACAGTTAACTGCCATGTGAACATTCCGTTCCCATGATGAAGCAGAGGGACAAATGACTTACTCCAATAAAAAAATGTGGTGTTTAGCGATGGCATCTTAAACCCACAACCTTACACTTATTGATATGTGTATGCTTGAAAGAAAGTTTCTTTATTTAATATATAAAAAGATGAATAATACCACTATCGCCCCTACCCTCTCCAAATCCAATTCAAAAGAAGATTGCTACAATGAAACTTGTCCCCTTATTTACGTATTTGAAAATAAATCAGTCTTGGCATTTATGAAGAGAAGTCAAAATATATGTTATGTTTATTGACATTCTGTAAAGACTGACATGATATATAAAATAATAATACTAAATCATCTCCCACAACCCATTCATACCATAAGTAAGTGCCGCGACCATTTACACCCAACATGAGATCGTATTTCTTCATGGGTGTGGAAAGTGTACCAGTGAGACTGATGGCGCTGGCGTTGTTGATAAGGATGTCTATACCACCAAACTTCTGCACCGCTGCATCCACGGCCTTCTGTACTTCTTCTTCTTGACGAATGTCAACGACACATGCCAGAGCTTTCCCTCCGAGTGCCTCAACTGGGATTAGGAGAAAGTCTTATAATTATAAATATCTCATAGTATAATTAACTGTTTGTTATACAAGCAAAAAAAACAACATTACAGTTCTAAATTACCAGAACACTCAATAGCAGCTTCCATATACCATTTTAAAACAATTTTCAAATGGCCATATCTTCTTTATTTAATATTTACCATGCATTAATCATTTTAACCCTTTCCTAAGTTTTCAAAACTCTCAACAATCAAGCTTTTTTTAATATAACATTTATAATGCCAACATTTTGGAAAACAAAATGCGACCTTAAAAGGATCGACATATGGTAATCTTGATTTTTGTAAAACTCGCAGCGTCCCCTTAGTTATAATGCAAATTGTTTTTGCATATAAGTAACTGGTAAGTATATAGTTTCTTTTGCAACAATAATTTATTCAAACCTATGTTAGAATAACGTAGAAAAGTTGAAAATTCAAAACTGTATTTAATTATATGCAAGCAGGTTTAAAGTCAAAATGATACTGGATTAATACATGTAAATCGAGACTGTGGCTAATTTTAACCTGTCCCTTTAAAGAGACTAGCCATACTGAATATTCTTTTTCACACATTCATTTCCATGAAAAAAATCTTTTTCAATTTTCCACATGTTTGCACTTATTTATAAACCTGTACCATTTAGCATAACATTTATATATTCAACACACATAACTGTCATTTTAAATTCACAGAGAGTTTTCATAATTATTTTGAATATATATATTTTGGGGCCAATAACTCAACTTGTATTGTTTACATCATTTTGGGCCAACATTCATCTAATGCTGACAACACTATATGCATGTAGTTAACATTATTTTACTTCAACTTTTTATATATTAAACTGTCTTTCAAGCATACACATATATATCAATACCCAATTACTAGATAGAAACACAGTTTTTGAATTAAGATTGGCACTCACTGCCTTTAGGCTTATTTAGAACACATATTCATTCTTTTAAAGACTGTGCTCAAAGATACTGAAAATTAAACTTGATCTGCATTTTGGTAACAATAATTTAATGGTGTGTAACGGTTCATCAACACATTATAGGTTATTAAGATCTGCCCCAAAGAGAGGGAAACGATGCGAATGAATCCAGGAACCTGCCCTATTTTTGCAACCATTAAGATTTCTATGGACACTTTAACATGCTCTGAGGATCAAACTAAAAGATTCCTATGGTTCTTTAATGTGCTCTGAGTATAGACACCGATACACAGGACTGTCTGGTTTACCTCCCCATTTGATGGATGAAGTAAGGGAAAGTGTCCTACCCAGGAACACACCAATGAGTTCCAAAGCTTGCATCCTGGGACCTAATCCGAGCCTTCTCTGACCTTACCAGCCCTTTTTACAATTTTGATGTTTCATCTGGCTGCGTACGTAAACTTAAAATGCCACAGAAAAAAAAAGAAAGGCTTTTAGGGTCAGAGAAGGCTCGGATTACCCGGGACCACTGGTTTCAAGTCCACCATGCTATCCACTGAGCAATGCCAGTCCCCTCTTGAAACAAGAAACATTATAAACATATAACGTGAAACATGATAATCATCATATACGTTATTAATGTCTACGCTCACCTTCTGCAGCAGCAGTATAGATAGTGCCGGGCAGTTTATGATGGGGAGTGGCAGTTTTGGCAGCTATAACAATGTTCGCACCATCCTTGGCGGCTTTCAGTGCGATGTACTTCCCAATACCTCTGCTTGCACCTGTGATAAACAGGGTCTTTCCAGCTAGTTTTCTGTGTATGAGTAAAATAAAATATGAATCAGTAGCCAAAAGTATAGTATACTAAAAGGCTGTAAAGCACTTGCAAAATATTGCCAGTGCTTCAAAAGTTTACTGGCATTTTGGCAAATGACTGGAAAAAATAGTAAAACAGCTTTAATTTGAGCCCTGGTGTCTGGTCTCAGATACCATAGTGGTGTATCTATGCAAGTAGCCATAGATGTGGCACACGGTCGAAGGCTTTAGAGAAATCTAGGATGATGAGATCCATTTGCTTTTCCTTGTCTATGGCCTTTGCAAGTTCATGTACTAGTGCAAGCAGTTGTGTTTCACAGCTTAATCTGGCTAGAAATCAGTGTTGGCAGTCGGTAAGTATGGCATAAGATGTTTCTCTAGGTGTTTGAGGACATTGCTTACAATAATATGACCTTGAAAGCAGAGGCTTGTCAATGACATGAGACGATAACCATAAATAAAACAAAGTAAAAAAAGCGAAGTATTCAATATCAACAAAAATTATGTACCGGCAACAATTCATTGGTAATAAAAAAATTGGGATAAGTTAAAAAAAATCAGGACAAGCAACTTTACAGTCAGGGCAAGTGGATTTTTCAGTCAGGACAAGTGGACTTCCAAAATTTACTTGGAGCATTGCAGAAGTTACTGGCTTATCGGTCTCCTAACTTGAAGATGGCTGTGACATTTGCTAGTCTCCAGTCGTCGGGTACTGTACCACAATCAAATGATCTGTGGAAAATAGCGGCTAGCAATGGTGCTAGTTCTTCAGCAAAGTCCTTCAAGATCCGTGCTGGGGTCATCTGGTCCACAAGCCTTGTTTGGATTAACTTTCCTCAACAGTGTTAGGAATCCCTCTTAGGCAACTTGGGATTTCAGGCATTAAAGGGAACGGTCGCTCTGCTGGTTTTCTGATATCCGAGACCTGTGTCTTCCTTGGTGAAAACTGATTCATACTGATGGTTTATGATGTTAGTCTTGTCCTAAGCATCAATGTGCATCTTGCCATTGGATTTGAGTGGCGCAACTCTGCTGTTGTCTTTTCTTAGCAACACTATATAAGTGTAGAATCGTTTCTGATTCCCTGGGTTATGGACCTCTCAGTGTCACTGATGTCGATGATGTTTTCAACATACTTCCAGTATGTATTGTTTGTCTCTCGGCTTTCTCGACTTTGGAATGCATCAAGGGCCTGTTTTAGTGCTGCCGAAAGTTGGCCTCTTCCCCCAATTTTTTGGAAAAAGTTCCCAATCTTAAAAAAACAAAAAAATATTTTTTATTAATAAAAGTGACATACTTTTATACATACGTATGCTAAAAGGACACAAGGCAATGTTTGTTTTTTAAAACTCACGCCGTCTCGCTAATTTTTCTGCATAACTTGCATTTGTTCAATCATTAATATTAATTATAAGAATAGTATTAACAATTTGTTTTTGCATATTATTAATTTTTGATATTATTGCACCAATAATATATTAAAACTTATAGTATAATTAGACGAAATAGTGAATACTTAAAATTTTATTTATTAAAAGTGTAACCAGGATAAAAGTAAACATGATATTGGATATATAAATCAAGACACCCATTTAAAACACTTCAAGATTGCTGTGTGTCCCTTTAAAATAAAAGCTAAATTCAATACCTGATTATATATACCTAAAACATACATTTTAATGAAAATGTTCCCTTTAATTTTTTTGCCTAAATAGAGTGAAAATCAAGCTATTTTTTTCATCTCTATTTTCAGTGTCCTGATCCCTTTTCCCAAATTCAGCGGCATAATTATAGGCCTTTTCCCAATTTTGTTGAAAAAAAGCCCTGCAGTAGTTTGTTACATCCTTGACCCGATGATTGGATCTTTTCTGTCCTGATGAGCTTGTCCTGTTTTCTGTGTAGTGCTTTACGTGCCTGTCAATCCCAGGTTTGTGGATGCAGGGGTGTACCTGGATTGTTTTTGGGTATACGCATGGGGGAGGGTGTGGGTGAGGGTGGCCTTCTCCCATGGGTGGGGGTCTGGGTGTGGTGGGGCTCCCCTTTTAATATTTTTGAGTGTATTGAAAAATTGAACCCTAAATAAGTAGTTTTGAGTGACTTAGAAACATATTTTGAAGCTATTCTAATTATCCAGAGTCATTTTTTTCTTTGATTTTAATATTGAATATTTACTAAATTATACACCCCTCACCCTAACCCCACTTCAGCTTCACTTTTTTATTGCATTTTTCGCTTTTTCATTTTTCCGACACCCAATTCTGAATTATACGCATGGTACGCCCCTGGGATGTCGTTTAAATGTAAATCTTCTGCTGAATATGCTTTGCAATTAATGAGTGCAGCTTGGATTTGAAGACAAACCATAAGATGTTCACACGTTTTGCTGATGCCATTTGGAGGAACCATGGAGTTAACTTGACAAGGCCATTCTTAATTGCCATCGGCTGCTTTCCGATACTGGAAGATCTTGCAAGGAGATGTCTTCTTCATCATTGGTATTTATTTAGCTGCACTTATTGAATACTGCATCATGACTGGATTATGATGACAGGGATTACATACCCCTGCTTTGACTAGTGTCTCACCTTTTGTGAAGAACTAATGACGCCGAGGAATTACAGTCAAAACGTCCCCAAATTGGTCAAAACGTCCCCCTTTTTTGTTCAAAATGTCCCACCCTATTATTTTTTTAGTCAAAACGTCCTATATTTCTAACTGTTTCCGGAATAACTCGTACTTCAGTAAGTTGGTTTGGGGCACTAGGTGTGTGTGTGTGGGTGGGTGGCGGTGGGATAGTTATATGTGTAAGAATTGACTTACACAGAAAAAAAATCGTTATTGATTATTTTTAATGCGTTTTCTTTGAAATAAAAATCATAAAATAAACATGTTTTTTCTTCTTTCTAATCACTTTTTATTATACCTGGCGACAAACACTTTTATAAACATAATAATAATTATAGTCAAAACGTCCCCTAGTCAAAACGTCCCCCTTTTAAAAAAATATCAAATCAATCAATAATTAATCATTATTTTCCAAAAAGTAGAAGTATTTAATTACTTTAACCATGTTAACACGTAAAAATGTCATAAAACATTTGCCAAACAAAATAAAATAAACTTAACACTGGTAATTGTTTAATAGGGGACATTTTTTGTGGGGACGTTTTGACTATTGAAAATACCAAAATGTGACGTTTTGACCAATTTGAGGACGTTTTGACCATGGGACGTTTTGATCAGGGCCGGGGACGTTTTGACTGGCAACCGAGATACATACATAAATATATTGAGTGAGAAGTGGATTGTAGTTTCTCACTCGCGGGCGGTACATAGAATTACCGGAATCCACCTATATACTGGAATCTACCGGAATCCACTTGAATTACCGGAATCCACTTTTTATAATTGATATAATTGATATATTTTAAAATATTGATAGAATACATTAGTTATAGTATTAGAAGACTAAAGATAATGTACTAATAATGATATATATACTTTATAAAATATGTTGTTTTTTATATATTTAATAGTTTTTTTTCGTATTTTATGAATTGTGCTAACAAATAAATGGCTAATAAAATTTCATTTACGGATGATGATGTTGTTTGCATTAGTTTTTTACCTCTTTTACATGTGTCATAATAATAGATACAGTATAATTTTATTGATATTGTTAAAAGGGCCTTGGTTATTGACAATTTTGAGATGTTCTTTTGAACAATATTGTTTGGCCCTTAAAAGGGCCTTTATAATGCATAAAGCATTTATATCTTGGTAGATAATAAACATCTATGAATGACAGATGTCAATATTCTCATGCCACCTTCTTTGGCTCCAGGATGAACCATGTCTATCGTCATAATGGCGAGGGAACTTCAGTTTCTTCATGACATTGATGAAGTCTTCCTGCAACATGACCCGCAGCCTCTTGTTAACACTGCGTCGCACTTGATTGAAATGTGCGACAGTTGTATTTCTCACATTTCCTCGCTCGGCAATACAACCGACCAACACCCGTTTCACGCCAGCAGCCTTCAATCTAAGAACTATGTCAATAATCCTATTGACAATGTCTGGTGCTGGAGAATTTGAATCTATGTCGTTACCGCCGACGTTGACAAAGACGTAGTCTGGTTTAAACTGCAGAAGCATGTCGAATTCGTCGTCAAATTTTCTTAAACTGAGTGAATCATGTAATTGATATGTCAGTAGTGTGTTTTAATCTAAATGTCCTATATTAATTAAATCATGTGCAAACATTTTACTAATTAGTAAATATAGTTCACTAATCAATTACTAACCGAATCACAAACAAGTAAATGAATAAATCGATTAAGATAATAACTTCTTGTCACTTATTATTATCAATTTACCAATTTCCTATGATGTATGGTAGATGTATGGATAGAACGACCATCAATGCAATTTAATAAATATATAAATTAATGATAATAGGAATTAATAAATTAGAAACAACAAATAGATTTATTATTTTTATGCGGTGCATAGAAATGTTATTCAATATTTTCTAATTTTGTGTCAAACTAACAATATTAGATGCAATAGTCAATTATGAAATCAAGAATGAAGTAAATTATTTCATTTTTTTTAATTACTTTACGAAGGACACCGAAACCTGTAAGTGTGAGCAGGAAAATAAGTGACATGATGATGTAATCTACAAAGCAGATGCATGCGGCCGTACTTATAACACGTGCTGTAATAGCATCCTCACGTGCTAAACGCGACAAGATTTTATACACAGGTTCTCAATTAGCAAGACTTGAATTTGTTCTGTTATATATCTTAAAGTATGTATAGCGGAAAAATATTTATTACGGTACTAATATTATTTAATTACATTTAACATTGATTTACGCCTCTGCATTAAAAAAAAGAAGCAATAAGTGACATATCTTAAAACATTTATAGCGGAAAATAAGTGACGATGATGATGTAATATATAAAGCAGATGCATACGGCCGTACTTATAACACGTGCTTTAATAATAACAACGTCACGTGCTAAACGCAAGATTTAATACACAGGTTCTCAATAAACAAGACTTGAATTTTGTTCAAAAGATAAGTGACATAAGATATTAGGGAGCGCATGATGATGTATTTACATTAATAATAAAACAATAGCTTATGCATTTATTTTAATACTAATAACATCAATTCCCAGTGTAATGGTAAGAATATTTACTTCTGTCAGGCTGCCAGTTCCAAAAGCTTCCTGCCATTGAAGACAGCAGTTGTGTTACACTCAAATAAAAGATATGTTGGCTGACGTAACAGGGCGTGTCTTATATTACGGCAAATTATCTGGTGTATTCCGGTAATTTTCGCTAATAACACTAATAATTAAAGTCACAAAAACACATATTCATTAATATATTCATTAATATATTACTTAATTAACTATACATTTACGCCAATTTAGATCAAAAATAGTGGATTCCGGTAATTCAAAAGTCGTATTCCGGTATTTTTCGATAATTAAAGTCACAAAAACACATATTCATTAATAAATTCATTAATATATTACTTAATTAACTATACATTTACGTCAATTTAGATCATAAATAGTGGATTCCGGTAATTCAAAAGTAGATTCCGGTAACTCTATGGTGGATTCCGGTAATTCAAGTGGATTCCGGTAGATTCCGGTAAATTGGTGGATTCCGGTAATTCTATGCACCCCTCGCGGGAGAGGAAATTTCCACTTGTTTTAAATAATTGCTTGCCATCTTGCCATTCTTGGGCTTGACAAACACGCCGGGCATAGGGCCCAACTTCTGATTTAAGAATCGTTGACAATATATTCTAAGGGCAATTAATGTTCGTTTGCAAATAAAAGTGATGGTTACCCAGTGTTGGCAGCCATTATTAATGAGCTTCTCCGGTAAGGCTAAATCAAATGAACCTTGGGTTGGAAAATGTTGACCTGTAAGACGAGCGAACGGACCTGTTCGTACTTTGCTTCCAAGTAATCTAACAGATTAGTAGTAAACGAAAACAAATATATTTTGGAAGAATGATCATATCATATTTCTGTAGAATTAAAATTAAAAAAATTCAAATTCAAATAAAAATAATGTTTTTTTATGAAAAAGGGAATATTGAGAATTTTAAACAAAGCAATAACACGTTAGTATTTTTAAATAATCCGTACAATTATAAGATTATATTTCCGTATACTCCTTAAAATCCAAGGGACGTAACTGAATTTGGATAAAGGTCAATATTGATAACGTCAAACAGGGCGTCACACCAAGGGCATTACCTAAGTGCAGAAGGTACAAAGATATCCGTTTGTATATCTGTGTAATCTCTGAACACTGTAAACCCATTACATTTATTGAAAAAGCCCAGGGATCGAAATTGGAAAATAGGTATCAGACTGATTCGGACCAAGGACGATTCGGACGGTGACGGGTCGTTTCGCACATCGGTCGTTTCGCGGATAGTCTACTGTCTAATGGCTGATACCGACCATATTATTTTCTGATAACAGACATATTAATAAACATGAATTTGATCAATTAGGTAGATCATATAATTGACTATTATTCATAATTCAATGTAGAATTAGAAGAGTAAATAAGGACGGGATAGTTTTAGCTCGAAAAGGCTTGACAAGCAGTTCTATTCAAATTTTATGGATCAGCATTAATGCTCCCATTAGTTAACCTTTTTCGGTAAGCTTGTATCTCAGAAACTGCATGACAGAATTCAATGATGTGATCAGTATAGATATGCACAGGGCTAGAAAAATGTGCAGGCAGACCCAGGACCCGGACTACCATTCCGGACCCGGACTACCATTCCGATGCTCTACCGACTGAGTTAACCGGCCGGACAATGCAATATCTGTCTACCTGTTAGATATCTATGAACCGTGAAAGATAATAAACATGTCATGCGTTTGTCACTTAACTCCGCTACCTATTTTAACAAAGTTATGCCCTTTTTATACAGTTTCTTGGTTAATCTTTTTTCGGTAAGTGAAACTTCCCACATGTATTCAGTATTGATAGATAATATATTCGGAGTGTCTATTGACACGTATGTAATAATAGCACAACCGTAAGAGTAGGTCGATGGTGGTTATCACGCCCGTAATATTTACATTGTACTGTTATGAGTTCATATTTTTTGCCAATTTTATATAAAGTCGTATAAAGTTTAATTTTTGTAATGTATTGGTTATATTATGTATATGTTTGTAAGTGTTCTTTCCAAAATGGTCAAGAAACTGTATCGTAAACGTTCTTATATTAGACATTGTCATTGTGATATATTAATGTGCGTGTCAGTAATTAAAGACAGAAAATGTATCATATCTTACGTGTTTTTTTTAATGATTATCGTTCCTGAATTAGTTACACGTATGCGATTCAAGTACAGACAACGTAGTAGTAGATACATTTCCCATTCTCACTTCTATTATACGTGTCACTAACGATTATCGTTCCTGAATTATTGACACGCCTAATATACGAATTATCGTTCCTGATTTATTTACACGTATGCGATTCAAGTACAGACAACGTAGCAGTAGATACGTTTCCCATTGTCACTTCTATTATACGTGTCACTAACGATTATCGTTCCTGAATTATTGACACGCCTAATATACGAATTATCGTTCCTGAATTATTTACACGTATGCGATTCAAGTACAGACAACGTAGCAGTAGATACGTTTCCCATTGTCACTTCTATTATACGTGTCACTAACGATTATCGTTCCTGAATTATTGACACGCCTAATATACGAATTATCGTTCCTGAATTATTTACACGTATGATATTCAAGGACACAACGTAGTAGTAGTTTACTGGATTATCGTTACTGAATAATTGACACGCTTAATATACGAATTATCGTTCCTGAATTATTTACACGTATGCGATTCAAGGCATAAAACGTAGATATTAAAATGTAAATTTACATTGCAACAGTATAAATCCACTTCATATATATGTTATCCAGCTTTTGCATCAATGAAAAACTTATTGAATTATATAGACACACTCCAATCACGTTTTAATAAATATTCCTCTTATGTATATCACATGTTCTTAATGTGTAATGTATAAGAATAAATATTTATTTTTATACGGAAACGCAAAATTGATAATTAAATAAATGTAAATATAAGCCATATCTCTTTACTTTGTATATAGTAAATTAATACCGTAATACACAAGCACAACTTAAATGATAGCATTTGCTCAAATGTCAATGAACAGTGTAGGTGTGAAAAACATTAAACATCCACAAAAGAAAAGCAAACAAGCACACTTAATGACACTATCCACTTAACTTTGAGTGATTAGCTGACACCTTTATACAGTTATAATAACTGTATACTAATTAGTGTTTGTAAAGAAAGCTTGGATGCGCTGACGCCGTTACATTTTAGGGAGAAATTAGAATTTTTGGGCAACCACACTAACAACAGAATCGAAAGTCATAATCAAAAACTAAAGCAGTATATCGAGAGAACAAACCATTTAGAGCAGTCTGTTAAGCGACTTTTCAAATTTATACATGACACTTACAGATCAAAACACTTAAAAACTCGAATTAACACGAGAAACGTATCACCGCTTCATGCGAAAATTTCCAGTGTGTGTGAGCATGCTGCGGCAGATCTCCTGTCTCGGCAACTAGATAAACATACACACAACAAATATGTTATCACGACGCTTGACGAAAAGACGTTCACAGTAAATGTAAACGAAAACACATACACTGTCACGAACAATGCTGAGGTTTGCACGTGCGCATTTCACACAGTATATTCCTTGCCTTGTCACCACATATTTAGTGTAAGAACACATTTAGGCCTTCATTTATTCGATAAAAAATGTGTAGCAACCCGTTGGCTTAAAGAAATAAAAAAACAATGGAATTGTAATTCCAATTACCAACATAATTTTAGTAGAAAGAAAAAACAAAACACGAAAATGACACCACGGGAAAAATATAACACAGCAACAATTTTTTTCAAAGATTTTGCCCAATTTCTTTCGACATGTGGTGAAAAAGAATTTAATGAGAAAATTAACTGCTTGACTGACTTAAAAAATTCTTGGCAATCAACCAATTTAAGAATTCCACAAATACAAACAAGTGTCGGTTTTGAACAAGCATTTGATTCCGGAAAGGAAGAGGTAATGGATGTGGAACTAGAATTTTCGCCAATAAAAACAGCATCTTCAACATATACAATTCCAACAACACATGTAATTCTGACAACATCAGAAACCCATGAAAGTCAGACAACACATGAAAGTCTGACAACATCAGAAACACATGAAAGTCTGACAACACATGGAATTCTGACAACACCAGAAACAAATGAAATTAAAACAACACATGAAATTCCAACAAATAGAATTCTGACAAAACCAGAAACAAATGCAATTAAAACAACACATAAAGAAAAAAATAAAGAAAAAAAGCAATATATAATATTTATTATTTATTTCAACTAGCAAGTTTTTCAAAATATAATATACAATTTAAAAAATACCTGCAACAAACAAGTATAAAATGTTTTTATACGTGTCACTAACTAATCTCCTTATTGACACTTATTACTTGATACGTTTCCCATTCTATTATACATATACGTGTCACTAGACAGGTAACACGAATAAACGTATACGTGTCACTAGACAGGTAACACGAATAAACGTATACGTGTCAATAGACTCGGCCTAATATATATGTCATGCATAAGTCACATTTAAACTCTGCAACATATTTTGACAAAGTTATGCCCCTTTTTATGCTCATATGATATCTCAGAAACCGCCTGGCAGAACTCAATGCATTTTTAGTACATGCAATCAAAATTATAGCAACAAATGACATGTAGCAATTTGGGTAAAAGGAAAAATGACCAGTTGCACTTGAATAAAGATTTAATGTTTTGGGTGTAACAAACATCCAGGTGGATCTAGGTATTAACACATGATCAAAGCATGCTACTACTATAAGTTTTTATTTTTCTGTAAGTTTTTATTTTTTGCTCGCCCTGTGCACAAGGCCTTTTGGCGAGCGTTTCTAGGTAGTTTATTTTATTTATTCATTAATTATAATTATTCTAAGGAGATTAGATGGAAGCATGACGTTTAAAGCAATGTTTTAAAGACCTATTTTATTTGGGGGAGGAGAAAATTTGTGAAGGTAAGGCCAAATAAAATTATACCTGAGTTTACTGTAACCCGACCGACCCGCTGAAAACACCCCGACTCGTTTTTATTTTATTGAAAAAAAAAAAAATAATTAAAAAAAAAAAATAATAATAATTTAAAAAAAAAAAAATGTTGAAAAAATAGTAATGTTCATGAGATCACGGTGCAATTTTCAATTTCGCGGTGCGGTTTTGAAAGCGTGTGAATTTCACGGTATACTGTACACAGGACTGGTATAAAACAGTCAAAATGGCGTCTCCCAGTGCTGTTTTGGCTGTACAGTTTCAAAAATGTCAGCACATGGAAGCGCTAATGTTATGGCGTGCACTCTCCATAAAGAATCGATTGTTGAATTGTTTGACAAGTACCACAAACAGGTCGGTAAATGCCCCGAGTTCCAGGCCACCTGTCGTAAGTTTGTTTCTAAAACAGTAATATTAATGAGCATATGTTTACTTGCTTCTCAGCACTAAGCATTGGTATCGACTACTACTGCATGATAACTTCTTGAAGAAGTATGCCGTTCCATAATAATTTTCTGAACTCAACCTCAATATAGGCTCATAATAACTAACATGAGAAATTTATAAATATTTATTACTTTCTGATGTTAGAGAAGTAATATAGATGTAAGTCAACACTTTTACAAAACTATTCAAATGGTCAATTAACACATTTTGACATTATAACTTTGAATATTTTTTCAGCTGTCTGGGAGGCAAGAACTGCTCTTGGTTACATGTATGTCAACCTCAGAATTTGACTACACCTGTGGGTCCCCCATCCTTCCTGACGGTCATATACCGGTATTCAGGAAGAGCATGGAAGCCAAGTCACTCATAACTGGAGATCACACTGTATGGAGCTGGACTCACTGATCCCAGCCGACTCATGTACTCATTGCTGTTGGAGCTGACCCTCTTTCGGACTTGCGGAAAACATTTAAAACTGTTTTACCCCTTTGTAATAATTGCAAGTGTTTGGGAAAAGAGCCAGTTGTTACCAGGCCTTTTGGGAAACAATAAAACATACACAATTTCATATTGTTATCTATTGTAGTCTTTAAAATACCACATTTTCCCATTCATTAAAGCTCATCATGTAACTTCGCCAAAAAATAAAATAAAAAAATAAAATGCCTACCTACCTACCCAATTTTTTTCAGCAATGTTACAGTAAACACAGGTATAATTTTATTTGGCCTAACTGTAAATCACTGCAATTAAAAATGGTGGTATTCAATTTTTTTCAGATGATGAGGCCCTCCCAATACAACTATTTGTGAATCCAACATAATAAAACATAAATGCAGGTTTTTCATTAGTTCTGTATTGGTGCATGTTTTTTCTATTGAAAACAGTGAATTATAAACAAAGTTTTGTATTCTGTACAGCTAAGTTAAACTTATTATGCTTTTTTTCTTCATAAAAGTAAAGTTAGAAGTATTATATACTTCTATACCCTAGATACTGTTCGATATACCAATGCTTCTTTGAAATAGAAAACTTTACTCGGGCCTCAGTTTATATACATGTACCTGAGCTTATCGGTTATGTTGCATGTTAGCAGTAAATAAGCAAGTTTTTCATGCCTTTTCAATGATCATTTAGCATTGGGAAACAGGTTCTTAACTTATTTCTAAGTAAATGGTTCAATACAAATGGGTTTAGTCAAACATACATAGTCATACAACATGTACGACTCTTTCTGTTATTGCAAAAGCATACAGTATCACACATATTTTAATATTGCCGTCAACATTGTTTATTCAGGTGACACAGTCTGTGAGTTAGATGGCGAGCATAAAGAGACCACGGGTGTTTGTGGTTGGGGTGGGGCTCACCAAGTTTGAGCGCCCTCTAACCAAGAAATGGGACTACCCGGATATGGGCAAAGAAGCTGGTTTGTACCTTTGAAATGATTGACCACTGACTTAATGTGCTTATATTTTAATAAGGGCTATTGGTCTGCCATCTAAAAAAAAAATCCAAAACGGAATACTAGTGTTGTTCGCGATTAATCGATTTGATCGATCATCGATCAGTTATGCCTTTGATCTGATTAATCAATTTTTCATGATCGACTTTATTCGGTTGTTGAGAATTATGGCTTATTTCATTCTCTTGTGGGCTGGCGTGGCGCAGTCGGTAGCGCGGCGGATTTGTAACCGGAGGCCCCGGGTTCAATCCTTCGTGGTGCCACTGAGTTCCGTTGGTGTGTTCTTGGGCAAGCCACTTTCCCTTAGCCTCGTTCGTCGGATGGGGACGTAAACCGGGCGGTCCCGTGTATCGGTCTATCCTGCGAGCACGTTAAAGAACTATAGGAATCTATTCGATAATAAGAGAAGGGCAGGTTCCCGGATTCCTATGTATCCCCCTCTCTCTGGGGCAGCTCTAAATAACCTATACTGTGTTGATGAGCTGTTAAACAACATTCAAATTCATTCTCTTGTACTAAAATATACAAGAAAATAAAATGAGTTATAATTTTGCAACAAGTAATCACATATTTATAGTGGGTATCACAACTTCTTTTTTAAAAATATATGTTGGTAAGACTTGAAGTTTGATTCAGTTCCTTTATTACCAGAACATACTTGAAATGTGATTCTTTTCTTCATTATAGTCTGAAAAAGGCTTACACTTATCTTTTATAGCAGCCATGTTTAATCGATTAATGATCGATCATCGGTCGGTTAAATACTCTGATGATCGATCATGAATTTTCAGCTGATTCCCAACACTGTCCTACAATATATGGATGACATTGCTCATGCCTAAAATATGTTTACCACTTAACCATACCCCATCCATGATGGATCTTTTTTTTATAAAGGTGGCAGACTAAAAGACCTTAACACACATATCATGACTACTGACTGACTGTGTTCATATCACACATGTATCACGTAGATTATAAATCATTCAATTTGCTAACCTAGTGAAATCGGTACTTTAAAGAAACTTCACACGCCAAATAACGGCAAAATTACGCTATACCACCGTCTATCGAAACTTTTGCCGGGTGTTTAGGTCATATATTAATGTATATGTGTAGATTAAAAGTGTAGCTTTATTCACGGTTTCCTTAAATACCCATGATTGAATATGTGTCAGGGTTTGATATTAACAGTTGTCCACTTGCCCTGTGCCATGTAGATTCTACTGGGGACAAGTTAATTGTCCCAGGTGACCTGTCCTACGGACAACTAAATTTTATAACAAGAAATGAATTTTACATCTTTAAAACTTCTGACTGAAATTGCTGAGCACATTGTAAATGACAAATAAAACCATCTTGTTTTCATTGGTGGAATGCAACTGAGAGAATGTAATGTCACTTTCATGATTGATCTTGTTTTTTGTATCACTTTTACATGAAGTGCGGGGACAAGTAAATTTGACTGGGGACAAGTAAATTGTGTGGACAAGTTGCTGAATAAAGTTAATATCAAACCCTGTGTGTAAAATGAATTATGAGCTGATAACTCGGCATAATTAGACGCTCCAGTTTTAGGGGTTTGGTCTGGGTGGTTAAATCCATTTATAGTGTATCTATATAGACTTTGGAGTCTCAAAATATATAAGTAATATATATACCTTGTCGTCTGTAGGTTTAGAAATGGTGTACATAATTATGTTGTAACATTTGGCTGTTGTTGGCGGGGTACAACTTTAAAGCATTGTAACTTAACATTGTTATTGTCATTTTAGAGTGGGATTATTTTAAATACAAAACTGTTCCAATAGTAAAAGAATGTTTGAAATAATTTTAATTCATGAAACGTAAGCATTATTTGCATTATAACTATTCTAAAGGAAATTCAGCAAATTTATATGTGTGAAATATATTATTAATTAAATCTTTTGACTGTGAAACATGAGTATTTAGGATCATAGGTCTTCTCTTAAAAGACATTTATACCAGTGCCATTCATCGTTCCCTCATATACATACCTTAGGCCAAAAAAAAAAAAAAGTGTGTTTCCTATTGCATGCTCTAAAAAAATAGGATCGGTAGGTAGGCATTTCTTTTTTTCTTTTTTTTTTTTGGAGCAAGATATTGTGAGATTCTACATGTATTTATCTCATAAACCCCATACAAGTTGATGATACAGCTGAAAGTTTCTCTGTGATGTCAGTTTACCTCGATATATTGTGATAAATCATTGTTTAGAACAAAAAATATTTTTTTTTTTTTTTTTTTTTCATAAAAAGTTTTAGGGTCGGCCCCTTAAAAATAGGGTCGGTCGGGCCACCGGAAACACAGTGTTTTTTTTTGGCTTTACCATTAAATAATACATACATTACTATTAAATAATACATACATGTACATTACCATTAAATAATACATACCATTAAATAATACATACATTAGTTGATTACCATTAAATATATTGCCTTCGTTTTAATTTTAAAAAAGTTTTACTGTAAACAAACTTTTGTTGCGTGTTACTGTAGATCTGTCAAATGTATTGTAGATCTTCTTTCAAATGTACTGCAGAACTGGTTGCTTCAGTTATTAACCCTATCAAAAATCGTTCCAACATAATATACATGGCCCAATTATATATAATTAAATAATGATGGCACCGTTAGGTATGGTTGTCCCCTAGAGTTTCCAGTTTGTTATATAACAGGTACATCTTTAGTGGCTTTGAATACAGATTTGTCAGCAGTGCTTCCAAAAAGTCAAGGCAAATTGTAAACCAGGAAAGATAAAAGTACCAGGAAAATATCATGTCTCATGTGTTCCTGGAAAATTCTGGTTTTGAAAGACCTTTCATTAAAAATAGATGAAAAATAATGCAATAATCAAAATAAGAAATGTGTCCATTGAACATGTATGCCCCCATTGTAATGCAATGCAGTAATGTAAATAAAAAAGTTTACTCTTGATAAGTACATCTTGGAATCATGGTGAACAATCCTGTAAAATTTGAAATACTGGGTTCTTAACCCTTAACCCACTACATAATATATAATGGACTGTTCTTTTTTTTTTAATTAAGACCATTCCATTTATGTGACAGGTGTGTTTTTGGGGAAATGATCAAGAGATACTCGCAGGCTGATCTGGGTTTACAATGGGCGCAAAGGCTATTATAGTCATGCTTAGCGGGTTAAGGGTTAAAGAAAAGGAGTAAATTTTAAATTGTTGACATTTTAATTGTAAATGCTTTCTTAATAGGTGAAGCAGCACTCAATGACGCTGGGTTGAAATATGATAAAATAAAGTCAGTTGTTGCCAGCTACTGCTATGGGGAACCAACCTGTGGCCAGAGGGCCGTGTATGAGCTGGGGCTGTCTGGGGTACCGGTGTACAATGTCAACAACAACTGCTCATCTGGGTCGACAGCCCTAATGATGGCCAGGAGACTTATACAGAGTGGTGTCGAGGATTGTGTCATGGCCTTAGGTATGTAGGATCATACAATGCTGGTGCTATTGTTTTGTGATTGAAGTACACGTTTATATCCCTTTGTCTATCGTCTGAAATCGTCTGTCATCAGTCACACTTTAATCTGCAACCTAACCATGGCTATATTAACTCGGATCGATATTGACCTATGTTCATGAAACTTAACACACATCTTCATCTTACCTCAAGGTATATTGTTAGACATGTCCTGTAACTCTGACTTTCATTTTGGCAGAGTTGTGCCCCTTTTCATGAAACTTTAACCGGCAACCTTCACCCAGCGTATAATTGGCTGAAATACGAGGGGTGTTCCGGTAATAATGCGACTGCTGTATTATTTCGCAGAACTCGTGCAATATTTACATGAAACCACTTCGTATCGCTAGAGTGATCACTGACGCGTGTCAAAGGTGAAAATCTCATTCATACATTCACTGACCTTGTACATGTACATGTACATTGCTTTATAGCGTATTCGTTACACTATATGCAAAATGACTGGCAAACGAGCAGAAAATGTGCTTGAAATTAGGGCCTATATTAGAGGTAGGTCATTACTTGGGTTGAAGCCGAAAGACATTCGCATTTACGGGGATGGTCAAATGTCGTATAGTACTGTTTGTAGGAGGGTGGCCAAATATAAATCCGGGCAACAGCGCTTGAAAGATATATATACTGCTCGCCCTGGTCGTCCTGTAACGTCAGCGACCAAGGAAAACGTTGATAAATCCTGAAAACTGATGCTCGATATGCAGTAAGACAATTAGCTCGGATGACAAACTTGTCGTTAGCACGACGAGTTCATCTAATTTTGAAAAAGTATCTGAAAGTTAAGAAAATAAATGCAAGATGGATCAGCATTTGCTGACAGAGGACCAAAAGCAGTTAAGGGATACAACAGAGAAAAAACTTCAGAAAATGTATCCGAAATACAGCGAAAAATCGTTTGAGAATTTAGTTACGGGTGAAGAAACGTGGGTCCATTATTATGAGCCAAAAAGAAAAGTAACCGAATCTGGGCCACGGAAAATATGAAACGACCAATTATTGCCAAACGAACACGAACTGTTAAGAAGGTTCTGTATGCAATTTTTTCACTACCAACGGTTCCGCCATACAGACGGCGGTGCCAAAAGGCAGAACTGTCACAGGACGGTTTTATATTGAAACAATTGAAGAAGTACTACAAACAGCATCGCCCTATAACAGGTCTGATATTCGTCTTCTGCATGACAATGCACCCGCCCGCAAAGCCTATATTGTAACAGACTTTTTGGAGTCAGAGAAGATTACCGTTCTCCCGCACCCTGCTTACTCGCCAGACCTGGCCCCCTGCGACTATTTTCTCTTCCCAAGACTAAAAAATCACTTATCTGGGAAGAGATATAACTCGAGGAATGCCCTGGGATCTGCTGTTTACCAGTGTCTTAAGGGTGTACCTGTTCATGAATTCGAAAAAAGTTTTCAGAAGTGGATTGCGCGGCTCAAAATTTGTGTTTCGGCTAAGGGGGAGTACTTTGAAGGAAATAGCAAAAACAATTGATCAAAAATGATTATAGTATTCTAGTATCAATACCAATCGCATTATTTACGGAACACCCCTCGTAAGCACATGCCAGGCTACACAAGCATTACCCTTCAAGTATTCCCCTTCTAGTTGAATTATATGTACAATGGTTAGCAGTATAACCCAAATATAAATTAATATTAATTATTTAACAACCAACAGAAAACAGTCATGTCTTCGAGATTTTCAGTCCAAACGTTTTCATAACATTTATGCCTAAAGTACCATGCAGCTCAATTTAATGCATGTGTCTTTTTCATATAAAAAAGAAACACATCTTGATGGTTTTAATTTTTATTTAGATACTTTACCCAAAATGCTTCAGTTCTTTTAAAGCATCTTGCCACATGTTTTCTTTGTTAGTAAGTGAGGGAGTTGTTGTGGAGATATTTAAAGCATCTTACAAATTGTTTATCTGTAAAGTCAGTGAGTGCATCTGATTCTCTCTAAAGTATCTTAATGAGAAAAGGTTTTTAACTCATTTTAGGATCTTTGATGTTTTAGGAGTATTATAATTATATAACTCCTAATAAATAAAAAGAAACTTAAAAATCTCTGATAAATTATCATAAATCATATATAATGTCATCATCATCATCATCACCATCATCATCTCATCATCATCAACACTGTCATCTTCATCATCACTATACTCAGCACCATTTTGAAATTCTTGCTAATGGTACATAGCAGCTCTATCTATGCAATAACATTATGAACAAATTAGGGTTATTTTCAAGCAAACATAACCAATACTAACCTGCCTAGGCATGTCCTTGTGACTTGGTTTCTTCTAGTAAGTTAATGACATAACTACTTCTACTTTTCCAAAATATTTATTACAATACCCATGAATGGTTTTTAGGCTTTGAGAAAATGGAGAGAGGGTTGTCCGAGCGTTACAATGACAAAGTATCCCCGGTTGGTCGCCACATGGATCACATGGTTACAATAGGTGCCGAACCTGGACTTATACAACCACGCATGAACAACATGACCTCAGATGTCGTCAAACTGTATGCATATGCAGCAAGAGAGTACATGAAAAAATATCCACACACAAAATTGGAAGACTTTATCGAGATTGCGTATAAGAACCATAAGCAGAGTGTGTATAATCCAAAAGCGTCAATTTCAAAAGAGATATCGAAGAAGGATATAGGATCCAAGATGATGCTATGTGAGCCAATAACATTTTGGATGTCAGCGCCAGTTGCTGATGGAGGTGCGGCGGCAATTTTGTGTAGCGAAGAGTTTGTGATTAAACATCGTCTACAGAGTAGGTGAGTGTAGGATTGGAATGTGTTTGATAAAATATTATACCTGACGAATAGTGAAACATGTAGTAATAAACACTCTACGCTGTTTCTCAATAAAACGAAGCAAATAACATTTGAAGTTTTCTAAAAAAAAAAAAAGATTTCAAAATTAAAGATATATCTATATTTTTACGTAAAGTACACTATATGAGACACACCAAATTGATTGTTGTTTCAAGTTAACTATAGCAGTTTTCATAATGCAAGTCGCTGAATATTGAATGTATTTTTATCTGTGTAACATACGTTAACATCAATTGTGTTGATTAAGAAAGCTTTTTTAAAAAAAAAACAAGTGAAAAATACATATTATTTTGATTTTCTTGTGTTGTGTGACAACAACATTTGACCAATGTAAATATAATTCAAAGCATGTAAAGAATAAAAAAAATAACAACACACATGTTTTTTAAACGATTTGTATCGAAACTAATTGAAACAACAACTACACAAGCATTACAACTGTACAAAACAACTGTTTCTACACAAACTAATTGGTTTGTACAAAAAATGGAAGAACAAAAATAATTAAGACAAGGAATATGTTTTTGTAAAATACAAAAGTTCAATGATTATAAATCAATCTGCGATTTAATCATTGTATTATGTAATGTATGTTACAATGATACTTTTGAGGGTTTCATGTATACTGGATTACAGAAGATCGACAAACATCATATTTTCATTTTCATTTCTTGACAAACTGTACAAAGAAAGTGTTCATATGAGCATATCTAAACATATTTACCCCACCCCATTCCTGGCACCAAATGAATCGGAGTACAAATAAAATTAGCAATCCCAATAATTGTAGAGTCCATACATATTTAACATTATTTAAGCTGTAGAAATTTAACGAGCCTCTTTTAAAACATAGCCCATAAGTATAACAATTGTAATGCTTGACTACATATATAAAAAACGTAGGTTTCATTACACATGTAGTTCAGTCTGTAGAACTACTATTTATTAATCTTCTTAACTTAAATAGTTTTTCAATTTAACCATGCACATTGTCTTTCAGTATGTACCTATTCAGATGGTTTATGTATACACCATTTGTAATTGCATTCAGTGTAAGGTAGTGTATGTTACATCACATATGTTACATTTAACTTTGTTGATGCATTGTTTTAAGAATCACACAGAGAACAGGTCAACTACTTATGTCTATGATTAGGGTAATAAAACGGTTATACGAAAACACACCCTTATTTTCTGAATAGGCATGGAATATAGCAAGAGGGACAGTCACGTATGGTACATCCTTAAAATGCCTTGAATTTTTTTTTTATCCTATAAGCCTATTTAAATAAAAAAAAATCAGCTGATCTAACTTTAAGTTCAAATGATAATAGTGTACATGGGTCCTCTTGAACATGTTCGGCATTTTATGTATCTCATTAATGCTAAGGTATGTAGGCGACATTTTTGAAGACAAAATTGTCTTAACATATTCGACGACGTTTTACTTGTAAGTTTAACATGATATTGCCATCTATTCTAAATTTTATAATATTTATCTACAATATAATTATGATTTATACAAATTATCTATTTAATTTTCTTATCAAATGTCAAATTTGTTAGTTGGCGACAGTAACGTATGTTACATTTTAAGGTGTTTGACTCATCATAACAAACACTAATGATATTTTTGGAACAAACTATTAGTGCTCTGACTTACTCAATATACCTTCATTGCAAATGTACACCGACTGTGATTGTTACTATTATTAGTAACAAGTAGAACTACGGCGACAAGGTTGCACGGTTTTATTGAGAAACAGCGTCTACGGAAGGACACAATTATAATTGAAGTGGTCTGTATGTGGTGTCTTCAAACAAGAACATTTTGCTGACTTTACAAGGGTATTTGAATTTCAAACAAATTATTTTGCTTTATAGAGTCATGTTTTGTCTTAATACTGTTTTGCATTTTGTAATTTGCGAATAACACGAAATAGATTTATTTTTGAAGTGGAACAATATGACAATTTATAAAGACATGAGCCTAAATAAATTGCTTCTTAAATTGTCAAAAAATAAATAAATTCTACACAAATATCAGATCAGATATGCAAATATATATAGTCTCTACAGTCGTCCATCAATCCTGCTAGATTCAGATTTAAGTTATTTTAAGTAAGTTTTTTTAGGAATGACAAGTAAGTATGGGGTTTAATGTTGCATTTAACCATCTTTAAGTCATATATCACGGTGGTGTCTACTTGTAGCTGCGAGCTCAATGCTCAGCTTTATAGTGCTGTCACACTGGAATACTAAGCAGTAGACACTTTTTGTTTGTTTGTATGGTGTTTTACGTCATTTTCAATACATGTAAGGTTATATAATATGATGGTCGATTTTTGTTGGAGAAGGCAGACCACCCATTTTTCCTGGGTAGAACCAGTATTGTACACCTCCGGCCATCCGTAAGAATCGACACTTCCTCACAAGTCGAGCTCCCAGTGGGATTCGAACCCGCAGCAATGTGAATGACAGAGAGGTGAAGGTTTACAACGCAACATCGTTAACCTTTTTTTTGACCGCAGTAAACACATGACATGATACCTGACCCAGTCAAGGGAACTACTAGTAACATATGTATTTAACCTTTGTTTTGAATCAGTCTTGGATCAAACCCACGACCTCCCACATGCAAGGCTGATGCTCTACCACTAAGCCATTACCACAGGGACACATAGCAATCTTGCTTTATTTTCACTCAAAGTG
The DNA here is from genome assembly GCA_037043455.1 of Cyrtodaria siliqua. Classification (NCBI taxonomy): domain Eukaryota; kingdom Metazoa; phylum Mollusca; class Bivalvia; order Adapedonta; family Hiatellidae; genus Cyrtodaria; species Cyrtodaria siliqua. Next base: position 216,867 of record JAWPHD010000839.1, read on the forward strand.
ACTTTGAAAGCAGAAATCTTTTCATTCTGTTATAGTGAGTTAGACACAATACGTGTTCTATAAGCACTTTAATTTTCGAATTAGGGAAATAACTGCACATTTTATATAGACAATCGTACATGAGTGCCTGTTTAATATTAAATTTATGAAACAAGTTGGATAATCTATACGATGCGAGGCTGTACCAACCAAGCATCATATCAGTTTTATCCGAGTTTAATAATTTCGGTATTAAATAGACTCGAATGTGAGATTCTATTTATTACTTAAGTACAAAAGAGCCTTATAAGGAACATTTATTACTATAGTTTCCTATATATAACATTGTCGTATGATGACATTTTTTATTTGTATGTCGAAGTTGTATATTGACTCGGTCTTCTCCGTATGACTCCGAACAACGGAATTACCTCATCGATATCCGTAATCTGGTATTTTGATCCAATTCCGATGTACTCCGATCTGAATGGAAAAACAATGATTCAGCCTTCATTGGCATATTTATAACACTAGTGTAATATTATAAATATATCATGGCTTTATTACACTCCCACAGTGCAAGTTATGTGATATTATTTGTTTACACAATGTATGGCATATCAGTTATAACCTCTTATCAATATAATCATTTATATCATGCTTTTGTCATAAGAATATGTAAATGATAATGCTATGCTGAACTCTGACCCTCCTTACCTTTATGCAGGGCGGTAGAAATTGTTGCACAGAGTATGGTGACAGACATGCCATCATCTTTTGGTCGTAGCTTCATGGATCTCTCGGGAGCTGGTATGGCACGGGAGGCTGCGTCACAATGCTATGCAGAGAGTGGTCTTACTTCGTCCGATGTTGATGTACTAGAGGTAGGTAGGTAGGTAGGCAAGTAGTGTTCAGGGTTTCAGTGATTAAGAGAAATGTCAGGGACTGTTATTATTCTCCCGAAAGTCTCACATTTTGTCACCGTTTTGTCTGCCTGTTCGTCCATCTTAGTTTTGTGTCCCATTACGTGGTCCGAGTGTTCACTTTCATACCCCATCCAACCCCTTCTCCAAGAAACAAAAACGGGATTTGCTGGGGTATAAAATAAAACCTTAATTTCGGCTTTAAAAGGTTGGCAAATTTTAAAATTAAAACATTTAATAGGTAATTTTAAACAGGTTATCGCATTTTTTCAGTAAAAATCTTTTTAAACGTGTTTTATTGTCAAAATATCCATTATAAAATCCTGCTGATATAAGCTTTCCCATCGCTTAATGGAATTAAGGCTGGACCACGTAATGCTCTCTTTCATTCAATCTAATGGACGAAAAAACGCGCAGTTCCTAATCATCAAGGTCAAGGTCACACTGGAGAGTAAATGGTCAAATGTGTCATCTTTAAACCAGCAGGTTGATGGTAATTTACAGATAGGTTAGTGTTAACAAAACATTGTATGTGAACGACCCCTATATCCAAGGTCAAAACAGAACAGATCTATCCTGGAGTTTAAGGTCTCACATTGTTCCTGTAGGTCAAGGTCATGCAACTGTTCTGGGAGTATTTTTGGCATGATACACAGATATACTGATTAGTTTAGACCAAAATAACATTAAACAAAAGAAGTACTTCAAGTCCAGTTCAACATTTTGCAGACTGTAGTATTTTTCGTAGCTAAAGCAAGGTCCTGCTAATAGAAAGCTATCATTCAGCTTCACCTAACATAAATTATAACTAAAGCAAGGTCGTGCTGATAGAATGTTACCATTCACCTTCACCTAGCATGTAGATAAAGCAAGGTTGTGCTGATGGAAATTTATCATCCAACTTCACCTAGCATGTAGCTAAAGCAAGATTGTGCTGATAAAAAGTTACCATTCAACTTCACATAGCATGTAGCTAAATTAAGGTTGTGCTGATAGAAAAATACCATCCAACTTCACATAGCATGTAGCTAAAGCAATGTCATGCTGATGGAAAGTTATAATTCAACTTCACCTGGCATGTAGCTAAAGCAAGGTTGTTCTGATAAAAAGTTACCATTCAACTTCACATAGCATGTAGCTAAAGCAAGGTTGTGCTGATGGAAAGTTGCCATTCAACTTCACCTGGCATGTAGCTAAAGCAAGGTTGTGCTGATAGAACATTATCATTCAACTTTACCTAGCATGTAGCTAAAACAATGTCATGCTGAAAAGTATAGAGAAAAACAGGCATTGTTGGTCTCCTGACATACGTCATTCCTCTATACAACAAATAAGGAAAATCAATGGTGCAGTGACATCTTAAACATATTAAATCACGTGTAACAGTCAGAAACTCCTAATGTGGATGATTAATTGTTGAAGAACCTGTTCAATTTAACAAAGACCAAACCATATTTTGAACTTGAAATATAACCAGTGCAATATATTAACAAAAGCAGACAAGCTAAGAAACCTGAAACAGCTATACTCGTTTTGTTTCTTGTATATTTGTGACATTTGATACTGCAGAAATATATAAATGAATTAAGGTATTGCATTCCCCTGTTATTTTAACTTGACAGATTTATATGACAAAAAGGGGCTGGCGTGGCGCAGTCGGTAGGGCGGCGGATTTGTAACCGGAGGCCCCGGGTTCAATCCTCCGTGGTGCCACTGAGTTCCGTCGGTGTGTTCTTGGGCAAGACACTTGACCTTAGCCTCGTCCGTCGGATGGGGACGTAAACCGGGCGGTCCCGTGTATCGGTCTATCCTCCGAGCACGTTAAAGAACCATAGGAATCTATTCGATTATAATAGTAGGGCAGGTTCCCGGATTCCTATGTATCCTTCCCCTCTCTCTGGAGCGGCTCTAAATAACCTATACTGTGTTGATGAGCCGTTAAACAACATTCAATTCAATTCATACATTCAATTATATGACAAAAAGAAACAAATAAGGAAATATTTAGTGAGGAATGGATTTTTCAGTGAGATCATTAATGTTAAATACTGTTTATAATAGTGATGTATATGTATGCTGTACTGCTGCATCATTACCGTAGATTTAACTATTTATTTTTAAACATTTTTATTTATTGGTTTGTTAAAGGGACACTGTCCGTAAGTAAGCAGATATTGAGCATAACCAAACAACCTTCTGACTTTTATTCAGTGAAATGTATACATGAAAACATGGGCATAGACCCTAAGAAGTCTGTAGAAATACATTCGTGATTTTGAAATAAAAGAAGCTTTTAATTATTATTTGTAAATAAAGTGGACCCACCATATTTACCTTTTCTGCGATCACGTGACTTCCATTAACGCATTTGGTGAAACCATTTTCACCATAGTATGTATTGCGAAATATGTATAGCCCGGTTAGCTCAGGTAGTAGCGATGTCGGCTACTTCACGCTCACGCTCATTATTATTACCGCGAGTGTAATTTTAGTTTGGGCTGCGAGTTCAAACGCCCGAAGCTGTTATTCTTTTTTCTTTTCTTTTTTGTACCGCGATTGAATTCCATCAAACAATCTTGCTTTTAATTAGTAAATTTTCAATAATATTATTAGTGTGTAATGTTTGCGAATATAATTAGTGTGTGTTTTATAAGCTAAAAGTTATGGACATTGTCCCTTTAAGAAAATCAAATTAATAAAAAAAAGTCGTGAAACCCAATTTCACAATGTACATGTATTTGGAATTAAAATGTTCTTAGCATACTGAATAAGCTTTAAAATAATTGTTTTTTCCATAACAGTTATCACTACAAATAAACTATGCATTTAAATAGAAGTGTCACAATTTTTAAAATGTCATGAACTTTAAAATAAAAAAACACACACACAATCACTTTAAGGTTTGCACCATTGTTAAACATTATAAAAATTGATCAATGCAAAGTTAAGCTGTGAGCAGAACTATACAAAATATAATGGTAAGTGCCCTCAGTACATTTGAAACGCAACACTTGGTATTTTTTGAATTTCTAAAGATGTTGAAGATCCTCGTGCAAAATGTGTTTTAACTGAAAGAAGTAAAGCATATCTCGTGCAGCTATTTATCATATGTTAACGTTTGTGACAAAGTGACTTGTGTACTAACATAAAATACAATCTTGATTTGAACAAAAAAACATCGGACTGAAAATAATCGAAAATCAAAAATGTTTCGTTTGTAAATGTACCGAGTATATTTACAGCTCATTAAGGTATAGCAGTGATTTGATACCCCTAAAAACTCTCCCAAAAACTAGGTCCAACCATTTGGTTAACCTCTGTTTTTATTGTTGTTTGGAAATATCAGTATGCATTTGAATACCCAATTATAAACCATTGTACACTTAAAATTTAAGAATTGTAAATATTTATGAAGAAAAATACCCATTTAAAGGCATTTTCGGTAGTTTTCCATGCGCAGCTTCTTTGGGCGACTTCTCTTCTAAAACTAGTGGATGGATTTTCCTACAAATTTACAGGAATGTTGCTTTTGATGTCTAGTTGTATTTTTTGAATTTTCTTTTTTTTGAATTTTTTTTTTGAATTTTCTTTTTTGAAATTTTTTTTTGCCTTTATTTAAATAAAGGCCTATTATTAGATACATAAAATAGGGAAAATATAGCATTTTGTAAAAATTCCAACAAAATTAAAAAATTTAAGCATAATGGTACGGTTCCAAAAACCAATATTAAATCTCAATATGCATGCTGACCTATAAATTTAATTGCATATATTGTCTAAATATATATTCAAATAAGTGCCTAGGAAGTTTGAACAAATTCTGTCATTAGGAACATGACAAAAAAAGGAAAATATACCATTTCTATATAATTTCATACAAAACTTGGACTTTTAGCATAGGGGTAGGGTTTCAAATATTTTTTCTAAACAAGCATGGGGACCTATCATTTTTATTGCACATTTTGTTTTTATTTATGTTAAACGATGTGCTTAAAAAGTTTAAACAAATTCTATTATTGGGAACATACAAAAAAAAAAGGAAATTGTATCATTATGGGTTTATTTGTGCATAAATTGTGGCAATGGTCTCAACAGATTTTGTAAAAAAATATAGGTTTTACATAAAGATGAGCTTTAAATGTTATTGTAATTAAATGGTCTTTACTGTAATACAATTTTAGCAAAATTGTGACCAATGAATAAATGATTAGACTTCAAAAATGTCTTATTTAGCTATTTCATGGACTTGTTCAACTTTTTGGACAGATTGACATGACAGTGGCATTACAAATTATTTTTTAAAATTTTAACAATCATTATTTTTGCCTTTTTGGTCTATATATATAACAGACTTACTGTACAAAAAGTTTAAAGAAAATCTGTTATGCAAAAAAAAACTATAGAAAATGTCTTTAAGTCATTGTTTGTTATATATGCAAGAAATACTATTAGAAATGCACACCATCTAATTGTAAAGCAATGATAAACACAAAGGAAATATCAGGACGGGGTTAACATTAGGTTTACCACCACTAATTACATGTAAACCTCCGAGGTGTAGTTGAATGTAGTTCCTATAATAAAAAGTAATCCCTCCTTTTTTGATGGAAATGGGCATTATAAGTAAGGGAAAACTGCCCATTTCTGTTCGATTTTGTGGTTGTATGTATAAGAAGCGTATTAGTAGGTTTTACTGGATCACTGATGAACATTTTCGAAATGTCGACTCTGTACTTTGTGAGCAACCATCAGTGAAAACAGCTGTACCCTTGACCTGCTTAGTAAACAAACAAGAACTTTTTTATGACCCCACCTTTTCTGGTGATTTTGCAAGTGGAAAATTAGTTTTCTATATGAAAATTACACTGCTGCATTATCCATACTTCAGTTGAAGTTGCAGCATATCATTAATAGTTTAACATTGGTGTTTATGGGGAAAATAATTAGTGGTTTCATACCACAACAGCAGGGAGAGTGATAAGACTAGAGGGGAGGTAATTTACGGAGCGCCGCTATCTCCCGTTACATGTAGCAATGTTGGTAAGAGAAAAAATACATCAAAATTAATTTAATAATTAGTAACCCTTAACCCGCTAAGCACGACTATAATAGCCTTTTCGTCCATTGTAAATCCAGATCAGCCTGCCAGTAACTCGCAGGCTGATCAGGGTTGTCTTTTTTCTTCATTTTTTTGTCTTTTTTTGTCTTTTTTATTTGTCTTTTTGTCTTTTTTTTTTTGCCTTTATTTAATTAAATGCCTATTATTAGATGCATAAAATAGGAAAAATATAGCATTTTGTAAAAATGCCAACATAATTAAAAAATTTAAGGGTAATGGTAGGGTTCCAAAAACAAATATTAAATCTCAATATGCATGGTGACCTATAATTTTAATTGCATATATTGTCTAAATATATGTTCAAATAAGTGCCTAGGAAGTTTGAACAAATTCTGTTATTAGGAACATAACAAAAAAGAAAAATATACCATTTCTATATAATTTCATACAAAACTTGGCCTTTTAGCGTAGGGGTAGGGTTTCAAATATTTTTTCTAAACAAGCATGGGGACCTAACATTTTTATTGCACATTTTGTTTTTATATATGTTAAACTATGTGCTTGGAAGTTTAAACAAATTCTTTTATTGGGAACATACAAAAAAAAAAAGGAAATTGTATCTTTATGGGCTAATTTGTACATAAATTGTGGTAATGGTCTCAACAGATTTTGTAAAAAAATATAGGTTTTACATAAAGATGAGCTTGAAATGTTATTGTAATTAAATGTTCTTTACTTTAATACAATTTTAGCAGAATTGTGACCAATGAATAAATGATTAGACTTCAAAAATGTCTTATTTAGATATTTCATGGACTTGTTCAACTTTTTTGACGACTGACATGACGGTGGCATTACAAATTATTTTTTAAAATTTTAACAATCATGGTGACCTACCATTATTTTTGTCTTTTCTGTCTATATATATAACAGACTTATTGTACAAAAAGTCTGTTATGCAGAAAAAACTATAGAAAATGTCTTTAATTCAAAGAAAGAACAGTCCATTATATATATGTAGCGGACTAAACCAGTAATTTAACTAGAGGTGTGTTCCACGGAACACTTGTGTTGCCTGCCGTTTGCGTATTTCAGAAAGGACAATTAATTATAAAGTATGAAAGACGGTTGCAATCCTTCATGAATTATGGAGCAGATTTATTTTAAAATGTTAAATGTTTATGAAAAGGGGCGTACATTGGATCATTGATATGGAAGAAATGTTTAAAGGGCATAAATCTGCATTGGATAATTTATATGGAAGAACTGTATAAACGGCATAAATCTGCATTGAATCTACAACATTCCTCGGGTTAAGATGAAGATTTATCACATAACGTCCCTTGTTAGCAGTGTCGAACACCCATTTAATATTATGTTGTATGACACACGTGTAATACAACCTGGAACGATGTTGATTAGTTGAGTTAAACCTGTAACACTACGCAAGTTTATTAACTGAAACTATTTTATTTATTACAAATTCACCCAGATGTGAGTCATAAACTTATTATTTGTGACAGCTTATAAAATAAGGCACGTTATACAAAACATTGTTGTTGGTTTGTTAAAAAGTTGGCGTAAACTGCTATCTTGTAAAGAGGTAAAACACAAACTCTTTTATACGCAACGTTATGTAAGACGCGACGTTACGACGTCACATATTTTATGACGTTTTGGCGCTAAATTGTGTCTGACGTCGTGGCGGTTCTATGTCCATCTGAAATATTTTTTACTAATTTGATTGCAATGTTGTGTGATAAAAAGGATCTTAAACTCGTTCCCATTCCATATAAGATTTATGAAACTCGTTATGAATTATTTTTAATTTTAACTCGCCAAAAGGCTCGTTAAAATTAAAATAATTCATAACTCGTTTCATAAATCTTATATGAAATGGGAACTCGTTTAAGATCCTCTATGTGTGTGAAGTTTCATGAACATAGGTCAAATATTTTTCAAGTTAGGTTGCATGTTAAAGTATGATGGATGGACAATAGATGACGGACAATGGACAAAGTGATCTCTAAGTGTCTGCCATACTTCTCTTTTATTGTATAACAATATTTTCTTACATCAGGTCCATGACTGTTTTTCCTGTAATGAACTGTTCATGTATGAAGCAATGCAACTGACACCGGAGGGGAAAGGGGCAGAGCTAGTGAGAAGTGGACGGTGGAAGAAGAACAGAAATGGTGGAGAGCAGTTTATGCTCGGTGGTAGATGGGTGGTCAATCCCACAGGCGGCCTTGAGTCTAAAGGTCATCCCATAGGAGCAACAGGTAAGAGGGAATTGTATATGTATGGCCTATGTGGTGTTAAAGAGGCTGATATTGTTGCGGGGAAGCATTATCTTACAAATAATTTTAAAACATGTGATGGGCTAATTTCTTTTCCATTACCACTCTGGTGGGTTATATAATATAAGAATCTTTCATGGGTATCCGGTGAAGATAGAGAATTCCAACCTCTGCCGAGGTTCCGATTAAAACACTTATACCGAGGGTTGGAATTCCCTATCTGAACCGAATACCCATGCCAGATTCTTTTTCTTGCATATCAGAGACATGTTGTGCGTTGACGCCGCCAGCTACTAACGTTTTGCATGTTTTCCTACATACAGGATGTTGGTGCGCGACCTTTATCTCGACTCTTGGGTGAGGTGGAAATATCTAGCCCCGGTAAAATGACGATTTGCTTGTCCAGTAATAATAGTGTCCATCCCTCCGTCTGTCCATGGGTCCATTTAAAACTTAACAAAAAAAAATCCCTATAAATTTTTTATTATTTTTCAGATTTCTTCATAAAATTTGCATGTCTTTAGTCATTGATAAAAAATATCAACCAACCATACCAAGAGAAAAAGTTCATGGCCACAGTCTGTTTTTTTTTTCCGTAAGCACAACAATTCCTATTCATCTCATTTTATTCGAAGTTAATGACATTGTACTGCGTTGGTGATAACAAAGAACCTCACGGTGTCAGTGTTAATTTTTATACCCCCACTTTCACAAAATGTTATAGGAATCCTGCTGTCCAAACACTTTTTTGTCCCATCGAGTAACACATTTTTATTACTTACATTCCTCAGACAGTTCTAAATATTTTAGACATTTGTTATTCTTGATTTCGCCCATCCTCATCGACTATATAAAAAAAAGACGGGGGTATTCATCCCCTTCAGTGATTGTTCTAGTTGCACTGCTGTTTTTTTGTTGAGACTTTATGCACTAGATCACCAAATCTCGTAGGTAACTAACTGTCTGAAACTGTTATTTGACGCTGAGAGGAAAAATTATAAAACCTACTGGATTCGACAACTTGCCACTCTTCAACTATTTGATATCAGCAAGAAAGAATAACAGTGAGCATATGTACATAAACCGTCAAGTTTCTCTTGTCTACATTATTCTTGTCTACATTATTAAAATAATTTGCTCTAAATTCAATATATTTACCCTTTTCAAGTTTTACTGTTTTTTCCAAGTTCTATATGTCTGTTTTTGTAATAATTTTTTGCACTCGATATTGTTTGTTTTTATTTTATGCTTAGCAATGAAATAGTGGAATATAGCAGTGAAATAAAGTGGTATTCATACATGTGAAATATAGAGTTTTATTTTGTCACTGCTGCTGGAACTACTTTTTTCAATGTCAAAAACTGCTTTTTTTTAGAAAATAACTGTTTAATTTACATAATGGTCTAAGAAAATGAGCTGTCGTTGTTGAAAATTGATCAAGTATTTTAAGAATTGTTAGCTTGTACAGTGGAAATGTCAGTTTCCCTTTTTTGGTCAAAAACTACCATTTTCGGAAAGTTGGTATGAAAGTTATATTATTGTATTGGAAATAACTAAGAAAATATGTCGTAGCTTATTGAAATTGGTTAAGTATTTTAGAAATTATTAAATTAAAAATTAAATTAAAAATTAAAAATATCAATTTTACAATACTGAGCCGATGATGTCACCGAAAAGAAAAAAATTCTGCATGCACTTTCAGTATAAGGCATGAAATAGAAAGAATATTTGTTGTTTTGAGATGAATAATAATACTACCGGTACTACTATATCATCTATCACCATTAATCTTCAGGTTTAGCTCAGTGTGCAGAACTTGTGTCCCAACTACGGGGAGAGAGTGACAAACGACAGGTAGATGGTGCCAGGATTGCGATGCAACACAACTTTGGTATAGGCGGTGCTGCAGTTGTTACCATGTACAAGAAGTATGATCCGAGTCACGCGAGCCTAGCTGCCAAACTGTGATATTGCAACATTTGTATATGCGTGTATATTCTGTTTTAAGTTTTATGAAAATTAAAAGTTGAGAATTTAGTTGCATATTTTTCAGCATTTATGCGGTTTAAACACAGGTAGTAAATAAAAAGTTCCAAGAAGCGCATTTAAAACGCTTTATTGTAAATTTGCTGTTTACTATCGGCTTTAAAATCGCATAATGCTGAAAAAATGTGAATGAATTCTAATACTTACATTATTCTCATCACTGTATTACCAACAACAGCGTGTTTTGGAGAATGATATTGATAATTTAAAAGAAAGTGCAAGCGAGACAAACCGTCAGTGTACTTTCAGATAGTGGAATAGCCAATTTCGATTTAGACACGTTGTATGCGGGTGCAGTAACCCCGCCTTTCTATTGAAACACATTAGATGTGTGTGCAGTAGCCCTGCCTTTCTACTGAGACACATTTAATGCGTGCGCAGTACTTTTCCGCCCCCTTGAAATTTAAAATGAAGTTTATTCAAAATTAGACGCTACTTTTTTTCAACAGAAAGAATCAAGTGAATGTAAACATTAAACTTTAAAGGGACACACGGCAATCTTAAGGTGTTAGAAATGGGTGTCTCAGTTTATATATCCAGTATCATTTTTACTTTTACCCTGGTTCCATTTAAATAATTCAGATTTTAAGTATTCACTATTTCATCTTATACTATAAGTTTTAATATATTATTGGTGCAATAATATCAAAAATTAATAATATTCAAAAACAAATTGCTGAATGCTATTCTTAGAATTAATATTAATGATTGAACAAAATTAATGCAAGTTATGCAGAAAAACGGGACGCCATGAGTTTTTAAAAAAAAAGATTGCCGTGTGTCCCTTTAAGATTTAAATACCCATTGTGGTCTTGTAAATGGCTGACTACAGAAAATGATACACAGTAGCCCTGATTCTGAGTTGCCATCAACCATGTATTCAATGTCTACACATCAACAGCCTCTTACATTTGATACACAGTAGCCCTGATTCTGAGTTGCCATCAACCATGTATTCAATGTCTACACATCAGCAGCCTCTTACCTCCCCTTACACATCAACCATGTATTCAATGTCTACACATCAACAGCCTCTTACCTCCCCTTACACTTGGCTTTTTGGGTTCTTTCATGTTCCACTGTTTGGACAACGATATCATGTTGAAATTCAATATTTTTAATCCCTATGACATGCATTTATTTCTCACTTTCAACTCGGACAGGTGTTATAATTAGTGCGTCTTGGTACATACAATTGCACAGAATCACACATTTTCCCGTATGATAACAAAAAAGCTGACATCATATGGGTTCTGAGTTACAAAATTCTGGTTTACATATTAAAGGCACGCTTAAGTAATCACGTAAAAACAGAAGGTGGCGATGTAGTGTGAAGGTTAGCACTTGGTAATCTAAGTATTGTGCTATCTATCCCAGGCAGGAACGAATTTGGATTAATTATCAAAATACTTAAAAAGTATTTCCCAACTTTAATACCAGTCCTTCGGATGAGACTTTAAACCAAGCAGGGCTCCGGAAATATGGTTGCCCGACGCCCCGGGCAAGTGGATTTTGAGTGCGGGCAGGTGACCTTCGTAAATCTGGTTGTCCGTCACTTGCCCGATGGACGTTTCATTATTAGATAAAAATCAAGGGAAATTTGCCTGGACTGTGAAGTTTGCAGATAATTGCGTAGTAATTAACAACCCGTCGCTTTCGCCGCGAGCAATTACTGATAAGTGTCATAAAACTGACCTGTTAAAACTGACCTGTTTTATTCGTTATTGTTTAATCCCTCCCACTTGACAGTTTATCAGAATTTGATTGGCCGACGAACGCTTGGGGTGCCAATCTTCAATTGAAGACACGCGGTCTTTAGAATTTGTGTTCCGTGTGAAACATACCCCCGTAACGAGCCCCTATATGCAGGAAGTAAGTCACGCGCCAGATTAGTGTGAAATGCACATCAGTGTGTAGATGGTGTTGTCGCTTTGTATGTTGGTCGGAGTGTCGTAGGTAATATTCTGTTCAATAATTAAAAATCATGACGCAACACTTGACCTAGTACTGTATCCATATTATCCAATCAAATAACCAATGTATTTTTATCAGCCAATGAAACAACTCCCGTTCACTACCACGTGGTGAAGTGAAACAATGGCGATTCAATCATCAAACCAATTTGTAAACAAGTAGGGCAATTAAACGATTATGGCAATTTGACGGCGTTGTTTGATGAGCAAAGAGACTATCGATGCATGTCGCTATCGATGCATGTCTTAACGAATAGGTGTGCATCTGTTTTTATTTCAAAATGCCATGTTTGTTTTGAATGAACCTGAGATCAATGTACTTTCAAGTTTGCCATTGTATCCTAGATGTGCTTCGACCTTGGCTAATTTCGATAATTATTCGAAGAATTTCAATTTGGCATCTCAAAAGATATTAACAGAAAAACAACTACAGTACCAGTCAGATTTAGGCATAAACCGTGCTAATAATTTCCAACACATAATATTTATCTACATGAATTATATAACGAAAGTGAAAGTAGGAAAAAAGTTCTGTTTGACCTAATGCATCATTCTTTTTATCTGGTGTAGTCTATAACAAAAGTAAAAGTAGAAAAAAGTTTTGTTCAACCTAATGCATCTTTATTTTGTTATCTGCCTGCCCTTTTGTAATTACTGCACTAAGAGCAAGCATCTTGTACATCTTAATTCCATAGGCATTAGAGTCTACCAATTTGGTACCAGGTTCATCAGTGATGTTATATCCTCGGGGTATCCCCACTGACACCCCACTCCCACCGGTGGAGGTAAACACTGATATGTGCATAATGGTAACAACCTATAGCTCTGATCCTTCATAATTTAAGTCATTAAAATTACAATGAAATTATGTAAAAAATTATGACAAAAAAAAACAGAGAAAAGGATTTAACTTAGCGTGCGGTCTCGACGTAGCTTAATTTTGGGGCAAGTGACTTTTGAAATTGGGGCAAGTGACATTTTGGGCAGGGCAAGTGGATTTTGAAAATCTACTTGCCCTGGGCAAGTGGATTTTCAAAATATTTCCAGACCCCTGCCAAGGTCTAGCTCACTAAAATGCCCAGTACAATACAGTGAGGGTAATAAACGCTTATACAAGCAGGTGAAAAGTATTAACTCGTTTCATAATTTATAAGAAATGTGATTCTTAATTGTGTATGGTCACAGGTGTAAGATTGAATATGCTATATCCTTAAAATCGTCAGTTGTGAAAATAGAAAGAAATGTTCAGTTACAATAAACGTAGAATATCACTTCTCAAGAGTATTGTAATTGTGTATAATTCTGGTCAATGAATAAAACAGATGTTGTTGAGTGGACAGGTCGAGTTCAGAAATAGCATCATTTTATGTGACCTGGCACCCGAGTGTATGTTATAGCTACAATGTAATGTTCAAGTTAAAAATGATACCCAGTTGATGATTGTTATAAGCCAAAATGAATTGTATACGGTTTTATGGCGCCGGAACACAATACAGGTTATATGGCGCCAAGATGAATATAAACATACTACTAGTAGTTCAATTGGTCCTCATGACTGCCACAGATTAACTAAATGGGGCGTGTAAAATCACGTAAATAATATTATTATGCAGTACGTTCTTCAGTTTCAAGATGAAATCTATACTGTTTATTATTTTGTTTATTTCAGTGTATATCAAGGTATACAATATATGAATGTTAGGGTTTATGTGTTAATTCACTTTGGCCAATCAGAAAATTATATTAATTTGTCTTGTTCATACAAGTATAAGGAAATTAGTATTAACCAGAATAATTCAATTTGTAGCTCTATGGTGTATATTTCATATGAATATTGTAATACTTGTAAAAGTATTGAATAATAATATTAAAACCTATATAAAGTTTTATGAAACATCTGTGATAGAAGTTATTTGTAAATAAAGAGCTGCAAAACCATGTCAACAGTTTTGACTTGTCATTTGCATATATCCACTGTATCGTGAAGCAAGGTTTAGATTGATTGAATTGGGGTTTTAAGGCGCACCAACACATGAAAAGGTTATATGGCGCCTAACGGGCATGAACATGCCAGGCTCATCTTCCATGTACATCGCAATAAAATATGGAAAATGGGCCTAGAACCTTCTCACCCTGACCTGCAGAGTTGCTGCAAATTCTATCGTAGAAACTCCATTTACGCTGGAGCCACGTTATTGTTTTTCTGCCACTGCTCTTTGATGCGAGCGAGATAGCACCTGAAACAGTGCAGGGATCATGATGAAGACCTTTAATGGACATGAACAAAAAATGATAAAATGAACATGATTTTGGGGGGATTCTACCCCTCTGCCTACCCCTCCAAAGGGATCTGCAGTGGCCCTATTCTTTGCCCCGTGACCAAACGGGGCCCCCCGAGAACCACACAGGTTTAGAAACACTGGAACAGTCTATTAAATCATTTTAGAATTATTAGCTCGACTGATCAGAGATCAGCAGAGCTTATGCCGTGGTGCGGCGTCCGTCCGTCTGTCCGTAAACTTTTATTTGTAGCGACAACTCCTCTGAAACTACTGGATGGATATTCATGAAACTTTACAGAAATGTTGCCCATCAAGTCTAGTTGATCCTAGCAAAAATTCATGTTGATGTGAAATCCAAGATGGCCGCCAAAGCTAAAAATAGAGTTTTAAAATACAAGTTTGTAGCGACTACTTCTTGAAAACTATAAGTGATATTGATATGGGACTTTTTCTAAAATGATCAGCATGACATGATGTTGATCCTTGTCAAAAATCGTTTTGATTCAACGTTAAACATGGCTGCCAGCGGCCATCTTTGTTTACATAAGAGTTATATAGTAAAAACTTGTAGCGACTACTCCTCTGAAACTACTTGGCGGATTGTCATGAAACTTTACAGGAATGTTGCTCTTGATGTCTAATTGATCCTAGAAAAATTTCAGGTCGGCCGGAAATTCAAGATGGCCGTCACAGCTGAAAATAGATTTTTAAAAAATAAGTTTGTAGCGACTACTTCTTGAAAACTATAAGTGATATTGATATGGGACTTTTTCTAAAATGTTCAGCATGACATGATGTTGATCCTTGTGGAAAATTATTTTGATTCGACGTTAAACATGGCTGCCAGTGGCCATCTTTGGTTACATAGTTATATAGTAAAAACTTGTAGCGACTACTCCTCTGAAACTACTTGACGGATGTTCATGAAACTTCACAGGAATGTTGCTCTTGATGTCTAGTTGATCATAGAAAAATTTCAGGTCGGCCGGAAATTCAAGATGGCTGCCACTTCAAAAATTAGATTTAAAATAAATAAGTTTGTAGCGACTACTTCTTCAAAACAATAAGAGATATTGATATGGGACTTTTTCTAAAATGATCAGTATGACATGATGTTGGTCCTGGTCGAAAATCGTTTTGATTTGACGTTAAACATGGCTGCCAGCGGCCATCTTTGTTTACATAGTGTTATATAATGAAAACTTGTAGCGACTACTCCTCTGAAACTACTTGACGGATTTTCATGAAACTTCACAGGAATGTTGCTCTTAATGTCTAATTGATCCTAGCAAAATTTCAGGTCGGCCGCCACGGTTAAAAATAGATTTTCAAAAAACAAGTCTGTAGCGACTACTTCCTGAAATCAAAATCAATCAGTAGAGCTTCAAGGTCATTGACCTCTTGTTTTATTATTAGAATTTTGTGTTTCTGGATTTCAAGAACCTCATTACTCAATGTCAAGTAAAACCTCAATGTGTTCTAAGAATGTAATGAGTTTTTAATTAAATTGTTTCATTGGTCCAATTTTTATCACTGAACCAATCAGAATGCTTCATTCATATTTTCATTTGGTTGTTTCTATCATGACATCACTTTCTGGTATTATGACATCACATCCTGGTATTATGACATCACGTCATGCCATTATGATGCAACTCAGTGTGTTTTGAGAACTGACTGAGCATTTAAATTGCTGAGAAACAGATTAAGACTGTATCTCTCAATGAGTAATGAGTTTCTTGAAACCAAGAATCATAAAATTCTAAATATAGAATAATTCTAAAATGATTTAATAGACAGTTACTGATGTTTATGAACGAGAGCTAGCTTCCTTTGCTCAATGATTCGTCTTGGTGTGTGGCTAAATGTATATATTTATTGTTGACATTTGTCATTATGTCAATACTGAATATTTCGATTTGATTTGAATTGTGTATTACATCATTTTTTTTGTGGTAGAGGCAGATCAGCCCATTTTCCATGGGTAGAACCGGTACTGTACCCTTTCCACCATCCGACACCGGCTCACTTGATAAGTCAAGAACCCAGTGGGAATCGAACCTGCAGTGGTGAGAAGCAAGGAAGTTTTAGACGAAGCATCTACTCTCCCAAACAGGGCAATACTGAAGACAAGCTGGAATCGTAACAAAAACAACAAGACAAAATTATTATTTTTTAATAAATAAGTATATTTATTTAAATAGAGTGAAGAAAAAGCATTCAGCATTGTATTTAGGCTGTAATAATATATAACAGAAATAAACAATAATCTATAAATACAGTATCTAATTTCTATGCAAGTATACAATGTAAAATGTCAAAAATAAATTGACAAAGTTGCTAATAAAATATATCACAGTTCAGTGTGTATAATTATGACAGTACAAAACGGTAAACAGCGTAAATACACATGTATTCCATGACAATACGAGATCGTAAAAAGGGTAGGCCTAAATACATATGTATTCTAACAGTTTAATACATTGTCATTCAGAGTAAGTGCATAGCTAATTAAAAACTAATTGGTAGATGCTACTAGCAAGGAATTAATCGCATACTGCTATAAGCTTATGATGAATATCTCTTTTAATGCCCAAATAGGAAGAGTCCTTTCAATACTATATTTGAGATAATTCACTGGTGGTTACTAACCTAACGCTCACTGGTGGTTACTAACCTAACGCTCATGGACTCCCGATAAGGCTTGCTTTCTGACATTATGAGTTACGTGATAAATAGAATCTTACATTCATGCCATTACTTCATATCATTTTTGACTACTTTTAGATTCCTGGTAGGCGCCGTATAACCTTTCATGTGTTGGTGTGCCTCAAAACCTCAATTCAATTCAATTAGATAAACTGAATAACAAACGAGCTCCGTGTATGATCCCCTTTATATAACATTCCTAAAGTATTTTGTTTGTAAACATTTGACATTAAAATACAATATTAAAACATACCTATAGAAAACAGGTTGGGATAGTTATTTTCACATTTTATTCTATGGCCATCTTGTTTCTCGTAATGTTCTGTATACGTTGACCATTAATTTGCGACAACAACTTTTCATATCAGCATCATTGTAATGGCATTAATCTGTTGATCTACTAATGACTTGCTGTATCAATGACTTGCTGTATCAATTTTATGAATAAATTTATCTGAACTTTAAAAAAATTCCACAAAAAACTCTGATGCATCCCCTTTAACCCTTAACCCGCTACATATTATATATAATGAACTGTTCTTTCTCTGAATTAAGACCATTCCATTTATGTGAAAACGGGTGTTTTGGGAAAATGACTGAACAGCAGCCAGACATTGTAAACCCTGATCAGCCTGCGAGTTACAATGGACGCAAAGGCTATTATAGTCGTGCTTAGCGGGTTAAGGGTTAAAGATCATTACAACCTAAACCAAAGAATTTGCTGGATAGTAAGTTAATACATGTATTATACTAATTATATTAAATGACATGTGTTAAAACTATAATACTAAATGACATAACGGAGTGTATCATAATTTTACAAATAAAAGAAGCAACTTAACAAAAGACTAGGCAACATAAACATTATTATACGAATAATTATCGTGATGATTATATGCGGCATGTTGACTACTTGCTGAAGATTCCCGACTTAAAGGGACACATGGCGATCTGGAAGTATTTATTAAGCATTAACCCTTAACCCTCTACATATATATATATATGGACTGTTCTTTCTTTGAATTAAGACCGTTCCATTTATGTGACAAAGCAGTGTTTTGGGGAAAATGACTGATCAGCAACCAGACATTGTAAACCCTGATCAGCCTGCGAGTTACTCTCAGGCTGATCTTGGTTTACAATGGATGCAAAGACTATTATAGTCGTGCTTAGCAGGTTAAGGGTTTATATTTGAATTGGCATCAATAATTCTTCCAGATTGCCTTCAGTCACATTAAATGACAATGTTGGCATTAGTTAATGGTTAATCATGCATAAACATCCAAAGTTTTATATTATAAAAGACTCGATGTGTTCTTCACAAATGAAAGGAATTCTATGGTTCAAAATAAGATTTGTTTTTAAATAAGAAACAATGATAATGTTATGGAAGTTTCATGTAAATACTAATGTAAAATTTGTACTATGCATTTTGATTTTTTAAACTGAGGTTTAAACAAAGGGGTAAAACTGGTTTCTCAAAAAAATGTAGAAACATATATTTTTTTGCATTCAAATCCCATCCAGAAAATTATACCTTGGGAAAATTGGGGTAAGCCGAGAAAACTTGACATTATTTGACATGGCCCTGTGATGTGGGTAAATGATAGGAACCAAACATCATTCAAAAACAGAAGGTCAGTTTTTGATATGTTATGAAGACCAATAGTGGCTGTTATATGAAGCAGTTTGCTTTCATACCAATCCATTTATTATTGTATGTAACCTAAATTTAGTATATTACGTTATCTTTGAAATGAAAAATATGTTTAAACCAAACATGACTTTTCCATTATCTTCAGAGATAGTCTGTAAAAGTTAATTCAAACATTTTTTTTTTTTATAAAAAATGTATGACGGGCCATTTCCAGGCCACTTTGTGGGGTAGGCATAACAAGCCCTAGAATATGTAATGTAAAGCGTGGCCTTTAACTAGTGAACATACTTAACTCTTTCGCTGCCAAATTTCGAATGTCGTTTGCTAAAATTTGAATTCCAAACCTTCCAATAATATTTTATATATGAAGTGTTGTGGAAAACATATTTACTGAGTGGCGAACAGTGTAAACCCTGGTCAGCCTTCACATTATGTGCACGTTGATCTGGATTTACACCGGTAGTAAAAGTCAATGTTTTCGACTGTGGCAGCTGAAGGAAATTAACATACTATTAATCAGTGGAATTTTTTTTTTTAAACACATAACCAGATTTCAAATGCAACATTTTGGCTGACAAATAATATCACATGACAGCTTTAACAACACCAGGTTACACTTTTGTAGAAGGTTCATATACAATCTCAGTTCAAATAGAGTCCAATATTCACCATTATAATCTAAAAACTATTCAAAAAACAAAAGAATTTGTAAGCATGTCTATATGTGTATATACTGGACAAACTTAAAAATAAATAAAGAGTGCTTTAATAACAATATTTCAAAATACTTTATGTGTAAAATACATGTTTCAAAGCTATCAAAGATGAATTTATGACTTACTGAGGAATAAAATAATACTAATTTAACTTCTGCCTCGGATTACAAAATCTCCATATTGTCAGGCCAAAAAATCAATTTTGACATAATTATTTTCCTTTTTGGCGTGTAGGAAGTTTATTGATGCGTAAAAAAAAAGTATGGCAGAGTTGAATGTTAATTGAACAGACCAGTTATAATATTGTTGAAAACACAATTAACTGATGGAACATACCTCCAATAGACAACAATTGCTAGATTTGTAAAAAAAAAAAATAGGAATCTATTTTTACATTTTAAATCAGTTTTATGTATGATTTTAACCGAAATTATCCCTTTGTTGAATGTTATCAACAGATGACGTTGACGTCAGTAACACTTTATGGAGGTCATGACTAAACGTCACAGTTATTTTTGTGTCTGGAGTTAGTTATTAATATTATAGCAATTATGAATATTCTTTCGCTGAGAAATCCCAATCTTTCTCCTATAGAAATGTAATAAATAACAAAATTCGGTATACTATTCCGCGATTAGTTCCGCAGCATTGGTTTTGTTTTACATTTTGATAAATAGTCGTGCTTTGTTCAGTTTCTTTATATATTTTATGAATATCATTGAAACATGGTTTAAAAATATCTGTCTGGCATATTTATTTAATACTTTTTCATCTCAAATCAGAATTGTTGATGATGTATACCAAGCACATATAACAAAAGATCCCTTGAAATGTACATGGTACATACTCATTACGTGGTCCCGCCTTAATTCCATTAAGTGATGGAAAAGCTTATATTAGCGGTGATTTTATAATGGATATTTCGACAATAAAACACGTTTAAAACATGTAATAAAAAAAATGTGATAACCTGTTTAAAAATACCTATTAAATGTTTTAATTTTACAATATGCAAAGCCGAAATAAATGTTTTATTTTATACCCCAGCCAACCCCGTTTTTGCTTCTTGGAGAAGGGGTTGGATGGGGTATGAAAGTTAATACTCGGACTACGTAATGCTTTAATATCAGTGTGTAAGACTGAAAGACTTCAAACAATATCTGGAATACATAATTATTCTAAAGCAAAATAAGCAAATGTTTTCTT
The DNA here is from genome assembly GCA_037043455.1 of Cyrtodaria siliqua. Taxonomy (NCBI): domain Eukaryota; kingdom Metazoa; phylum Mollusca; class Bivalvia; order Adapedonta; family Hiatellidae; genus Cyrtodaria; species Cyrtodaria siliqua. The sequence continues at coordinate 237,717 of JAWPHD010000839.1, forward strand.
ATTAGTTAAAGGAACACACGGCAGTCTAGAAGTTTTTGTTGGTATGGTGTTTTTGTCATTTTCAACACATGTAAGGTTATATATGATGGTCGATTTTTTGTGATGGAGGCAAACCACCCACTTTTCCTGGGTAGAACCAGTACTGGACACCTCCTGCTATCCGTTTTTATCAAGTATTTAAATTAGCGTCTCGAAATATTAATCCCATATCATGTTGACTTTAAACCTGTTTGCATATAATTAAATAACATTTTGAGTTTTAATTTTTTCTTCTTATTCTACCATAGGTTTAAATATATTATTGGAGCAATATAATCACTAGTTAGAATTGTGCACATGCAATTTGCTTTATTCTCTTCTTATAATTATTATTAATGTTTAAATAAATGCAACGTGAGGGGAAAACTAACGGGATGCAGTGAGTATTTAAAAGATCAAGATTGCCATGTGTCCCTTTAATTACTTTCTTTATTAATCAGATCTATAATATAGTATGCGTAATATAAGAATAAACGTGGTCTTAATGAATGTATCAGTGCTATATAATAGTACACAGTTATACAAAGTAGCAGTTTATTATTTTATAACATTATTATTTTCATATTTAAAGGGACACACGGCAATCTTGAAGTGTTTGAAATGAGTGTTTCGATTTATATATTCCGTATCATTTTTACTTTTATCCTGGTTACATTTAAATAAATCAAATTTTAAGTATTCACTATTTTGTCTTATTATACTATAAGTTTTAATATATTATTTGTGCAATAATATCAAATATTAATAATATGCAAAAACGAATTGCTTAATACTATTCTTATATGAGTTTTTAAAAAATGAAGATTGCTGTGTGTCCCTTTCAGGAAGAATTTGTTTTTTTAAACATTCATTAATTTTCCATTTCCAACAACATATTTCCTAGTATTTACATTATTCTCCATTTGACTTACATCATTCTATACCTTTTGTAAGCTATTTGCTTCTAAGGTACTTCTTGATCGACTTCCTTGGTTGAACCAGTGCTAAACAATGCAGATAAAGTGTCTTGCTCAGGGACACAATGGTTACGGCGGGGATTGAACCCACGACGTTTGGAGCATGGGTCCAACGCTCTACCACTAACCCACAGCGCTCCACCATCCATCTCCAACAAAAGCTATCCTTATATGCATTATCCCCACACACCCAATGATGATCATGGGAAAAGTAAGGTTTATCAGTGTGGAAGGCAAGTACAGTACTAATGTAAATATTGATATTTCGCAGTTAGTATTAGTCTATGTCAGAGGTCACTCATCAGCAGACTTTCTTTGTCTATTAAATTTTATACCAAACTTATATTCACCAAATGTACTGGAAACTAACAAATGTCTTGACAATGTACTGGTAGCTAACAAATGCCTTAGCGATGAAATGGTAGCTAACAAAATCTTTTTGATGTAATATTGCAGCTAACAAATGTATTAGCAATGTACTGGACGCTAACACATGTCTTGTAAATACACTGGAGATTAACAAATGTTTTAGTGATGTACTGGAAGCTAACAAATGTCTTGGAAATACACTGGAGATTAACAAATGTATTAGTGATGTACTGGAAGCTAACAAATGTCTTGGAAATATACTGGAGATTAACAAATGTATTAGTGATGTACTGGAAGCTAACAAATGTCTTGGAAATATACTGGAGATTAACAAATGTATTAGTGATGTACTGGAAGCTAACAAATGTCTTGGAAATATAATGGAGATTAACAAATGTATTTATAGAGATGTACATGTACATAACCATGGCTTAGCAATGTTTTTACAGAAGCTAATAAATGTCTCAAAGTACTGCTTATATACAGATATATAAAAATTACATGGTTAGTAACTTAGAATTTCAGCTGTATTTTGGCGAGTGTAAGAAAAGCGATAAATGCGAGCCTCTGGCGAGTATTTATCACTTTTCTGAAAAACAATGTAAATGTACAGTTGCTGCCATCAAAATACAAATGGAGGATAGTTTGTCAGGTAAAGTAACTTTGGCAAAAAATGTTTTCGGCGTTTAAGGATATTTAATATCGATAATAAAAGCAAAATACTTTCTTTTGATAACGTATTGCATTTCTAAATTGATAAGCATAACAAATATTCTGTAAATTTGTAGTTTAATGGCTGATTCCTGACTTTTTAAGTCATCGAATAATAGCGCGTGCAGCCACTTGTATTATACAGCAGTTGAGCGGAAAATATTAGGTTAGTAGACAGTAGCTGTTTGTATAGTAGAAACATTAGTAAAGTACTGTTAAAATACAGATGAACTGGTAACATACAAAATGTATTGGTAACTAATAAATATTGTAACACGGACGTACTGACAATGATAATATATTTGTAACTAACAAAATGTACTTGTTTTGTACTGGTAACTAACAAATGTACGTGCTAGTTTTGTACTGGTAAATAACAAATATACTAGTTTTGTACTGGTAACAATCAAATGAACAACATGTTCATCATAAGAATGTTTTAATGTCTTGCTAGATTGATACATGTTTTACAAGACACAATCTAAAAAATATAATTTCCTGAAAAACGAAATTTAAAATAAAAGCAGAAGGTGTGTTTTTCAGAACTTGCATCTAACAATTATTCTTTGAAATAATACATTTTCATAAATACAAACATAACAAGCAAACTTAAGTTACATGCTTTTAAATAAAGGAACAAAACTGACCATGATTATAACATTTGGTTTGTTTGAATGGTGTTTTACAACATTTTTAGCACATGTTAGGCCATATATGACGGTTGTTTTTTTTGTGGTAGAGGCAGACCACCCCATTTTTCCTGGGTAGATGCCATGCGCAAGAATCAACTTTTTCTCACCTGACAAGTCGAGCTCCCAGTGGGATTCAAACCCATATCAGTGCGAGACGAGAACGTTTAGAACATGATTAAGTCCACCTTGTTGTCGGTAAAATGTTTAGTGTTAATTATAATGTACCTGCCACTAAGCAGTGTTTATTATAATGTACCTTCCACTGTGCAGTGTTTATTATAATGAACCTGCCACTGTGCAGTGTTTTGCCACTGTGCAGTGTTTATTATAATCTACCTGTCACTGTTCAGTGTTTATTATAATCTACCTGCTACTGTGCAGTGTTTATTATAATCTATCTGCCACTGTGCAGTGTTTATTATAATCTATCTGCCACTGTGTAGGGTTTATTATAATCTACCTGCCACTGTGCAGTGTTTTTTATAATCTACCTGCCATTGTGCAGTGTTTATTATAATCTATCTGCCACTGTGCAGTGTTTATTTTAATCTACCTGCCACTGTGCAGTGTTTATTATAATCTATCTGCCACTGTTCAGTGATTATTATAATCTACCTACCACTGTGCAGTGTTTATTATAAAGGACACAAACCCCTTAGGCTAATGTTTAAATTCACGACCTGAAAGAGGCATTAATATACCATCATATGTACCAGTCGCATCATTTATCATCCCATATTTCTTATCTTTGGTCAGTTTTGTCCCTCACTGAAAGTTTTGGTTAATACACAAATAATTGCACGGGGTTGCACATGTGCAGCTATCAGGAGAGGCTCTCAGCACGTGCGTAAAGTTTGCTGTATCTCTGACTAAGCGTTTGAGTCGGCGGAACAAGGGAAGGCTTGCTGTCACTTCTGAAATATATACGAAGAGTATAATCTTATTTATTTCCATTAACAAACAAGCAAAAATTTACTGTTAAAGATATCTCTTTAAATGAAGGTGAACTCTCCCTTTTCCGTACGCCAGATTCGGCTATGTTTTGAAAGTATTCTGTACGCCGAGATTGGAGTCCGGGATGTTGAATGTCGGATTTGCACACCTTTTCATACTCCAGATGCTCGGCCAATAAGATGTTAATCTGGATCCGGGTTATATTTACAACATACTCTGGATGCCATGGGGGAGGTGGGGTTACACCATTTTAAATGCACACAACATGAAAATAAAAACCTTAAATTTACATTTAATTAAAGGGACAGACTAATTGCTAGTAAGTACAGTATCAACTGCTTTGAGGCTGTCTACAGATCTCAATTTAGGCCAGAAATTTAGGGAGAATTCTCCCTCGAGTGATTTTAGGGAGAAGTGGAGATAAGTTAGGCAGACTTCAGGGAGTCGTTCATACATGGATGACGGTCGAAAGAGTAATCACTATATTGAAAATACAATGAAAGCCATTCAAGAGCCAGAAGTTTGCTTACCTCTGTGTGTTGAATCCTTCATTCTCCTTGTTATCAGCACTATTTCCGTGGGAGGCTGTCTTGGCCTCTGCGGCAAACTGATACACAATCAGCAGGCAGTCTTTACACAGCTGCACGATACGACGGCAGCAGTTCAACTCCACCTCACTGATGGAATCAGAACTTTTGCTGAATATTGTCTCCCAGCTTGCCTGGTTCCTGGAAAGATGAAGGTTATGCCAGAAGGTTTACGTATCATACAGGAATTGGGTAACAATAATAACTTTGAACAACAGCAGCATGTTATTCTTTCATTGTTAAATATTTATTGTGCAAAATTATCTTGTATTTCACTTTAAATTTGCACAATGGTGCTCCTTTAACCATGCCCAATAAATGACGTCAATAAGTGAGGCCACTTGCAAGAATATTTCACCAACTCAGCGAAGATCAAAAAACTATGTCGGCTTGTGAAAAGTTTGTTGTTTGACTGTCAAGACGCGACATTTTGATTGATCTTTTATTCATTTATAAAATGACGAATAATTCAGTGCAAAAGGATTGGTTTATTAATGGATTAAAGGGAAAACAAAGTACATGTATGTGGTAAGAAAATGATATTTTTAATTAGGCAACCCCTTAAAAATATTTATGTTTGCCCTTTCCTGACCCTAATTTCATATTCTGGGTAGGTCGGTAGTCAAATATTTTTCTTATTTTAAAAAGCAAAAATTAACAAAAGAAAAGAAAAGCATTGATCTTTGGTCATATTAACCCCCAAAAAAGATGTTCTAAAACTAGGAAAGAGCAAACATGCTATTTTTTTAAGTGTGGCCTTACCATATTATACACCAAACTCAAGAACAATGCTAACACAGTGCCTTCAATTCCTACTACATATTTTCACTGTAATTTAACACCAACTCAAGTCCTTAATATGTTTTGGGACACTAAAAAATTAAACAAAAATTGAAAAACTATAACTTGGGACACCAATTATTGTAATTAATTTATCTTGTCCAAAAACAAACAGTGAATACGGTGCTTTACATGCACCCAATGTGTCTCATTAAAAAGGTGGGGTTTGTGCATCCAATTTGTCTCAATAGAAAATGGCTATCCACTGCTGGGCAGGAAAATTTGTTTCTGAGTTACACGTCCTACATAATATTTGAATGGTCAAATTGATAAATTGTTAAAGAATTCATCAGATTCTGAATTTCTACTCATCTTGCATCAATGAGCACTCATCATGCCGAGCAGATGAGTAGAATTTTCATGCCCTGCACTGTCTGAAAATACACGGATGGTGTCTTTCTTGCACTTTTTATCATTATCATTCTCCCAATACACCATATTTTTGGTACTACAGTGACAGGAATAATGAAAATATAAGGATAAACATTTTTTTGGTGTTTGTGCGGTTTTAAACCCCGTTAATATTTACCATTAAGCACGAACGCGCATTGAATTTTCTATTTACTCCCTGTATTTAAAACCCTATAACTGCCAAAAAGATGTGAATCAATTCTTAATTGTTACTGAGAATGTCTTTAAGTAAAAACTGGTCATATAAGATGTTTACAAAACAATATGAACAAAGTTTATCACTCTAAATAACATATCAGACATGGACGTATAATGGTGTACGTGTTGTTTGAAAGTATAAAATATTTACCCTGAAGATGAAAAGCAATTCCAGAGTCCTTGGCCGTGACTCCACAACAGCCTGTTGAACACACGACTGAACACTCGGTACAACTGTAGGTTGTCTACGTCCGATACGCGCCACGTGCGCTGCAACACTGCACGAACATTTGACCGCACTATGTCTATCACCTACGGAGACAAAGTAGAGTAGGAATACAATGTTTGGACACTTAAAGGTCGTATATATTAGAACTTTATTTGGTATGAATTTTTAGCACTCATCTACATGAAACTGTGTGCAGTTTGACGTCTCTTGGGTTAATGATGAATTATGAAGTAAATTAATTTGTTTGTCTGTTGTTTAACATCGTTTTTTCAGCACAGTTTGACGGTCAATTTTTAGTGGTGGAGGCAGACCACCCACTTTCAGTACTGTATACCTCCCACCATTCGTAAGAATCGACACTTTCTCACTTACAAGTCGAGCTCCCATTGGGAATTGAACCCGCAGCAGATTTAACACAAGAATCAATGAAGTGTTAAAAGGAGGTGACATTTTGTCGTATAAATTGCTAGGATTCACTTGGATCAATAATGGTTGTATGAAGTTCAGAGACTGTAAAAATATACTGGTGTCCAAGCAGTTTTCGGCACATATTTAGACTTAATGAAATAATATTTTTAAAATTGATGTAGGGTTTTCATTTACGATCACCATACGAAGGCTTAGCCATATGTACGTAAATACGATGATATTTAAGTTGATTTCGGGAAACCCCCGTAGACACGTAACTGCACATAAGTACGATGTACAATGAGGATTCTTTGTCACCAATCCGAATAGTTTTCATGATCTTGTTGTCAAAACAATGACACTCCTTCATTTTAAATTTGTTTTTCACCCATAACATTTTATAAAACAAAGTTAGTAATGTTTGCTTTCTTCCCTGCATTAATTATTTACAGTTGCTTCCCTTTGAATTGACCCATATTCTAATGAAACATCTGTTTGCGATTTATTGATATGTCAATGTAAATAGACTATTCCATTAGATGTATGATGCAATATGTCTGTTTTTAAGAACAGCAATTACTATTTTAATGTATCCTCTGCTGTACGTTTAAATTAAATATATAAAAGAGAACACAGTGTCCCTTTAAAAAAAATATATATGCGCATGGAGACACATTGTTCCCCCAACATCAGAGATAAACAAAATATGCCGCTGCTGTTCTTTTATTTGTTAAAACACGTTTTTATATACTTATCGTTGTTTGTTTTTATCTTTACCATTCAGATGAACATGTCCAGCGAAAATGTACATCCAGAATTAAAATTATTGCTAAAAACGTGTTTAAAATGAATATCACGGAAACTGTTAGGCGCCGAAAACTGGTTGGACGCCAGTACTGGTTTGTCAGAAACGTTTGCTGATAAAAAACATGAATCAGAAAATCGGAATCAATGGAAAGAAAGTGAAGGTTGGTCATAAGTGTTAAGATATATCATATCTTAATGTATATATGCATGACTAGTTTATACTCCAGGGTCCTTTTAATCTATTTAAAAGCGGCCCTCTCCCAATTGCAAAAACTCTATATTCCCTTTTTTTTTTATAAAAGTGACACACTTGACTTTCCATAGTTTGTATGTTAAATAAATGCTAAATTCAATACTTGATTGATATTATATCTAAAACATATATTTTAATAAAAGTTTTTGCTTGAAAAACGTTTCCCTAAACTGCGAAAATCACGCTCTTATTTTTCCCAATTTTGACAATCTCACGCTTTTTTCCCCAAATTCAGCAGGCCAAACTTTCTCGAAAAAAGGCCTGTACTCTAGAGCTATAAATGGCTTAGAAATGGGGCTAATAAAGACGCTTTATGGGACTTAATAAAGTGGGGAAAAAAGTCAACGTTGTTTATTATTATGGTTTATTTTGGTATGAATGTCTAGTACCCATCTAAATGATTCTGTGTATGACGACCGACAACTACGGTTATTGATGGCAAGTTGAAAAACCTTAGAGGGACACATGGTAATCTTAAACCTGTAAAGGGTCAAAGGGGTCACTAAGTGATTCTGTTTATACCAAAATAAGTCCCCTCCTCTTAACACTTCATTGATTCTGGGTAAGTTTTTTAATTAGCTTCATAATAAGCCTAGGTAGGTCCTTCAAACTGCACATACACACATACCGCAGATGAGTATTATTTTTTTACAAAATTAGTTTAAAAGGTCAAAAAACTGAACATCATCAATGATCTTTGAGCAGGTATATCTTATACGAATTGATCTTACTCCATACACTTGAGAACAGGAATCCAGTTTTAATTCATTGTGTATTAAAATGTAAGTATTTTATCATTAATAATACTCAAAAACCAAGTCTACTTCCAGTTTGATAGTGTTTTTGACTTCTCTGTGAGAATCAGTCACACTTCCATACATCGTTGGGATTTTGGTAAACAGAATTGATATAAAAAAAGAGACATTAGGAAAATAATTAAAACAGAAAAGAGACAGGTAGGCCTTTGCATATGACCAAAATTATTTTAGATTCAAAGCACCGCTGGTTGTTTATGGTGTTTTAATACATGAAATATCCGCCAATTACCAAGAATCAGCCCCCAAGAGCATCATAAAGCAAAATAAATACCGTAAACAATTATTTTTTTACCAAAGCCATAGATGATACACTGTTTTCAGAAATAAAACACAACAATAAAACACAATTATATAGCAGTGCACAGAATTAGCCAGCTGTAAGTAAATAGCCAGATCGGCTGTGTTTTCTATTAATTTACCTTTCTTCTCTTGATGGAGTCCAGTTTAACTAACCAATATGATGCTATTCTTGGCTTATGAAATTTCCAATTCTCATATAGCTGAAATTGAAATAAGACCATCCTGTGTGACTGTAATTATTTTATAATAAACAATACATTGTCTGACAAATACTAAAAAAAACAATTATCACACGTTGTCTCAAATATAATCTTCTTCAAAGACCCCAAACAGTAAGGTGGAAAACAAAATAGCAGAAACTTAGCCATCATCAAAGCCCCCATATGGGTAAGGTAGGAAACATAACATGGGTAAGGAAGGAAACATAATATTTTTTAACAGAAACTTAATTATTAAAGACAATAATTACCGGTAGCGAGAAATGATGACAAACATAACGAGCTTCACTCAAGGACACAATAACAATGCCACTCCTGGTGTGTGTTGTACTCATATTTCAGGTGCAGTATTATTTTGACAGAATAAGAAGATATTATCAATTCCAAACAACATCATTAACATTTCAGTCTTAACATTATATATTTCATTCGAAAATTAACCGAAATCGATTTGATTTCCTTTGAAGTGTAACTAAAAGGCTCAAAATAACACCATCTTTAATGGGAGGAAATCCACTAGACCACAAACTCATAAATTTGCTGAATGATGTGGTTGGGTTTTAAAGGAGTTGATGCACTATTTTCAAACAAGATTTATTATAAAGGGCTCTGAAAAAAAAATTTGAAAGACTACTATCGGAATGTCATTTGGTCATTGGATTGATTGACCCTAAAATATATTTGGGTCATCTGCTTACCATGGACAGTCTACCCGTGTACCGTTAATGCATGTGGCTATAAATCTTGAAAAGTTATAAGAGAGGAAATTTTCCTTGACATTGACCCCAAAATGTATAGGAGTTATGCTCTCATCATGGACAATCTACCAGTAACGTTTCATGAGTGTGGCTATATGGACAATCTACCTGTAATGTTTCATGAATGTGGCTATATGGACAATCTACCTGTAACGTTTCAGGAGTATGGCTATATGGACAATCTACCTGTAACCTTTCATGAGTGTGGCTATATGGACAATCTACCTGTAATGTTTCATGAGTGTGGCTATATGGACATCTACCTGTAACGTTTCAGGAATGTGGCTATATGGACAATCTACCTGTAACGTTTCAGGAATGTGGCTATATGGACAATCTACCTGTAATGTTTCATGAATGTGGCTATATGGACAATCTACCTGTAACATTTCATGAGTGTGGCTATATGGACAATCTACCTCCAATGTTTCATGAATGTGGCTATATGGACAATCTACCTGTAACGTTTCATGTGTGGCTATATGGACAATCTACCTTTTACGTTTCATGAGTGTGCTATATGGACAATCTACCTGTAACGTTTCAGGAATGTGGCTATATGGACAATCTACCTGTAATGTTTCAGGAATGTGGCTATATGGACAATCTACCTGTAATGTTTCATAAGCGTGGCTATATGGACAATCTACCTGTAACGTTTCATGAATGTGGCTATATGGACAATCTAGCTGTAACGTTTCATGAATGTGGCTATATGGACAATCTACCTGTAACGTTTCAGGAATGTGGCTATATGGACAATCTACCTGTAACGTTTCATAAGCGTGGCTATATGGACAATCTACCTGTAACGTTTCATGAGTGTGGCTATATGGACAATCTACCTGTAATGTTTCAGGATTGGCTATATGGACAATCTACCTGTAATGTTTCATAAGCGTGGCTATATGGACAATCTACCTGTAACGTTTCATGAATGTGGCTATATGGACAATCTAGCTGTAACGTTTCATGAATGTGGCTATATGGACAATCTACCTGTAACGTTTCATGAATGTGGCTATATGGACAATCTACCTGTAACGTTTCATGAATGTGGCTATAAGTCTTGAAGAGTTTTAAAGCAGACAAGGTTGCATCTGAACAGACTGAATCCAGTATACCCTTTTAAACTCTGTTTTGCGGAGGTATAATAAAATTATCAGCATTTCATCGAATGAATTCAGTTCTTATGGTACAAAACACCATTTTCATCTCTTAAAGGGACACCTCTTGCCCTCTACAAATAAAATGTTGACAGAACACCTTTAACAAAATGATGACAAAACACCTTTAAAAGCATCATAAGCACTTATGCGAACCACTTAATATGCATTGTTTACCTACCTTGTCTAGGATAAGATCCGCTTCATGGTCAGACTTCCCAGGAAACTTAATTCTCATGTCGTTGACAGACTGTAATGTTCTACGTGACAGCTCATCTTCACGTTCCTTCACAACGTTCAGTAGGAATGTGTCGTCCTATATGAAGAAAGCATGATTATATTTTATTAAACTATCAACCACATATTAACATGTAACAGCAGATAAATTATGCGATTTTGTTGCTTTAAAAATATTTTAAGCAACCGTTTGTTCTCCAACATACTATAATACATGGTCATAGTCTCCGCAAAATGCCACAAAAGAAAAAAACTACTTGCCACAATCTGTGACAATTTGTTATTGTTATTTGGAATAAAATTCTTGCTTTAATTCAGGTTTACATGTTTTGACAACTTGATTTATCTTACGCAGAGCCTCCGTACAGAAGATGTAACTTTTGTGGCACTAATTTATTTTTATAGGCTACAGATAAATATCCATGCAAACCCAAAGTAAGTACTACACGATATTATCTTCTCATGTGGACCTCTCAAATATCTATATATAACTAGAACTATCACTGAAGGTGATGAATTCCCCGCTTATATTCGAAATCAAAGGGCCTAAATTAGGCGATCAACAATAGGAGATGTAGAGAGACATATTAAGGTCATCAGTTGTTATGTGTATATGAAGTTTGGGAACAGCACATTCAAAACTGTTTGAGGAATGCAAGTAATAAAAATTTGTTACGCGATGCGACAAAAATGTGTTATGCAACGGGAAGTTACGGACAACTTGATTCCTATATAGCCCCCACTTCAATTTGTAAAAGCAGGGGTATAATGAAGTGTAAATAGAGTTTAATTAACAGTGTTGAAGTGATACGGGAAATAATTCCCGAGTGAGATTCTTGCGATATAGAAACGAGTGCGTTTTCGCACGAGTTTCTATATCGCAAGAATATTTCTCACGAGTGAATTATTTTCCGTATCACAACAAAAATGTTAATTAAACTATATAATATATATTCTGTGATGAATTTCTTTTGACACAAGTATTCCTTCTTCTGTCAATCCTTTGGCGACAGCGCGGAGTAATATCATGTTAATTCGTGACGTAACATCGTGACGTCTATCATTTAGATCATAACATTTGTCTACTGTGCTATCTTGCACACTAGGCGAGATAGCACAGTAGAGGAAGGGATATGTTATAGATTTTCTCAAACTATGAAATTTCTATAATTCATCACAGAATATATAATATAACTGAGTCATATATCACTAGACTATAACAGCACACTGACATAAGTAAAACAAAGGTTTGCAGCTAGTTATAGAAAGGACAAAACTGTGCTATTGTAGACTTTTTAATCATAGTACACAAACTTCATAAATGTCGAAGTTCCGGTTTGAAAACTTGAGCCATTTCAGTACTATTTAATGTAAAGAGATTGCAAAACTCTACACCCGAAGTTTGCTCATCTGCCTGAGCCAAATGCCCATTCTATCAATAATGAAACTTTGAAGGGATAACAGTTGGTGGGTTTTGTGTTATTTTAGTCTTTTTCCCAAAAAGAAAGGTCTAATGTAGTCATATACCATTCAATTAACAGCAGCATCTATACATACAATATATAGCGAAAATTCCCGAGTTGCTTTTCTTTTTTCCTTCAGTATATATAGTAACAATAGTTTCGCATCCACCCCTCATTATAACATACCACCGCTGATCGTTGTAGGCTGGTCAGTTTACTGTTACTTCCATTACTTCCTCCTGGCTGTCTAGACAATGATCTTCCCCTCCCCATTCCATTGACACTGGAAGGTCGCCCCTGGCCATCCTGGTTCACTCCAGAATTGGGGCGCGAGTTTAATGTACTGGAGTTGCTGATCCTGCTATTGGTGGAGCCAGGGCGAGATCTGTTGTAGGGGGAGCCACGACGCATGTATGGGGAACCAGGAGGTGACATTGATTCACTTTCTTCATCTTCCGTCTCTTTGTCGGTATTCGGCATTGCGTCAGAAGATGGCATGCTTAACAGAGGCTGTAAAACGTCACAATATCATTTCTGTTAGGTCGTATAAAATAAAGTTTTCTGAGAAATAGTCCTACTGCCTACACTTAGACCTGGATTTAACAAAGCACAAAAAATCAACCACGCTCAAAATACTCAGTATTCTGTACTGGTTTTGAATTAATGCTCCGCAAGACCACTATTTAAAATAATAGTAACTGTTTGTTATGTGTTTGTCTTTAAACCAAGAATATGCCCTTTATTGCATTTTCTTTGCTGTTATATTAACAAATATATCAACAAGTAACTTAACCCTTAACCCACTACATATATATAATGGACTGTAACAGTTCTTTCTTTGAATTAAGACCATTCCATTTATACCATTCCATTTATGTAACAAAGGGGTGTTTTGGGGAAAATGACTGATCAGCAGCCATACACTGTGATAAGTATGCGAGTTACTCGCAGGCTGATCTGGGTTTACAATGGACGCAAAGGCTATTATAGCCGTGCTTAGCAGGTTAACAGTTAACCTCAATTTTTTTTCCTGTTTTATATATTTGCCTTTAAAATAGGAATGAACTAGAACTATCACTGAAGATGATAAATACCCCCGCAAACTATTTTTAGTAAGTGCAAGAGCAATAACTGCATGGCATTGACTGAGCCAAAGAAAGATTGTGTCACGAACATATACACTTCATTTTGATCATGTATACAAAGTTTCGCTTTTCTTGAATACTGTAGAAATATTCTGCTCCACAAGATTGCATATGATGAATATAGCAATTGAATTTTGACTAGTTCAAGAGCAATAACTCAAATTGTGTCACACACATATCTTCACTTCATTTTAATCATGTATACAAAGTTTCAATTCAATATCTTAAAAAACTGTAAAAGAAGTTCACTCCACAAGATTCAACAGATCGACCGACAGACCAACAGACCGCCTGCCGCAGTGACTCCTATATACCCCCTCTCAAACTTCGTTTGCTCGGGTATAATGAATAAAATGAGGTTGTTTTATGTCCAGTTAACACATATAAGGTTATATTGGGATAGCAACCTCAGAGGGAGATGAGATGAAGGATGAAGTTACTAGACATGCCTAAGTCAGAGAGTGAACACATGCGTTGTAGAGGTCTGTTACTCTCAAGCAAAGGCATACTCACTGAGCTGACGAGGCCACTATTCACAACAGCAGTACAGGTGTAACTTACCCGTGGACCTCTAGAACCCCCTGTTTTAGGCCCGTATGTTGTCAATCTCCCCTGCTGCTCATCGGCATCACACTCTGCTATCATGTCAAGAATATCCGACTCCTGAAAGGTATATCCATATTGAAACAGTGCTGTACAGGTTTTCTTATTCATACTGCATTTTCAGTGCCTCCACCGACAGTAGCGTGCTTTTTTTTGTTTTTGTTTTTTTAATCCTCCAAATACAATGCATATATATACGCTTTTAACTGCCTGATAAAGGGGTGACCAAATAAACTTTGCTTTATCTTGCACTGACTAATAAAGCAAAAGCAATGCGAAATTCCTCGGTATTTATAGCGTGATAGTGTGTAACATTATCTGACGTCAAAATGTAACGTCATGAAGGAAAAAAACAATACGGCAGCATCCATATCAAAACATTTTGTTTCAAATATAAAACAAGAGGCCCAAGAGGGCCTGTGGATGCTCTACTGGCTAACATGGCTCTTATAACATCAATGAAGCGAGTGACTGCCATTAACGTTTTTTTGAAAGTTTCGGGAAAAAACAGCTTTTGAACTAAATCAAGGGCCATAACTAAAGAATCTGTTAAAGTTCAGTAAAGATCAGATGAAAATGAAGACCCTACCTTTATCGAGGCAAAATATAGCATTTTTAACTAAATCAAGAGCCATAACTCCTCTGTTACTGGTCCGACTGGTCCAACATAGAGCTAAAAAAATTATTAATTAAAAAAAAAAAAAAAAAAAAAATTAAAAAATTAAAAAAAAAACAAGAGGTCAATGACCTTGAAGCTCTACTGATTGATTTTGATTTCAGGAAGTAGTCGCTACAGACATGTTTTTTGAAAATCTATTTTTAACCGTGGCGGCCATCTTGAATTTCCGGCCGACCTGAAATTTTGCTAAGATCAATAAGACATTAAGAGCAACATTCCTGTGAAGTTTCATGAAAATCCGTCAGGTAGTTTCAAAGAAGTAGTCGCTACAAGTTTTCATTATATAACTCTATGTAAACAAAGCAGCCATGTTTAAGGTCAAATCAAAATGATTTTCGACAAGGACCAACATCATGTCATACTGATCATTTTAGAAAAAGTCCCATATCAATATCTCTTATTGTTTTGAAGAAGTAGTCGCTACAAACTTATTTATTTTAAATCTCTTTTTAGTTGTGGCGGCCATCTTGAATTTCCGGCCGACCTGAAATTTTTCTAGGATCAACTAGACATCAAGAGCAACATTCCTGTGAAGTTTCATGACAATCCGCCAAGTAGTTTCAGAGAAGTAGTCGCTACAAGTTTTTACTATATAACTCTATGTAAACAAAGATGGCCGCTGGCAGCCATGTTTAACGTTGAATCAAAACGATTTTTGACTAGGATCAACATCATGTCATGCTGATCATTTTAGAAAAAGTCCCATATCAATATCACTTATAGTTTTCAAGAAGTAGTCGCTACAAACTTATTTTTTAAAAATCTATTTTTAGCTGTGACGGCCATCTTGAATTTCCGGCCGACCTGAAATTTTGATAGGATCAATTAGACATCAAGAGCAACATTCCTGTAAAGTTTCATGACAATCCGTCAAGTAGTTTCAGAGGAGTAGTCGCTACAAGTTTTTACTATATAACTCTATGTAACCAAAGATGGCCACTGGCAGCCATGTTTAACGTCGAATCAAAATAATTGTCCACAAGGATCTACATCATGTCATGCTGATCATTTTAGAAAAAGTCCCATATCAATATCACTTATAGTTTTCAAGAAGTAGTCGCTACAAACTTATTTTTTAAAAATCTATTTTTAGCTGTGACGGCCATCTTGAATTTCCGGCCGACCTGAAATTTTGATAGGATCAATTAGACATCAAGAGCAACATTCCTGTAAAGTTTCATGACAATCCGCCAAGTAGTTTCAGAGGAGTAGTCGCTACAAGTTTTTACTATATAACTCTATGTAAACAAAGATGGCCGCTGGCAGCCATGTTTAACGTTGAATCAAAACGATTTTTGACTAGGATCAACATCATGTAATGCTGATCATTTTAGAAAAAGTCCCATATCAATATCACTTATAGTTTTCAAGAAGTAGTCGCTACAAACTTATTTTTTAAAAATCTATTTTTAGCTGTGACGGCCATCTTGAATTTCGGGCCGACCTGAAATTTTTCTAGGATCAATTAGACATCAAGAGCAACATTCCTGTAAAGTTTCATGACATTCCGCCAAGTAGTTTCAGAGAAGTAGTCGCTACAAGTTTTTACTATATAACTCTATGTAAACAAAGATGGCCGCTGGCAGCCATGTTTAACGTTGAATCAAAACGATTTTTGACTAGGATCAACATCATGTCATGCTGATCATTTTAGAAAAAGTCCCATATCAATATCACTTATAGTTTTCAAGAAGAAGTCGCTACAAACTTGTATTTTAAAACTCTATTTTTAGCTTTGGCGGCCATCTTGGATTTCACATCAACATGAATTTTTGCTAGGATCAACTAGACTTTATGGGCAACATTTCTGTAAAGTTTCATGAATATCCATCCAGTAGTTTCAGCTGTGAAGTCGCTACAAATAAAAGTTTACGGACAGACGGACAGACGGACAGACAGACAGACGGACAGACGGACAGACGGACGACGGACGCCGCACCACGGCATAAGCTCTGCTGATCTCTGATCAGTAGAGCTAAAAATTAAAAAAAAAAAAAATTAAAATTAAAAAATTAAAAAAAATAATAATAAAAAAAATATATTAATTTAAAAAAAAATTAAAAAAATAAACGTTTGGTAACGATCGGATGAAAAATGAAGGCCCTCTCGTCTTAACAAGGCAAAATATAGCGTTTTGAACTAAATCAAGGGCCATAACTAAGTTGTTACTGGTTCGATATGTTTGGTTTTCAAACTTGTCCGAGCTTTCATTGATATTAACAATCGGATAAAGTTTGGTAAAGATCGGATGAACAATGAAGCCCCAATCGTCTTAATGAGGCAAACTATAGCATTTTTAACTAAATCAAGGGCCATAACTCCGCTGTTACTGGTCCGATATGGCTAGTTTTGGAACTTGCTCGAGCTTTCATTGATATTAACAATCTGATAAAGTTTGGTAAAGATCAGATGAACAATAAAGCCCCTATCGTCTTAACGAGGCAAAATATAGCATTTTTAACTAAATCAAGGGCCACAACTCCGCTGTTACTGATCCGATATGGTTGGTTTTCAAACTTGTTCGAGCTTTAAATGACATTAACAATCTCATAAAGTTTGATAAAGATCGGATGAACAATGAAGCCTCTATCGTCTTAACGAGGCAAAATATAGCATTTTTAACTAAATCAAGGGCCATAACTCTGGTGTTACTGGTCCGATCTGGCTGGTTTTCGAACTTGTCCGAGCTTTCATTGATATTAACAATGTGGTAAAGTCTGGTATAGATAGGTTGAATAATGAAGGCCCTATCGTCTTAACGAGGCAAAATATAGCAATATAGCATTTTTAACTAAATCAAGGGCCATAACTCCGCTGTTACTTGGCCGATCTGGCTGGTTTTCGAACTCATCCGAGCTTTCATTGATATTTACAATCTGTTAAAGTTTGGTAAAGATTGGATGAAAAATGAAGGCCCTATCGTCTTAACGAGACAAAAGTTAACAACGGACGGACGACGGACGGACGGACGGACGACGGACAACTCGGCATCCCATAAGCTCTGCTGGCCTTCGGCCAGTAGAGCTAACTAGTAAACTATTCCAAAAATGTGGATCTCGGCACAAAAACGCTTTGTTTTCTAAGCCTCGCCTAATAAACTTGATAGTAAAAGGCACTGACATAATATTTTTTTAAATCACACTGTCTCAAGATCAGTCACACAGAAGGAAGAGTATTTTCAACATGAACTACCGGAGTTATCCCCCTTACCTTCAGTTTGTTGTTGTACACCAGCTGTATCTCCTTGTGCATGGATGGCGCCCGGCCGGCCATTAACGTTGTATACGCTTTCTCTAACAGCATGATATACTTCTCCTGTCTTGTTCTGTCTTCTGTCGGAAATATTCGGATAAAGCGGCCTCGGTTTCGGTTCTCAAATTCTTCCCTTGAGCTAGCCTTTTTAACTTGTAATAACAGTTCATTCTGTAAACAAGAACGATTTCAAAATGAATGTTTAATATTAACCTCCGCAAGGGCAGAATTTAAATGCTGCAGAAAATGAATCTATAATGCACTGCAATTCAGTTAGATTCAGCAAAGTATTCAACACGTTCCTTAAATCTTTAATTCCTTCTTTTTCGCTGCGGGTTTGAATCCCACTGGGAACTCTCCTTAGGCTCAACTGAAATCCAACGTTAACTCCAGAACTGTATTCTATAGTGCAATGCACAACATGTTTATGACAAAATACTGGCCATAATGTTGACTATGATTATAGTCACAAAATAAAATACTGACCATAACTATAGTTACAAAATATTGGCCGTAATTATATTAACCAAATGTTGACCAAAATATTGACCATAACAATAATTACAAAATACTGACCATATATATTAAACAATAATTACAAAACAATAATTACAAAATACTGACCATATATATTAAACAATAATTACAAAATACTGACCATATATATTAAACAATAATTACAAAATATTGACCATATATATTAAACAATAATTACAAAATATTGACTGTAATTATAATAACAAAATTTTGACACAAAATGAACTGAAATGGTTTTTTACGTTCCGCTAACACATCATATTTGATTTTATGGTATATGCATTTACAAGCTCCGTTTACTTTCAATGTAACAGGAAACGTCAATATTAGCTTATACTGACATGTAGTAAAGTCATATTGGGTGTGTAATGTATACTCTTTCGTGATTGGTGTAATTTTCTGTTGATGTGAAAGTATGTCACGTGATGTAAACAATTTTGACTTCATTGTGAAAATTCCCACCATGTAATGACAATATGTTTGTTTCAAAATAAATGTTTTTGCTAAAAATTAAATGTTACAACCTATTTTATTGTTCTAATTTACAAATGTATATGTAATAAAAAGGTTATTAGATTTATATTGGGATATATGCACTTGTTCTTCGCGTACAATTATTGCGCTCCTAAAGTTGCGCAATATTAATATGCGAAAGAGCGCGTACATATATCCCAATACAAATCTAATAACCTATAAATATTGGAACAGAAACATCAGAGGTCAATGAGATAAAGTTCCCATCAGACAGGCCTCTGCCAGGGAGCCAACCCACATTTGGCGAAGTTATGAAGCTCAAGGGTTTACTCACTGAGCTACCCAGGCCATTGTCCCTAGGAATAATTACAAAATATTGAATATTTGAGTCCGATGAAACAAACTAACTTTCTATATTTAGATATTTATATACTGAAAGGAAAAAGAAACGCTAATCAAAAAATTGCCTTTACTACACTATTATAGACTCCTACTTCCACGTAATATTCCAAATAGATCTCAAAATGTTTTGTACAAAAAGGGGCTACATCTAATACAAACAGGACAACTCTGTCATGTAGTAGACCTTTTAATCAGTGAATTTTGAAGTTTTGATCGAAAAAGTCAAGCCATTTCAGTATTGTGTTTAATGTTAAGAGATTACAACCTTTAAAGCCTCACGTTTGCTCACCTGCTTGAGCCAAATGCGCATTCTGTCAATAATGAAACTTTAAAGGGGTAACCATTAATGTGTTTGGTGCTGTTTAAACCTTCTTTCCGAAAAGACAGGCTTAATGTCGCCCTGTACCATTCGATTAGCAGTAACATATTAAACATACAATATATAGCGGAAATACCCATTATGGGTTTCTTTTTCTTTTCAGTATAACTTACTAATTCTTCTTTTCTGCGCTCGATGCTCAGTCGTTTCTTGTCATACTCTGAGATATCTGCAGTTTCTGAAACGCGCTTTGTTGGTCGAAACAGACGCTTTTGAGCCTCCATCTTTTGAGCAGCTAGGTTCTTCTTCTTGTCAGTCATCCTATGACAAAGAAAGCAAATAATTTTACTTTGTGATAAACTTCATGGGAAGGGGCCTGGGGCATATAATTATATATTTCATTATTTGGCAGAAGTGTCCTTCAGTATTTGAAAGAAATCTTCGCACAATCTTTCTATATTTGGCAGCAGTCTGTACAGAATCCAAGCTTCAATATAGTGCAGAATCATGTACAAAATCCCTAAATAAGACGACTTACTTGATGTTCAACAACCTGAGGGTATCTTCTATTAAGGCTGATTTTATGTCAAAATCTATCTTTTCATCAGTTCCAAAACTTGGTGAGCGATTGATCTGAAATGAAATATTCCTCGATAGATTTGTGTGCCCTAAAACAAATACTTTTTTCTCTTAAAGGGACTAAAGGCGATCGGAAGAATCATGGGTGCAGGGGTAGAATTTAACTTTTTTACCCACTTGCTTTTATTTGTGAGTGCAAATGTTTTCAACTCGTAAATATGCATTCTTACTGACATTTCTGCACATAAATATTTTATTCAAGCCTTATAAATAAGCTTGTGTTGTAAAAGACAACAAGTTTTACTCTTCCAGATTGCCCCTAGTCCCTTTAAAGAACTCGGTGTAAACAAAACTAGAAATCCACCGCCGATTCATATGTCACGCCTAACGGGGGCAGGACTTAAAAATAAAAAGGTCAATAATGCTTAAATGAAAGTTTGTAATTATTTTAGTAACTAAAAACAATAGAGTTTGCAGTTTGATGAAATGACATTTAAGTGCATTTGTTTAAAAACAAAACGCCATTCTATTAAATAAAATCATCAGCTCCAAAAAGTAGGTCAAGGTCATAGATGAAATCCATGCGACCAAAAAGATGCACTACCTAAGACACAACTATGTCAAAATAGATTGTTTTGTCTTCCAAAGATTAAGCTATAAACTAGGTTTAAAGCATCTAGTGCATAATTATAGTTCATGAGAAAGTGATGTTAATGTAACAATTAAAGTTATCTGCCCTTTGCTTGGATGGTGAAGGTCACATCCACATTTGCTTTTTGACATGTTGTGATGTCTATCCAAGAAAAAATTACAAGTAAAGTTTGATAGGTCTAATGCATACAGTTTGTGAAAAAGAGACCTAAACACCAAAGTTGAAGGTAAAAATTATACGGTTATCTGCCCTTTGCTTGCAGAGTCAAGGTCACATCCACATCTGCTTTGTCACATTGCATTGTACCACTCAAGATACAACTATACGTTGCGATGTACCACCCTAGATACAACTATAAACAAAGATTTAAAGGTGTAATGCATACAGTTTGCGCGACAACTGACCTCAACGCAAAAGTTGAAGGTAAAATTATTAAGTTATCTGCCCTTTGCTTGAAAGGTCAAGGTCACTTCCACATTTGCTTTATCACGTTGCGTTGTACCACTCAAGATACAACTATACGCAAAGTTTTAAAGGTCTAGTGCATACAGTTTGTGGAAAAGTGACCTAAATGCAAAAATTGAACCTAAAAATTATTAAGTTATCTACCCTTTGCTTGGAGGGTCAAGGTCACTTCCACATTTGCTTTGTCGCGTTGCAATGTACCACCCAAGATACAACTATAAGCAAAGTTTGAAATGTCTAGTGTATGCAGTTTGTGAGAAAATGACCTAAACGCAAAACTTTGAATGTTACGCCTTCGCCGCCGCCGCCGCCGGAAAAGCATCACCTATGTCTCTTTTTTTCTTCGAAAAGGCGAGACAAAAATAGTTACCAGTACTAAATTACTAAGCACAGAACAAACATTTTTTAATTTAGATGTTTTTTTTTTATTGAAATGAGCTAAGTCAAACACTTCCATTAAGCTAGACTCTATTGTAATCTTCATCTAGTGTAATATTTAGCTGTATTCTATTGTTATTTCATCTAGTGTCATATTAAATAGCTGTCTTCTATTGTAATCTTCATCTAGTGTAATATTTAGCTGTATTCATTTGTAATTGTAATATATAACTGTATTCCTATATTCTTATTTTAATCTAGAATAATGCATAGATGAATTCTATTGTAATATTCATCTAGCTGTATTATATTGTTATTTTCATCTAGTGTAATATGTAGCTGTATTCTATTGTAAATTTCATCTAGGGTAATATGTAGCTGTATTATATTGTTATTTTCATCTAGTGTAATATGTAGCTGTATTATATTGTTATTTTCATCTAGGGTAATATGTAGCTGTATTATATTGTTATTTTCATCTAGTGTAATATGTAGCTGTATTATATTGTTATTTTCATCTAGGGTAATATGTAGCTGTATTATATTGTTATTTTCATCTAGTGTAATATGTAGCTGTATTATATTGTTATTTTCATCTAGGGTAATATGTAGCTGTATTATATTGTTATTTTCATCTAGGGTAATATAACTGAATAGCTGTATTATATTGCGATATTCATCTAGCTGTATTATATTGTTATTTTCATCTAGTGCAAAATATAGCTATATTCTATTGTATTTGTCATATTGTAATATTCCTCAAGTGTAATATTATACAATTATGGACTTTTCAGCTGTTATACATGATGTGATATGCACCAAAAAAATCATTATTGACCGAGGCGATAGCCGAGGTCAATAATGATTTTTTGGTGCATATCAACATCATGTATAACAGCTGAAAAGTCCATAACTGTTTTATTATATAACCCTCAATTTACAATTATATAAAACAGGTCAATATCAAAAAAACAATTATATAAAACAGGTCAATATCAAAAAAACAGGTCAATATAAAAAAAACAGGTCAATATCGCTAGATATTTTTTCTAAAAAATTACTTTTTAGCCAATGAAAACGCGTCTATTTATAGGTTATATAATAAATAGCTATATTCTATTGTTATTTCATCTAGTGTCATATTAAATAGCTGTCTTCTATTGTTATTTTCACCTAGTGTAATAAATTGATGTAATATATTGTTATTTTCATCTAGTGTAATATATAGAGGATCTTACATGAGTACTCATTCATTATTGAATTTATTAAACGAGTTGGCAAAATGATATAATGCGAGGCTCTTGCCGAGCATTATATCATTTTTGCTGACGAGTTTCATAAATTCAATAATGAATGGGAATGAATGTAAGATTCTATTTATCACATAACTCACATATCGACTTTTATTGCATTTTGCCTGTCGCTTCAACACGTCAGAAAACGTACATTTACGTGACTTCCATGACGTCATTAACGTTATGTTATACCACTAGTGGAATATCGAAAATACTTAATGGTGTTATTACACTCCCACACCGCTTGTTATGTGATAAATCGCTGTATTGTATTTCATCATGTTCATTTACTGTTATGTATTTTATTTAGTATACAGTGTTCATACTGTATACAAATGAACTGGATGTTGTTTAACGACTCATCAACACTTTATAGGCTGAACTGAACAACAGATAAATAACTGCATAACAAACCATAAGATTCTTACCTCTAATAACCAAGGCCTCAATTTATTATCAATGAGCACATCAAATCCAAGCACCTCAAAACACACACTATCCCCCGCCAGTGCGGCACCAGGCCGACACATTCTATACGCATGAAGAATATGCGGATGTCCAACAAGTAAGGTTTTCACAATCATGTCACTAATGTTTTTCCATAGTAATGCGACATCATAGTCGTGTCGGCGGAGGTATTCGTTGAAGGATTTTATCGATCTTTTGCTGCCAGCATCAAGAGATGCACCTTTCTCATAGAATTCATTGTGTTTGTTTACTGAGTAGTTCGTTAAATGCATGTACAAATGATTCTGAAAAAAGAAAGTTTACCTAATTAATAAATTGTATAAACAAATGGCTCTGCAATGGAAAGTTTGAATATTTCGGAACATAATAAACATAATAAAGTTATGTGATATAAAAATAGTTATCATAAGAGGGGCATATTTGCCCCAATGGAAACTTTGTCCCTAAATTATTCCCTTGACCTTTCACATAACAAGATTTAATTAAAGCAGAATAATTAGTTCCAAAGTTACACAATGTGGACACATAGCCTATAAAACGTTTTAAAAAACTGATCATATGCATGACCCTTGACCTGATTTAGTAAACGACATGTGTCTGTATAAAATACAGTTTTAAACCAAGTTTAATTACAAGTATAATAACATTATCTCAGATTTCAAAGTTAAACAGGAAATGTCATCAATAAGTGACAAAGACAAACAAATTGACTAATTTGACATTTGACCTCCACCAAGCGTGACCTTGACCTTTGAGGTACAGACCCGATCCTTGCACTCATTGTGGTTAGCATTTGTGTGAAGTTTCATGGAAATTCTTCAGTTCTTTCAAAGTTATGGCTTTGACGATTTTTGTCGGACAGAAGGACGGATGATCAAATGGATGGTGCGATCACTATATACCTGCCTTTGGGGGCATAAAAAAAGTAGACTTTAATATATTATAAATGCATATACTATGACCTTTGAGCTGAATGTATGAACTCAACACTGACGTATTATTCTCCATTGGCGGGTGTTACCGATACTTACAATATTATTCTCCATTGGCAGGAGTTACCGATACTTTATACAATACTATTCTCCACTGGCAGGAGTTATCGATACTTACAATACTATTCTC
This sequence comes from Cyrtodaria siliqua, assembly GCA_037043455.1. Lineage (NCBI taxonomy): Eukaryota > Metazoa > Mollusca > Bivalvia > Adapedonta > Hiatellidae > Cyrtodaria > Cyrtodaria siliqua. The sequence goes on from JAWPHD010000839.1 coordinate 262,501, forward strand.
CATTGGCAGGAGTTACCGATACTTTATACAATACTATTCTCCACTGGCAGGAGTTATCGGTACTTACAATATTATTCTCCATTGGCGGGAGGTATTTTTCCGTGCTCATTCTCACAAGTCCATCATTGAATAAAAATATTCGAAGTGGGTCAATTGATGTGATTAGGACATAAATACGTAGATCAAACTTGTACCCATCCATCAACAGCGGCTTTTCCACATACTCCTGCACAATAATGTGCTCCGTTGGAGGAATCTTATCCGTGTTCTTGAAGAGACTGATACTGTTAAAAAGACAAACGTTAAATCAGTATTCCATTCCATATACAATATAAACTTAATTTCGGAGGGAAACAAGTGTAAAATAAAATGTCTTGTACACCGTGGCCTAGATAGTAAAGATGCTGCGTCTATAACTTTCTCGCTTCTCCCGCCTGCCGTGTCTTATTTTATCCGGCTATGAGCTTCAGGTAAGGTTGCAGGTTAAAGTTTTATGAAAAGGAGTATAACTCTGTCATAATGAAAGTCAGAGTTATTGGACATGTGTAACAACATTCCTTGAGGTAAAATGAAGAGTGTGAGAAGATTTATCAACATAGGTCAAATACTTTTCAAGTTATGGCCAAGGTTAGGTTGCAGGTTAAAGTATGACGGATGACGGTTGACGACAGACAACACACAAAAATTGATTCCTAAGTGTCTGCCATGCTACGCAAAAAGTGTGCAACTATGTAAGATCCATAAATGAAAAATGAACACAATGTTTGGTCCATATCCTGTGCAAAATAGGCAAGTTGTTTTAAAAAAAAATGAACACAAGCTCAGGCAGACGCCAAAGTGTTTGCTAGATCTAATCATAAAGTGGCTCAACAAAAATTGTATAAATAGAAACCTGGGATTTTACGCTTCTTAATAATGAAAGACATATTATCCTACTCACCCGTGACCCTGAGCACCATTTGAAGGTTTGACAATAAACGTTTTTGATTTCTTCCTTGCTTTTAAATCTTTTGTGTGGTTTTGTAAGATATTGTAATCCGACGGTAAAATCCATGTTCTCGGAACAAAGTTGTACTCCTCAGGTACTGTTTTGGCCATCCTGAAAGTGAAGAGGATAATCACGTACTCATATGAAAACAATCAAACTGGCATGCACATTATTCTGCCATCTGACCATCGACGCTAGAAGCCATGTATCATTCAGTGAGATGTTCATCAAGACATACTACATGCTGAATATTTTAGAAACATGTAGACAAGACAGGTATCAAAGTTAAATTCACAAAAGGAATTGAATTGAATGCTTTTAAAATTAATTGCTTTTAACAACCCATCATTATTTATAGGTTATTTAGAGCTGCCACTCTCACCACTGCGGGTTCAAAGCCCATTGGGAGCTCAACCTTAAAGGGACACATTGCAATCTTGAGTTTTATTCAAACATTAAAATGTGCTTCTCAATTTAGTTATCCGCGTCATTTTGACTTTATTTTACCAAATTTTTAAATATATTATTGATGCACTATTATAAAAAGTTAGTAATATAAAATTATGTAAAAATAATTTGCTTTGAACTATTCTAACAATTACTATTTTAATGATTGAACAAATGCAAGTGAAGAGTTTTTAAAAAATCAAGATTGCCGTGTGTCCCTTTAAGTGAGAAAGTGTCGATTCTTATGTATGGCGAGAGGTATACAGAACTAGTTTTACCCAGGAATAAGTGAGTGGTCTGCATCCACCAAAAAAATTGACCGCCATAAATAGCCTAAAATATGCTGAAAAATAACGTAAAACCCCAAACAAACAAATTTAGAGCTGCCCCAGATAGAGGGGAAAGATATATAGCAATCCAGGAACCTGCCCTCTTTGGGAACCTGCTCTCTTTTCTTTAGCATGCTCAGATGATGGAGACCACACAGCTTATGTCCCCATCCAACTGACGAGACCAAGGAAAAGTGAACTCAGCAGCGCCAATGAGGCTGGAACCTGGGCCCTCTGGTTTCAAGTCCACCGTGCTATCCACTGGGTCACGCCACCCCCTGCAATCTGAAATAGACTCTCATCTGTACTTACTTCATCATGTTTCTGGCGAGATTATCCTTCCTCGTTACCTCTCCCATACCCGGAAAATGGTTGATTCTTTGGTAGGGCTTCATATCAGATATCCTCTCAGTCGAGACAAAGGAGTCATTCCAAATCAGGAACCTGAAAATGTCACAGACTTAATTATTGGTATTACGAAATATACTGTACAGATTTTCATTTCAATCTCTTTCTTGAATAACTGTTTAAGATATAATAAATCTGTACCTGTGTTTTATCGGTGAATAAAATACAGTTAGGAGTTCGGATGCGTAGTATTTAAATCAAGAGTGCTTTTAATAGCACGAGTGATTTAATTACTCGCATCCGAACCGAACGACTAACTGTATTTTATTCACCGATAAAATACTAACTGTATTTTATTCACCGATAAAATACAGGTACATATTTATTATTTCGATTCTAACGCAACAATAACCCCATTGTTTACGCTATTGTTTGGGCACTATATATTATCTCGGAGGTCAAGGTAATCAGGCTGCTATGTTTACAGGCGGTTCCATTAGGCGCCCCCGTATGCAAAGTTCTGCGATGTACAATATGTTCAAATACACTACCAAGTGATGTCATGTAACGTGACGCTTCCAACAGATGAAATATACGCGGGGAATTAAGGGAACAGCTGTATTTTATCGTAGAATAACACAGAGCTTTCTCTCTTCTTTGTGTATATGAAAGACTGCGCAGGTAGCGTTAGAATAATCAATCATGAGCAGTTGGTAATCATTTAATCAAATATCTTGCGAGACTTGCTCAGTGGGTAGAGCTGCAGACACATGCAACATTCCCAATCTAAAAGCTGCAAGTTGTGGGTTCGGTGGGCGTTTATATGGGGGTTCACATTATACACTGGTGTTTAGCCCTGCTTGCTGCCAGTGTTATGCAATACACAGCATTTATGTGAAACACTTCATTATACTTTTGTGTATTATGCGATGAAACACAGCGAATGTGACAAAAACTTTTTTTTTTCAAAAAATAAATATACAGTCAAACAAGTTTTACGACACCCACCAAAGTCATAGAGAAAAATAGTCTCTTAATACAGTTGGTCTCTTAATACAGGTGCATTTCAATTTAAAACAGTACAATTGGGAACTGAACCAGTGATTTCTAAAAGCAGACAGTCTTAAATAGTGGTCTCATGAATGGGTTTGACCACATTGCTAAAACTGTATTCTTCCAAACAATTAAAAAGTATAGCTTTATACTCTATCGAAATTAACACAATAATATAATGATGGATCCTAAAACACGAAAATGAATACCAAGCCATATTTACCCATTTGGGTCATCGTCCTTGGTAACTGAGAATCCTATGTGTTCTACCATTTGACGGACTGAAATAAAGATGGAACAAAACTTAATTATATATAAGTTGTTTTAGGGACAAACGGCCATCTTGAAGTGTTTATCAAACTTTAAAATTAGCGTCTCAATTTACTTATCCAGTATCATTATGACTTTAAGCCTGCTGGCATAAAATAAAATAAATTTTGAGTTTCTATTTTTCGTTTTAAAATGCTTTACGTGGATATGTAGGCGAATTCATTGGTTGTATTATTCTTGTGTATTAATAAACCACATAAAATCTGGTTAAGTAATAGATCGAGTCGAGTTGGCTTATTTAAACACAGAGATGGGCATAGCCCATCGAGGTGTTTAAATAACCAATGAGCTGAGACAGACTCTATCTTTTTTATTTATTTAATATTTTATTGCTTGATGTTATTTACATAAATATATGTGAAATAAAAATTACAATAATAAATAACATTATTTACAAATGGATTGGACCAGAGTTATCACAACATCAGTTACGGTCCTTTCCTATCTTTTTTGGAGCATGGTGTACTTAGTAACACTGTGACGTCATATTGACAGTACTCTAAATTCCAATATCTGGTAGTTGTAGTATCCTTTAGATACCCTAAATTAAACGATTTAATGCTCTGCATTCATCAAAGGAAATGTCACCGGCCATGCTACAAATTATGTTAAATTATATTCAAAACATTTCACATGGACATGATGGAAATGAGACGTAATAATAAAATACGCCGAAAAATTTAAGAAAAGCAGGACATACTTTTCACATTTATAAACTAGATGCAAAAAGACTCAAAATATGTAAATAAGCCTTAAAATACCATAGCATGTGTAAAAAAGTTGTGAAGTTATGTGAACAAAAATATACATAAAAAGTATGTGTGAAAAAGTATGTGTTAACTATTATTACGCATGTTAATGTGTGATGATGACAATAACATTAAGCATAATAATATTCTAAAGTTATTTGTCCACTCCATACATTCATTATACTTACTGACATCGTATCTAGTGCCACTTAAATTAGCTGTGATCATACTACGTCTTTTCTTTCGTTTAGACTTTGGTTGTAAGCGTAACCGTCGCTCCTCCTCATGGTCCACTCGTTCATGATGGTTACCAGCCTTGGTATTGCTGATACGATCATCCGAGCGCTGTGGCCGGTACCCCGATGAAGACCCTGTGGTTCCTAGCACCATGCTGCCAGGAGTTTGGTGTGAGTACTGAGAATGGAGGGATGACAAGGTCACATCTGCTGCGAAAGATAAAAATAATTTCATATAATTAAAGTCCTAACCGCCATCAACAGGCACATTTTACAACAGATGTACACCTTTCTAAACCTACTGACGATGAGGTATAAATATAAATAACTTATGGCATATATTTTGAGAATCAAAACTTAAGACACAATATAAAAAATGGCTTTAAACAACTAGGCCAAACACCAAAACTAGAGCATTGAATTAATAATTGATTTTACGCATATTCAATCACATATATATTTTAAGAACTCATCAATAAACCTATACTTTTAATCAGCATGTATAAACATTATTATATGAACACTTGGGTTTTGAGTTTTGACAAATGGTTTTGTAGTATGACTTTGTCGTTATAATTTGGCATTTTAGTGTCTTTATTATATGTAGATATACAAACACGTGTGCTCCAAATTAAAGTCTGTCATATGTGTGATTTGAAGTGCCAGCACTATGCAAAGATATATCAAGATTCGCAGCACGTGCAACACGTGCAATATAGAGGAGCGATGTTTGTACCTACATCCCATGACCAGGAAAACCTTAAATTACGGGAGACCTAGATAAGGGCTAATAATTTTGACAGTTGTTTTAAGCCATTTATCAAAATCTGTGATCACAATTCTTCAGAAAGACAAGCAAACAAGAAGTCACATGACCTTTATTATCCCAATCAATGACTCACTGCTCAATAATCCAATAAACACTATTTACGTTTGAAACAGCATGTAACTATGTGTTGTACTAACTCGGTAGTTAAACAAAATGTATTACTGTTCAATTTGAAAAGCTAAAAGCTTAGTATATATTGGCAAAATTCCACTCTTAACCTCACTTTTCACAGCCAGCACATTAATAAACTCTGACAAATAGTAGTAAAATACTTCCTAAGTAAACATACACTTAATGCCTTGTCAATAAGCACATATACATACCGCATTATCCCTAATAAATGCCCCTCCCCTAAAAAACGACACCCACCACACTTTTTTCAAAAATATTTTTTTAAAACTTACCTAAAGATGCAAGTTAAATCTGCTCCATTCACAACGGCACACACAAAATCACTAGAAAACTTAAAATCCGATGCACTGATTGACTGACATGCGGACTTCGGTTTCCTTGATAAAGAAAATCATTAAATAATGTCTGATTTAAAAGTTGAATTATGTATTTTTGGTCTCAAACAAACGCCCCCGTTTTCAAAAAATGTATGCTCCCGGGGGCCTTTATTAGGGATTATGCAGTACCAAAGGATCTAAAATGAGTATCAGTTTGATATTATTTATTAAACAAATTGTTACCTTATTCAGAAAGGTATTAATCAAATTTACAAAAACAAAAATGTCATAAACCCAATAATTATTTCAATAAGATAAAACCATTGTTATATTATTTTTTGCCTCTCATGCAGTGTTAATGTTATTTGGTGCAAACAGTACGAATGTATGTATGTATGGGGTTGAACACCACTTTCAACAATCTTTCAGTCAAATCATGATGGTATCCACTTGTAGCAGTGAGCTCAACACTCAGTTTTATAGTGGAGCACTATAGTCTAGTGGTAGAGCGTTTGACCCATGATCTATATTGCTTAGTACTGGTTCTACCCAAGAAGACATCGAGAGATATAAATAAGTTGAGAGAGCTTTCGTTACTATCACTGTAATACAAATAAGTTTAAACTAATTATAACTTTATATTATATATTCTGTGATGAATTATAGAAATTTCCCAGTTTGAGAAAATATATAACATATCTCTTCCTCTACTGTGCTATCTCGCCTAGTGTGCAAGATAGCACAGTAGCCAGATTTTAGGAACTACTTTCTTAGCAGGTTGAAGAACTGTTAAAAACTTCTGAATTTGAAGAAGTAAGTGGTCCTGAAATGCCTATGCAACCAAAAAATGCTGGAAATGCACCCTGAACCCAGCCATCATCGTCTAAAGGACGAATCCAACCTGTGCGTGTGCAGCAATATCGTGACGTCACACAGCGTCGGTAACGTCACGATATTTAAGTATTACTCCACGCTGTCGACAAAGGAGTGACAGAAGAAGGAATACGTGTGTCAAAAGACGACTGGAAAGAAACTCATCACAGAATATATAACATTGTTGTCATGATACGGAAAATTTAAGCGCACTCGTTTCTATATCGCAAGAATCTTTCTCACTCGGGAATTATTTCCCGTATCACAACAACAATGTTAATTAAACCCTATATAGTGCTGCCACAATGGAATACCATGATGCAGACACATGATACCCCACCCAGTCACATTATAATGACCCCAGGCCAAAATGAGTCCCAGAACTACCCTGTATATACTGAACGTCAAGCAAGGGAGCTACTAATACCAGTTTTATAAAGTCTTTGTTATTACCACGACCTACCGCATGCGAGGTGGACGCTCCACCACTAGGCCATGCCATGGTCAGTGCAAAGAGCAAAAGATTTTCACCTGAATGGCTGAACTGATTACGTAACATGTGTACTTTAGTAATAAAGATCTAATCACATTAATAAAAGGCCGATACAGCACATTAAAACAATTGATTATCGAACCCGATAATTGTGTGGTTTATTAACCACCAGTAGCTGCACCTCATTCCTATTAATTCTCATATTGTTTAACTAGAAATATGTTCATAGAACACGAATGTCCCCACTATTGCTTCACATATTATTTCAGACACAAATTTTGTGAATGTTTACTATTCCAAGGGGCATAACTCTGGAATTACTGAGGTGATGAGGCCGATAATCAAACTTGGCCGAAACACTGTCCCCATATACAATTTGAACAAATTTGGAGAATATTGGATAACAAATACCCAAGTTAGAGTCCGGTTATTTTCTTTAATATAATTACACTAGCGTATACAGGGTCCAGATCATACATGTATGTCCATGTTACTGTAGATAAAATATCAAAAAAATTCGATGCACGCCCTCAGTATAAAAAATGTTATCCCTCGCTTCCCTCGCTCGACGCATAAAGGCTAATGAGTGGTTTAATTAACACATTGTTAAATCCTTTTATTTGAAAACAGACTTTTTTACCCTATCAATGCACTACCTCAACCGTTTTATGAGGCTAGAAACGGACCCGAAAATTGACCAAAATCTTACGCCCCCCCCCAAGCTGAAATCCTGGATCCGCCCCTGAATTATACCTATAATAGTAATATTATAGGGATTCAAATCTAATTTCTAAAAGGATTTATATGGACCTGATGATACACCTTTATAAATAATGTTTATGTTCAGTTATTCCCTAAATTATTCAGACTCCATTAAATGTATCATTTGACATTTTAATGAAGATTTAAAGGCAGACAAGGAATTACTGAGTTTTTTAAAACGTGCAGCATCTCATTAGTTTGCATATTTTGAGATCTTTTATTAATAATTAACTGAATAAGTTCAAAGCAAATTTTTTTTGCATATTACTACAGCGTTTTTTTTCACCATTTTGGGAATGGGTCCGTGACCGGTCAAATTGGGAAAAAACACGCGATTTTTCTCAAAATTGGGAAAAAATGCGCATTTTTTCTCAGAATTGGGAAAAAAAATTGTTTTTGTATTTTGTTCAATTTACACAGAAAAGCAGAAGAAACGTCGAAAACCCTGGTGAAAAACTATATTAAGAAGATTATTCTAAAACATTTTACAATTTTGGGAAGAAAAATCTGGAATTGGGAAAAAAAAAAAAAAAAATTTATTTTTTATTTTTTTTTACTCAAAATTGGGGAAAATGCTATTTTTTGGCGATTGGGAACGGGTCCGTTTACCGGACCCGTCCAAAGAAGGAAAAAAAACGCTGTACTATATATTTTATATTTAAACCTCCTAAGTTGCATGGTAACAAAGAAATCTGGAAAACTCCCTTTTAATTATTATATGCAACGAGGTTTTAAAAAGTCAAAATTATACACCAATGGATGACAGAACGATGGATAATACGCTGTTGTATAGTTATTTAAGCACCTTATTTATATATATATCATATATGGCCGAGAAATCAAAACAAAAACAAAAGTAAGAAATAAGTAGTTGTATATATATGTACCTGGTTGACTGTACCGTTTTGGTTCGGACATATTCAGTAAGCGAAACACATTCCTCGATGAACTATAATAATGTTCATTCACATAATCACACTTTATTATAAATTGTAATGTTCATTCACATAATCACAGTTCATTCACATAATCACACTTCATTATAAATTACATGTATAATGTTTTTCTTTATAATAACAATATTGTCTTAGTGGTTCCGCAAAAGATCCGTGATCCACGACTAGACTAGGCTCTGTTATGTACAGCTGAAATTATGTATAATCCAGACAGAATTGTTCTAGGTTCAATTTTCATGACGTCATATTTATATTGCATAAACTTTTCAATACGATGTCCAACATAATATACCTATAATTTTGTATATATACCTTGTAATTAAGTTGACTTAAACTGTTTGTCTGTAATCAACAACCGTTTCAAGTTATTTTTAGAACATACTATATATTCATTGAGATTTAGCCCTATAAGAAATTTTTCACCACTGCCAATAGGGAGGAAGTTTGTTCAAGTTTATGTTGAACACAAATAAATTTCTCTTGTACCTGTTAATTTCAATTTGGCAACCTTTTTTAGTAAATCTGTGTGAAATCAAAGTTAGATTAGGTAATGTATTTCCACTTCTTGATTTGTCTAACAATAAAACTCTATAGGAATAGCGGTAAAGTTAATATAAAGCTTGATAAATCAATATCTGCTAGATAGGCCCAATATATTTTCTATAATTAATGCCCACCCACTACTTTTTTGGTGACAATTTACCGTTTGAAGTCAAAATGTAAAACTTATTGAGCTAAAAACTAATAAACACATAACCCACACATAACCCCTTGTCTTTTTATGACAATGTGCTGAAAATGACGTAAAACACCATTCAACCAGCAGTTTTATGGCATACTATTTCTCATTTCATGCTTGCAACTGACTGCCATTGATTGCCATTGAAATGTCTGTTTTTATGCATGAGACGACAATTTTCGAAAAGTTTGTTTTCACTCAAAATTTCAGGTTTAAGTGTGTTACACAACACGTGTGTACTTGCATTAGTGCACACGCATGCTGAATTCCGTTTCCAAAGTTAGCGGAAGTATCTCTACCTTGATTTTATTCCATATATCGTACATTGTTACAGTTGGCCAATACCGTACATTGTTACAGCTGGCCAATCCCGTCATTTTCGGAATCCTGACTGGTAATTGTATTTTGACAGATTATTACCATATACCCCTGTTTAAATGCCCCCGGGGCCGCGTTGCATTTAAAAAAGGGGGCGTTTATATATTTCATTTTTAGAACATACTATATATTCATTGAGATTTAGCCCTATAAGAAATTTTTCACCACTGCCAATAGGGAGGAAGTTTGTACAAGTTTATGTTGAACACAAATAAATTTCTCTTGTACCTGTAATTTCAATTTGGCAACCTTTTTTAGTAAATCTGTGTGAAATCAAAGTTAGATTAGGTAATGTATTTCCACTTCTTGATTTGTCTAACAATAAAACTCTATAGGAATAGCGGTAAAGTTAATATAAAGCTTGATAAATCAATATCTGCTAGATAGGCCCAATATATTTTCTATAATTAATGCCCACCCACTACTTTTTTGGTGACAATTTACCGTTTGAAGTCAAAATGTAAAACTTATTGAGCTAAAAACTAATAAACACATAACCCACACATAACCCCTTGTCTTTTTATGACAATGTGCTGAAAATGACGTAAAACACCATTCAACCAGCAGTTTTATGGCATACTATTTCTCATTTCATGCTTGCAACTGACTGCCATTGATTGCCATTGAAATGTCTGTTTTTATGCATGAGACGACAATTTTCGAAAAGTTTGTTTTCACTCAAAATTTCAGGTTTAAGTGTGTTACACAACACGTGTGTACTTGCATTAGTGCACACGCATGCTGAATTCCGTTTCCAAAGTTAGCGGAAGTATCTCTACCTTGATTTTATTCCATATATCGTACATTGTTACAGTTGGCCAATACCGTACATTGTTACAGCTGGCCAATCCCGTCATTTTCGGAATCCTGACTGGTAATTGTATTTTGACAGATTATTACCATATACCCCTGTTTAAATGCCCCCGGGGCCGCGTTGCATTTAAAAAAGGGGGCGTTTATATATTTCATATACCGGTAGTCAGTTTTTAATGGTCTCATATAATCTAACTTTGATTTCACACAAATTTAGTAAAAAATGTTGTTGTTTTTTCTTTTTCTGATATTAAAACTCTAAAATGCTTGGGGTCAGTCAGCCATTCATCACTATAAGTGTTGTAAAATGCACGCATACAGGAAATCGATCATGAAAATGGACGTTCTTTGTAAAACCTACATAATATATAGCTACTTAGTGTAATAATCGTCCACTCTCTATCTCCATCAGTATACATTTCAATCAAATTAACCTGATCAATTTGAAGCAGAAGCTACCCCTTTTAAAAACACATTATCTGTTACAATGCAATTCACTTTTAAATAGCTCCTTATAAAAGAAAATAGCTCCATATAAAAGAAGCATATGAAATATCCACGTTCACTGACGGCAATAGTCTTAAATACTGCATTTTGAAAACATTATCACTCTTAGTATAATTAACTAATCTGCTCACTTTTCAGTATTTTCCTCCAATTATAATTCACTGCGGACAAATGTCAATGCCTTGCAATTATCATTGGTGCTTACAATAAATATAAGGATTTACAATGAAATGGGTTGAGATGAGCCTAAAACCTACTCCATACTTAAATTATTAAGATATATGTCCATATTATGAGGTCATAGTGACCTTGACCTAGTGACCCCAAAAGCAAGTCTCAGGGTTCCCCCTCTGACCAATATCAATGTAGTTATGAAATTTTATGAGGATGTGCCTTAAAATACGCTGATGAAGGAAAAGAGAGATCGCTCACATGTCGAATGATCAGAACCAATCAGATTGCGCATCATACCATTAGGTAGTTACATAATTATATTATTTAATACAAATTTGTGTCTAAATTACTCGTGTACTGACCTGAAAGTTCAGGTTCTATATAAGGCAACATTTTTAAACCAAAGTATGTTAAAATATTTCAAATATTATACGGAACTATTACGAAAAACAAATCTGATTGGTTCCTATCATTCTGCATGTGAATACGTTGAAGAATATGAAAACAATTAAAACTTGTGAAAAATATTTAGTGAATATAATAATGGGCATTTTCTTTCCTATATTTAATGACTTTAAAACCTTTTTCCTAAACTTCACGCTGTCAAGACTTTAAATATCTAAAACGAAATAGTTGAATGAAAACTATGTATATATAGTATTTTACAACTAAACCGTAGACAATTTTAAAGCCAGCAGTATGAAATACAATCCATTAAATTTAATTACCAGTAGCCTTTCTATTTTATGATATATAAAACAATAGCTTAAATTTAAATGCCCTCTCGACAATAGCATTCTCAATTGTACTTATGTTTCATCCTGCTTTATTTGTTACTGACCTGAAAATAGGCACAAGTCAAATACAAGTCAATAGCCCAATTAAAGGAACAAAAAATCCATGCTGTTTGAGAATTAGAGCAAACAGTATTCTATTACAAATCTATAGTACACAAACAATACTGTTTCAGCTATGAATGTAGAATAGTGAATATATTTATATAGGGTGACAGAATATAGTATTAGCAGTTTGGGACAAATCTATTAATGGAAAGTTATACTGCCGCTTTCATTATTTGCTCTCACCATTTATGTAGATAACATATTGAAGATTATTATAAGTTGGCAGACCCACCATTTCATTCAAACCAAGCTGAAGCCACAAGGTTGAATGGTCAAGGTTGAATATAGTTTTACGACATTTCAGCACATATAAGGCAGTGATTTTGTAATCTGCGAGTCCTGCTTCTAAGACTCGTAATATTTCCTAGGGACTCATAATTAAAAAATATGTGCATCCACAGGACGCATAGAACCATCGAGGGTTCCCGTAGTTCTATTTATAATGGCGGGCACCTATTTTCCATATCACTGTTTCTTTTTAAAATTTTGGGTTATATCTATCTCCCAGCAATATAGAAAGCCAGTCTAACCAACTATAATCAAGGTTGCACAAGTTCATTAATTTTGATTCGTTCTTTCGGTTTGTTTTGACAGACAAGCACATGTTCTTCCAGTAAATACTGAGCGTTATCAATGAGCACCCATAAAATTCCACAAAAGAAAATATGTAAAAATTACCAAGTAGACTGATTTTAATTGAATTGAATTGGATTTTATAGTCGCACCAACAGCTAAGGTCATATGGCGCCTTTCCAGCTTCTACTGGTGGAGGAAGACCCCAGGTGCCCCTCCGGGCAATTTTCGTGCACAGGTGAGCACCTGGGTAGAACCACCGACGTTCCGCAAGCCAGCTGGATAGCTTCCTCACATAAAGATTCCTAGGCCCCTGAGGGATCGAACCTACAGCGATGAGGGGCAAGTGATTGCAAGTCAGAGACTCTTACCACTCGGCCACGGACGCCCCGACTGATTTTAAGTACATATACAGAAGATTCGGTTGATCTGGGGTTGTTTTGCTGTTGCTCTTTCTAAATCGGCAAAAGTAGTAAATTCAGATGGTATATATTTCGGACAACATTTAATCTGAAACACATAAAGTCCTCTTTGGTCTTTAAAATTATGGAACTGCAAATATTAAAGGCCGCCCAGGTTGAGGAAAGATTGAGGTACTTTCAAAAAAAAAAAATAATAATAATTGTGATTCACGAGGCTCGAAATTTTTCCAAAGGACTCACAAGTCATGAAGGCAGTGAGTCCAAGGACTCATAATAACACAAATGTAAAAAAATCACTGATAAGGCTTTACATGACGGTAATTTTTTTTGTGGTGGAGGCGATCATCCACGTTTTCCTGGGCAGAACCAGTACTTTTTACCTCACGCCATCCATAAGAATCGACACAATCTCACTTATAAATGGAGCTCCCAAAGTTCAGGAGGAGCAGTCCGGATAGGAAAGTGTGAAGCATGTGTAAAGTGAGATGTACGTAAGAAAGTCACTGTGACACATGTACATGGCCATCACTCCGCTGAGGTCAATGGACTGGAACAGCACAACGAGTTTCGCAAGACAACTTTATACTGAAACTTCCTACCAGTCTCACCAAAGTCTGTTGATACGTTCAGGAGCAGCAGTCCAAACAAGAACATGTGAAGTACATACAAAGTGTGACGTTCGTATGAAAGTGTGACATGTACATGGCCATCACTCTGCTGAGGTCAATGGACTGGAACAGCTCGACGATATTCGCAAGACAACTTTATACTGAAACTTCCAACCAGTATCAACAAAGTCTGTTGATACGTTCCGAAGCAGCAGTCCATACAAGAACATCTGAAGTACATACAAAGTGTGACGTTCGTATGATTTTATACTGAAACTTCCTACAAAGTATCGCCAAAATCTGATAAGTTTAGAAGGAGACATCTGGACAAGAAAGTGTGAAGTACATACAAAGTGTGATGTCTACGAAAATGTGACATGTACATGTACAAGGCCATCACTCTGCTGAGGTCAATGGACAGGAACAGAACTTGATTATACGCAATTAGAATTTATGCGTTACTTTCTACCATTGTATCACCAACATTTATTGAGGAGTTCATGCAGGAGGAGTCTAATTTGGACAATACGTGTGACATACATGTATGTAAGAATGTGTGATGAACATAAATATGTACATATGGAAGGGCTACACCATATAGTTGAACACCTACATATGGTAGGGACGAAACATAATCTCTGATTATTTTGCTTCTCAAGCTCCAGAGAATGAATTTATTAAATAACTGGAACATTAATGGAGAAACTACCTCTACTGGTGAACTATTTATGAACATGCAATTGGGTGATCAGCTATACTGGTGAACTATTTATGAACAGGCATCTTGGGGAACCAGCTCTACTCGTGAACTGTTTATGAACAGGCAACTTGGGGGACCAGCTCTACTGGTAAACTGTTTATGAACATAAATTTAAATTGCTTTTGTTTGTTTTTTAAATTAGATAATTATGTACCTGTTGTAAGTGATTTGCTTCTAAGGTACTTCTTGGTTGTCTCCTGGGTAGAACCAGTACTATTTAGCAATGCAGATAAAGTGTCTTGCTCAGGGACATATGGCGGGGATCGAACCCACGCCTTTTGGATCATGGGTCCAACGCTCTACCACTAGACCACAGTGCTCCACAAAATATACATCTTGGGGGTATGAGTAAAAAGTATTTTAGTGGGGCACAAATATATGCTATACCTGCCTATAAAATAATTTTGCAAAAGTTTCTGAGAAAAAAGTCAACAACAAATATAGTAGTTTGTATTTTGACCTACAATTGTATGAAAATTAATTTTTTAAGTAGAGAAAATGTGAAGAGTGAACTAAAAAGATAAAAATCTCTCTAATTCCAAGATTAACAAAAATTAAAACCATATATTACAAACACTTCTCCCTAAAAGAACCAGTGACAAAGAAAATATCTTCAAACTATAACTTAAGATTATACCTGACATAGACTTAAGTGACTTAAGTCACATTTTTTATGTACTGCTAATCTGATGTACTGCTAATCTGCTATTTATAATGCCACTGAAATTTCAACATGCCAAATTCAATAAATTCATTTTGATTTATCTCATTAGAGTTGATTTAAATTGAAAATTTTACCTTTACCTGTATGAAAAGCTGTATTGACTTGGACTCGAGCATACCTTGAATGTTTACTTTTCAAGGTTTCAAATAATAAATTCTGTAACCCTACAGGTACATGTGATTTCCATTTCTTTGATAAAGGCCACAGGTGATTAGTGGTGAATAAGTTTATCTTGAAGTAATACAACCTGTCTGAAAATGGATTAAACTCAATACAGAATGTTTGTGTTGCATTTTATCCTCATATAATGAAAACATCAAACAAATGGTTGAGCCCTACTGTGTTCAATATAATCCGAAAAAGATGAAGTCCAAGTGTGCAAGAAGCAAATCTGCTAAAAGACGCACTATCATTGAAGTGGTGTTATTTGTTTGATATCCAATTGACTGGACAAATTTGGTATTTCAAGATTTAAGATTGTATATATGTTAACATAATGTTATATTGACCTATCTGCCATACTCTGTCATGTCCTTATTTTGGAAAAGGTGTGGGTGATGTGTGAAATCTTCCTCCGTCTCAATTTTGTTTTGTTTTCTACATCAAAAACACAGTTCTAAATCTTCATAGCATAGTTACACACATGATTTTAAAAACATTGTTTGATGAATACTCCTACACTTGTAAAGCTTAAACAGTTTCATTTTTTTTATATATCGTATGTATAGATTGAAAAAGAGAGCTCTAAGGTCATTGCCACTCATGAACGACTCACCAGAACAATGTTTTCAAGTTTTTTAAAAAGAATATAAGAACTCTTTAATTACTTAATTAATTGTGTGTGTCCGTCACATATTAATTTCCACTCAACTCCTTTTACATTTTTCATCTGATTTTCAAGAAACTTGGTAGGAAGTATCAGCATGATGTCTCAGGAGGGCATATTATGTGGGAATTTGGGTTGAATTATATTTGGCAGAGTTACGAACATTTTCTGCTCAGCTCCTCTAACATTTTCCATCTGATATTCACCAAACTTAGCAGGAGGTATCAGAATGACGTCTAGTAGACAGCTGGCATAAAAAGTATGAAAGTTTCTGCACTAACTAGAAATGTCAGATATCTGACTAATGCCCCACTAGGCGCAAAACCTCCAAGTGTGTGACCTTGACCTTGTGGTCGCAGGTGATCGGAAATATAATCGAATGTTTTTGTATGACGTTAATAAAATATGGAAGTATTTCGTAAAAACATTATGAGCAAAAGTATAAATTCTGAAAGCAGACCTAAAAAAAAAAATCCAATTGTGTGACTTTAACCTTCTTGACGCAGGTGATCAGAATATGACAGAATGTTTTTGTACAACCTTTGTAATCACCAAAATAATTCGTGAAAGCATTGTAAGAATTTTAGCAAAACAACAGACGGACGAACGTACAGAAAAGGCCAAAACAGTATAGCCCTCACCAGTTTTGGCGGGCGCATAATCATACGTAGCCTTACGATTGTTAAAAGTGACGTTAAAATCCATGCATCGTTATTTCCCCTATCCATCTCCATACAATAATAACCCAAAACAACTCACCGTCATTATTTCCCCTATCCATGGATGCGAGCGAGGATATGGAGGAACTGTGGCGGAGGCTACTGGACATTTCCTTCCTGTGATGATCCTTTTGCATAAAATCTACCACAAAGCGTGCATTGCTGCAGAATCCAGTTGATATTGATTCGTCCGATTTAACATTCAAGTCAATGTGATGAATAAATAATCCATTTCTGTACAGAAAGACCTATCTAATGAATTCCCATCTCACTGAAAGAAAAATAGAATGGATCATATTTATAAAGGCTTTCAAAATTGAAAATTGAAATGCAAATGAAATTAGATTAAAGCAGTAAAAAGTCACTTTAAAGATTTTCGCCGAGGCCACAAAAGGGCCGTTACAGCTAGCTCAAATTAAAGGACTTAAACCTGTATAAAATGGTTCTTATAAAAGCAACAACAACATCATCATCAGCAGCAGTAGTGCTGGAAGTAAAATAAAAGGGAAAACTGTGTTTACCGAGCAGTTTGACACAAAAAACTTTATTATCTGTTAAAGTATATACATATAGAATGACAATAACAACTACCAATCCTTGAGTTATTTGTATATAATAAGAGCATCGTTTTTCAAAAGTATGTTTAGTCTATTAAATCATTTTAGAATTATTTTATATTTAGAATTTTGTGATTCTTGTTTCAAGAAACTCATTACTCAATGATCTGTACCTTTCTCACAGCAATTTAAAGACTCAGAACTCACTGAGTTGCATGATGTGATGTCATAATACCAGGACATAATGTCATAATACACATTATTTAATACTCAAGTGGTTCAGTGCCAACAATTGGACCAATGAAACCTGTACATTTAGCAAGATGGATACACTAAATCCGTTCTCAGAACTGATTGGGCTTGTACTTGACATTGAGTAATGAGGTTTTTACAATCCAGAATCACAAAATTCTAATAATAAAATAATTCTAAAATGATTTAATAGACTGTTTTGAAGGTTATACTCCTCTGCTGATGATTTATTTAAACCAAGACAGTATGACTGTCATGTCATCAACTACATATATTTGCATATGTACATGCAAAGTTGATATGATATTTTTTTTTTTTTAATGATCGTTGACTTGTCTGACAGTGGCGAAAGCATTTTACAAAACATAGTGTCCTGTCTGCATTATACATTCAGTCTGTTTTAATATGTCTCACTTATGCGTTATGTTTTCAGTCTGATTTATATGATACAAAATAAAATTAACAATATTGGTAAAATTTGCAGCACGATCATAAAAAATGTTACAAAAGGGCCAAATGTTAAAAAAAAAAAGAAAAATGTTGGGTAGCTGGACCTTTTTAGTTGATAGGTCAGAGTACTGTGAGCAAACCAACAACATAAAGATGGCCAAATGTTATATTTTTGCGTTAAGTTAGGAGGCGGGAGATAAAACTATATAATAAATGGACATTTTCAAAAAATATATAAAAAATAAAGCAAACTAAGACTTAAACTCTGTATATAATCCTTATTTCCTGAATATAGAATGACAAAGGGCACTGACATAATGAATGTTTCATAATGAAATGTCCTAGTTAAATGTTAACGGTACAAAACACAGACTAACTCCTCATTTATGATAAAAACCTGCCAACTAGACTGGATTTCCAATTGATCTTGCTGTTTTAAGCCATATTAAATAGTACATTTAAAATGTGTTCATTCAAATCCAAAGATTAGATATCATAATAGTAGTAATACAAAGAGACATTGTGCAGCGCGAGAAAAACTGGTATTTCAAGATTTAAGATTGTATATATGTTAACAGACTGTTATATTGGCCTATCTGACATACTCTGTCATGTCCTCGTTGTTGGAAAAGGTGTGGGGATGTGTGAAATCTTCCTCCGTCCCAATTTTGTTTTGTTTTCTACATCGCAATATAATTTTGGTGATTTCTGGTACATTTTTAGCTATTTGAGACGTTAACTACAGTAGACTTGGCGTACATTTGCCTTTAAAGTCTGGCAAACATAGATTAAAACTATGTCTGCTGGAATTTTTGGGGAGCACATGCCAATCTGCACCCCTACCCATGGAGTTAAAACTCTAGTGGTAAATAACGTTGAAACAAGAGTGCTGCATTATGGGCCATTTATACGCCCATTTGTTTTATGGTATTTAAGAAAAGCATTTGTATATATTTACATTTCAACATCATAGTGGGAGCGCTGTTGAAAAAACAACACGGTACATAACAAGAAAAAGGATTAATATCAACAACAACCAAGTAACCTGGCTTAACAGCCACGGTTGTAAGAGGATATTTACATGCCAAAAATGTTCAGTATAACATTCTGTGACAGGGTGAATTACTGACGTTGTAGAAATGTTGCTTTTTTTTAAATATATATTTTGGGATCATAACCCATACCGTCTCAACTGGAATTTTAGCGCAATATTTCATAATATTGGGGAAATAAACAGTAAAAAATGTGTTTCAAAATTGTATCTTTAATACTGTTTAAACAGTACATGGATCATTGAAGATCAACAGATGCATTTACGGTTCATCGATCATTGAAGATCAACAGATGCATTTACGGTAAAAGGATTTTTACTCAATACTTT
Source organism: Cyrtodaria siliqua (assembly GCA_037043455.1). NCBI lineage: Eukaryota > Metazoa > Mollusca > Bivalvia > Adapedonta > Hiatellidae > Cyrtodaria > Cyrtodaria siliqua. Next base: position 282,128 of record JAWPHD010000839.1, read on the forward strand.
TACACTTTTTAGCAAAATGTTTTCTTTCTAAAATGGAAATTTTTGTTCCAAAATTGGGAGAAAAAAGACGGGTTGTTGTAGTATAGTTATATTGTGAATTAAAGGCATTGTATGAAATGTTTGTTGTAGTATAGTTATATTGTAAATTAAAGGGGTTGTATGAGCGTTGTTTTAGTATAGTTATATTGTAAATTAAAGGGGTTGTATGAGCGTTGTTTTAGTATAGTTATATTGTAAATTAAAGGTGTTGTATGAATATTTGTTGTAGTATATTGTAAATTAAAGGCATTGTATGAAATGTTTGTTGTAGTATATTGTAAATTAAAGGCATTGTATGAAATGTTTGTTGTAGTATATTGTAAATTAAAGGCATTGTATGAAATGTTTGTTGTAGTATATTGTAAAGTAAAGGCACTGTATGAACATTTGTTGTAGTATAGTTATATTGTAAATTAAAGGCATTGTATGAAATGTTTGTTGTAGTATATTGTAAAGTAAAGGCATTGTATGAACATTTGTTGTAGTATAGTTATATTGTAAATTAAAGGCATTGTACGAGTGTTTGTTGCAGTATAGTTATATTGTAAATTAAAGGCATTGTATGAAATGTTTGTTGTAGTATATTGTAAAGTAAAGGCATTGTATGAACATTTGTTGTAGTATAGTTATATTGTAAATTAAAGGCATTGTACGAGTGTTTGTTGTAGTATAGTTATATTGTAAAGTAAAGGCATTGTACGAGTGTTTGTTGCAGTATAGTTATATTGTAAAGTAAAGGCATTGTACGAGTGTTTGTTGCAGTATAGTTATATTGTAAAGTAAAGCATTGTTTGAACGTTTGTTGTAGTATAGTTATATTGTAAAGTAAAGGCACTGTATGAAATGTTTGTTGTAGTATATTGTAAATTAAAGGCATTGTATGAACATTTGTTGTAGTATAGTTATATTGTAAATTAAAGGCATTGTTTGAACGTTTGTTGTAGTATAGTTATATTGTAAAGTAAAGGCATTGTATGAAATGTTTGTTGTAGTATATTGTAAATTAAAGGCATTGTATGAACATTTGTTGTAGTATAGTTATATTGTAAATTAAAGGCATTGTTTGAACGTTTGTTGTAGTATAGTTATATTGTAAAGTAAAGGCATTGTATGAAATGTTTGTTGTAGTATATTGTAAATTAAAGGCATTGTATGAACATTTGTTGTAGTATAGTTATATTGTAAATTAAAGGCATTGTTTGAACGTTTGTTGTAGTATAGTTATATTGTAAAGTAAAGGCACTGTATGAAATGTTTGTTGTAGTATATTGTAAATTAAAGGCATTGTACAAGTGTTTGTTGTAATATAGTTATATTGTAAAGTAAAGGCATTGTTTGAACGTTTGTTGTAGTATAGTTATATTGTAAAGTAAAGGCACTGTATGAAATGTTTGTTGTAGTATATTGTAAATTAAAGGCATTGTACAAGTGTTTGTTGTAGTATAGTTATATTGTAAAGTAAAGGCACTGTATGAAATGTTTGTTGTAGTATATTGTAAATTAAAGGCATTGTACGAGTGTTTGTTGTAGTATACTTATATTGTAAAGTAAAGGCATTGTTTGAACGTTTGTTGTAGTATAGTTATATTGTAAAGTAAAGGCACTGTATGAAATGTTTGTTGTAGTATATTTCATATTAAAGGCATTGTACAAGTGTTTGTTGTAGTATAGTTATATTGTAAAGTAAAGGCACTGTATGAAATGTTTGTTGTAGTATATTGTAAATTAAAGGCATTGTACAAGTGTTTGTTGTAGTATAGTTATATTGTAAAGTAAAGGCACTGTATGAAATGTTTGTTGTAGTATATTGTAAATTAAAGGCATTGTACGAGTGTTTGTTGTAGTATACTTATATTGTAAAGTAAAGGCATTGTTTGAACGTTTGTTGTAGTATAGTTATATTGTAAAGTAAAGGCACTGTATGAAATGTTTGTTGTAGTATATTGTAAATTAAAGGCATTGTACAAGTGTTTGTTGTAGTATAGTTATATTGTAAAGTAAAGGCACTGTATGAAATGTTTGTTGTAGTATATTGTAAATTAAAGGCATTGTACAAGTGTTTGTTGTAGTATAGTTATATTGTAAATTAAAGGCACTGTATGAAATGTTTGTTGTAGTATAGTTATATTGTAAATTAAAAGGGTTTAATGAAATGTTTGTTGTAGTATAGTTATATTGTAAATTAAAGGCATTGTACGAGTGTTTGTTGTAGTATAGTTATATTGTAAAGTAAAGGCCATGTATGAACGTTTGTTGTAATATAGTTATATTGTAAATTAAAAGGGTTTAATGAAATGTTTGTTGTAGTATATTGTAAATTAAAGGCATTGTACGAGTGTTTGTTGAAGTATAGTTATATTGTAAAGTAAAGGCATTGTTTGAACGTTTGTTGTAGTATAGTTATATTGTAAATTAAAGGCATTGTACGAGTGTTTGTTGTAGTATACTTATATTGTAAAGTAAAGGCATTGTTTGAACGTTTGTTGTAGTATAGTTATATTGTAAAGTAAAGGCACTGTATGAAATGTTTGTTGTAGTATATTGTAAATTAAAGGCATTGTACAAGTTTTTGTTGTAGTATAGTTATATTGTAAAGTAAAGGCACTGTATGAAATGTTTGTTGTAGTATAGTTATATTGTAAATTAAAAGGGTTTAATGAAATGTTTGTTGTAGTATAGTTATATTGTAAATTAAAGGCATTGTACGAGTGTTTGTTGTAGTATAGTTATATTGTAAAGTAAAGGCCATGTATGAACGTTTGTTGTAATATAGTTATATTGTAAATTAAAAGGGTTGTATGAACGTTTGTTGTAGTATAGTTATATTGTAAATTAAAAGGGTTTAATGAAATGTTTGTTGTAGTATATTGTAAATTAAAGGCATTGTACGAGTGTTTGTTGAAGTATAGTTATATTGTAAAGTAAAAGGGTATGAAAGTTGTTGTAATATAGTTATATTATAAATTAAAGGCATTGTACGAGTGTTTGTTGTAATATAGTTATATTGTAAATTATAGGCATTGTATGAACGTTTGTTGTAGTATAGTTACATTGTAAAGTAAAGGCACTGTATGAAATGTTTGTTGTAGTATAGTTATATTGTAAATTAAAGGCATTGTACGAGTGTTTGTTGTAGTATAGTTATATTGTAAAGTAAAAGGGTATGAAAGTTGTTGTAATATAGTTATATTATAAATTAAAAGGGTTGTATGAACGTTGTTGTAATATAGTTATATTGTAAATTAAAGGGGTTGTATGAACGTTTGTTGTAGTAGTTATATTGTAAATTAAAAGGGTTGTATGAACGTTGTTGTAATATAGTTATATTGTAAATTAAAGGGGTTGTATGAATGTTTGTTGCAGTAAAGCTGTATTGTAAATTGCTGTATGAATGTTGTAGTACTTTCCCTTGAATACACATTCAATTCAACATTGCTGTCGTTCTTTTTTAAATGGTATAATTTGTATCAAATGGATGAAAAAATGAAAAATGCCTTTTTTCTTTCTTGCAAGCAAACAAGTACTCCAATTATTGCTGGTGGCACTTGATTGTCATTCAGTACCTCGAACTCCAATAAGTATTTATTGAGTATGACCGGGCGCACTCAATGTTTGTGCGCACAGGAATTTGCTTCTCAATATTTATTGGCGAGATTTTAATGACTTTTTTTACATATTTATATATTATCTTTAATGTGTTTTCGGTGAAAAATATGCGTAATTACGCAGATAAGGATCTTATCTGGAGCAATGTTATAACGTAAGTTAAGTAACATTTACTTAGTAACAAATTAACCCTCTCCCCCAAAAGTTCAACGATTGTACAGACCCTAAGGAGCTGATCAAGGGTTTTAAGGGCTAGCTATAATCTTGAAAATTGATACCACTCTGATATATGTTATAACACCTATTATAAACATAAATGCAGAACATAGACCTATATATATTTTATGTAAGCAGGCCCGTAGCCAGCCTTGAAAATTAACAGCTCTAGGCAAATCCCTTTATCGAAGGTCTGGTGGCATATTCAACGCTCTAACCTGTATTTTGTTTTGATGTCCTGCATTGTGTTGCATTTCCTGGACAATGTTTTCAGTTTTAAGAAGGACATATTTTGTCAACGATTGAAAATGAATCGATATTGAAGTTGTTTTTATGTAAAGTATATACCGTGATATATATATGATGATTCACAAAATTTAACCGAGACAACTGCCTCAGTGCACCTCAGCTAAGCTACATAGTATGAGGCTCCGTATTGCTTTTTAATACAATTCAGTGATATCACCTATTTGAATATCACTCATTCGAATAGGTGATATCACTGATTCAAAACAGAAGGGTGATATCACCTATTCGAATTAGTGATATCACCTATTCGAATCATATCACTGATTCGAATAGGTGATATCACTGATTCAAAACAGAAGGGTGATATCACCTATTGAATGGGTGATATCACCTATTTGAATGAGTGATATCACTATTAATTCGAACAGGTGATATCACTCTTTAAAAACGATTGGGTGATATCACCTATTCGAATCAGTGATATCACTCATTCAAATAGGTTATATCACCCATTCATTAGGTGATATCACCCTTTCGGTTTGAATCAGTGATAAAACCTATTCGAATCAGTGATATCCCCTATTCGGTTTTACAACAAGAAAAATACGGACTTCCCCCTGAGAGTATTATCAGGGAGAACGTTATACGTCCCTGTTATTATATATTACTGAGCAAAAATAAAAAAGTACCCCTTTTTCTTTCCCTTATTATACAGACAGCAAAACAGGAAATAATAAACGATGTACATTGTATATAGAATAATTAGATCAACCACCCCTAATAGTCCAAACAAAAGATTGTTTTGAAAAGTTCAGTACACACCTATTCGAGTAACGGAGTTATCCAATTTTTTCTTAAACCATGCATTTTTGATAAAAACACATAAAATCTACAACCATTACCTCAATTTATCCAAGACAATATTTCGCTTTCGAAACAATATCACAGAAAAACACAACACTGATTGCTTAGGTAGCAGCTTTTGATTATCAAAATTAAGTCGTCAAATTACCTCACGATAAGGTTTCCACAGCATCCATAACAGAGTATTGCTTCGCACAATTTGAAACTGTTTAAAGGAATAGTACTAGTATTCAGTGAAATGTACTTATAAACATCAAACATTTTTTAATTAAAGCGCTGTTCAAGCTGTCCTACACCCTCAAAAACTGGCCTATGGGAATACCAGCAAAAAAAGGGGGTACTATTTTTTTTGGTGAGTATAGTATTGCTAACGGTTCAAGTTGTAATAATTAATTGTAACATGAACGCCGGCCATTATTTGCTGATGACTAAAAAGCCTGTCAAATGTTGCAACAGTGATATCACCTATTCGAATGGGTGATATCACTCATTCGTTTTGAATAAGTGATATCACTGATTCGAATGAGTGATATCACCGATTCGAATAGGTGATATCACCCATTCAATAGCATTCAGAATGAATCAGTGATATCACCTATTCGAATCAGTTATATATCACCGATTCGAATAGGTGATATCACCAAATGGTATTAAAAAGTAATACGGCGCCCCATAGCTACGGGACTCTGGCAGCTCACGTAAGCATATCCATGGTTAACTATAAATCTTAATACATACACTTTTAAAAATATTCCATTTTATTAAGTGTGTACACATGAGATTAATACATGAAATTACAGTGAATTGAAACTGGCAGAACTGCAATCAGTGATAGTGACAACATTGACCCTATGAGGCTATGTACATTAACGTGTGTTTCGGCTGTCTAGAATCACTTACCATTGTTTTCCAATTTCCAAGAGTTTAACTATGTATGTCATAAATCCAAAGTAATAAGTGTATCTAGCTTGCGAAATCTTAATTACTGATTAATTGACCGTAAACAAAACGAGCAGGTACTTGTTTTACCCTTGTCCGCCATTACTGTGTTGGTCACGTGACAAACAATTGCGTAGTTACAAGGACGCTTTATGCGTGACAACCAGGTGTGATCAAAATATTTACGAAAATTAAAGGGACCGTCGACAATCTTTGTAGGGTGAAGGCATTTAACACATCTAATATTGTTTAATTACACATGATTAGTGCTTGATTAAATAATACACACCTTAGTTGAAATAATTAAAGCAACAAGTTGAAATAATTAACGCAACACAGGTAGTTGGTTAATCCAGAGCTTTATATGACGTTTAATTATCAGCCCAGGTTAATCCGAGCCTTCTCTGACCTTACCAGCCCTTTTTACGATTTTGATATTTCATTTGGCTGTGTTTCATCTGGCTAAAAAAGCTACACACAAAAAAAATCGGGCTTTTAGGGTCAGAGAGTAGTAGTTGGTCGGACAGGACCAATATGATATGATTATGAAGATGGTTACGGTTACCAGAGTCCCACTGGGGGAAATATGTGTGTTTTGGTAAACTTTTCTAAATTATCATAGAGTTTGCCAAAACTTTTTAAGATATAAAATTACTACTGTATTCCCTTTGTAATAAAAGAGATATAACTCCAGTATCGTATATCATATATGTTGACTTTGAAACTACTTACATATTAAAAGAAATACAATTTGAAGTTTTCTAACATAGGTTTAAATATATCATTGGTTCAAATTATCAACAGTTAGCAATATGCTAAAACAATTTGCACTGAACTGCTTAAATAAGCATATATTAATAATGATTTGCGACTATGCAAGTCATGAAAAGAAAAGTTAAAGAGACGCCGCCATTTTCAAAGCAATTAAGATTGCCATAGACCTATGTCTCTATCCGACCGCGCATATGGTGGATTTCGTCTTTAGGTATGAAACCACCAATTACTTATAGCGTTGACACCAATGTTAAAATGTCACATATTAATGATTTGCTACAACTTCATATCAAGTATGGATAATGGAGCAATGTAATTTTCGTAGAGAAGAACAGATTTCTACTTGAAAATTCACCAGAAAAGGTGGGATCGCAAGACATGTGAAAAAGTTCTTGTTTGTTTACTAAACATGCAGAGGGTACAGCTCGAGAGGTGAGTGTGTAACCGAACTATTTTCGTTGAAAGTTGTTCAGAACGTGTAAGCATAAATTCGAAAGTTGGAAAATCCATTGAAAGCTATGCGTACACTCCTTATACATTCGGCAACAAAATCTACTAGAAATGGGCCATTTCCCTCCATTTATAATGTCCCTTTTCAACAAAAAGGAAGGATTACTTTTTATAATAGGAAATATACCTTGGAGGTTTATATGCAATTGGTGGTGGTAAACCTTTGTTGTGGGAGTAAACTGAAGAATCCGTAAAACCCCACAACTATCCGATTTCGCGACAATCTGACATACTTCAGAAATAATTACTTCAACTTTACCGTACGATCGACTGCACTTTAGACGGAGAAACAAGTTCCTGTAACTATTGCCTTGGTACTATAATAAAAAAAAAAGTCGTAACTCCCGTTGAAATTGTCAAATGTACATAGCAATGTAATGTGATCATATTCTCATGATGGCAAACAGTCATCCCTAAAATGGTTTGAAATCCGTTTTAAACTGAATGCATAGTTGCGGCCACAAGTTTCGTATTGGGCTATAAAATGTCGAAGTCCTAAAAGGGATATAACTCCGGTATAAATTGTCGAAATACGATGGCATATGATCATCTTCTCATGATGACAACAATTTATTTCCATAGGCCAGTTTTTGAAAGCCTATAAAATCTTAAACAGTGTTTTAATAAAACAATGCTTGATGTTTGTAAGCACACTTAAGTGAGTACTAAATATCGCAATAATCTTTTATGGATGATATGGAAATGTTAAAGGGAGGTAATCTGATGATTGTTGATAATCAAAAGCTGCCATCTACACAATCTGTGTTATGTTTTTTGTGTGATTTATTTGATAAGGAACATATAGAGAAAATTATCTCGGACAAACTTCGGTAATTTTCGTAGATTGTGTTTGTGGCCAAAATGCATGTTTTAAGAAAAAAGGGGCTAACTCCCTTGTGTACTGAACTTGTTTGGACTATTGTTGGCGGTCTACCTAAATAATCTTAAAACGTCATTATTTTTTTCCTGATTTGCTGTCTAGACAATCAGCATCAACAGCAGTGGCAGTTTCTTTTTTTGTTCAGTATATTATACCTACACATTCTAGTTACCCCAGTGGCAGTTCTGCACAGACGGATGCGGTGAGTTACCCCAGTGGCAATGCTGCACAGACGGATGCGGTGAGTTACCCCAGTGGCAGTGCTGCACAGACGGATGCGGTGAGTTACCCCAGTGGCAGTGCTGCACAGACGGATGCGGTGAGGGTACCCCAGTGGCAGTGCTGCACAGACGGATGCGGTGAGCGCGGTAGGTATGGACTGACCAAATCACCAATCCGGCTGCATTCTGTGATGTACTCCCACTGTTGGAACTGTTATATGAATTATATTCTCAACGTTTGAAATATTTTATAACATACTACTAAATATATTATGTATAACATACTACTAAATACATTACGTCATTTATATAACATTCTGCGCTATTTGTAAAATAGGAATAGTACAACATTGCGTTTATATTTGAATAATGTTCATGTAAATACTTTGTAAATATGTTTATTGCTGTGTCATATGTATTGTGTTTATTTGTATTGTCTCCCTCATTGGCATATGGTCATTGATTTATGAATAAAGTCTTGTCCTTCTATAATCATCTTCGCCGGATGACAAACAATTCAATCAACTATAAACTGAGCCTATTCTCCAAGCGAGAGAAGGGCGTGTTCCCGGATTCCTTTTCCTCTCTGTGTGGCGGCTCTAAATAAACTATACTGTGTTGATGTGCGTTTATTTCAATTTGCTTATGAATAAAACTAAATGTTCCCATATCTGACAAAGTGTAGATCATCAGAATTTTAAATGGCGTGTCTGTCTTTACTGGAGAAGGCGTTGCAGTAGGTATCGCAACCGATATTACTAATGTTAAGTTTAACTGTAAACTGATATTCATCACGACTCTGCCAGTCGTACTAGAGAGGTAACTGCAGGTATCTAAACTCATTAGACACTACGGATGTGTTGATTAAAAGCTACTATTTCTTTTTATGTTATACCTTTGTTTTCAAAGGGGGAATAAACTGGTTTGAATCAAGATGAGCTGTACACACACCCATCTTATCTGTAACAAGATAGTTAACAGAGTTACCAATGTCCCCCGCCTAGGAAAATATGTCTAAATAATTGCTAAATGATCGCGGAGTTTGCATTATATATACATCTTTAAATAAACTGGAGGCAGCCTGGAAGAGTAATGGTAACGATTATACAAGAGAAATCCCTCATAATTTGCTTCCAAATTTTATTCGCAAAAGGTTTGTTAGATCTATTTTTTTAATTTTTTTTTGTTTCAATTGTGGAGGAAAGACCGAAAAGGGTTATTTTGAGAATACTATAACAGCGAATATAAACCAGCTTTTAGTTTTAGAAAATGATGGCGATACGTTTTCTAACACGAAGCACAATGATTTCATAAAGTTAAACTAGAAGTTTTCAGAATTAGATGTTAAATCTACATATTGTACTAGTATTCTATTTTTATTCCCCCGCCCGTTCTGGAAAAGGTTAAGTAACAGTTTCCGTCCGTGCGTGCCCAAATTTCTAATAATCAAGGGCAATACGTATGAAACGCAAAAGTCTATTATTGCTCAATGTCGAATTTGTCCAAGGTCTTATGGAAACACAGCTTCATATCAAATTTTGTTAAAATCAGAAAAAGTTTAATAAAGTTACCGTGACAGAACAAAATGATATCGGACGACGGGCAACGCGCAATCACACAATCTCGCCTGGCCTTTGGACAACAGAAATACCTGTCAGATCAGTTTGAGAAATATGTTCAATAAAAATAATAAAAATAAACATTTCTACCTAGCTACCTCCCTACCTACCTACATACTTGCAATGGTTAACAATACACTACAATACAATACAATATAATACAATACAATACAATACAATACAATACAATACAATACAATACAATACAATACAATATAATACAAATACAAATACAATACAATGCAATACAATACAATTTGCTTGTGTTTCATAATAAACAATACACAATATATAGTCAGTTGCACTGTATATGCAAAAACGTTTGGTTGTGTTTGATTGTGCTATGATATATGCAATGAAATAGATTCACTTGAATTAATATCCTAGACGATATATTGTGCAACGCCACATGTATTTTGTTGTAATCGTCATTATGATGCATATATTATTTGTTTATGTTTAGTGCTTGAACTCTTTATCAGATATATATAAATATATATATATATAAACTGCAAACATGATAGTTACATATTGCATTTAAATAAATATGTCTTTATATGTTTCTAGTCATGTGTATGAGCAATATTTAAAAATATCTTCATAATACGTAAAACAGAAACGTAAAATAAAATAAAATACAAATATTTAAAAATATGCAATGTTCATGGAATGTGAATTTTACTCACACATAGGCTTATTCATATTTTGTATTACATAGTGAAAGACTGTGTGTATAAAATAGATGATTTAGTGATATGAAAATATTTATACCATATTCTCCATATACATATATGTGTACATTTGTTGTTTCATTTCGTATTACCTGTCATTGTATTGTGTTAACTATTAAATTTGTATCCTCACGGGCCTTAAGGCCTATTGGAATTTTGAATAAAACATATATCAATACAATACAATACAATACAATACAATACAATACAATACAATACAATACAATACAATACAATACAATACAATACAACACAATACAATACAATACAATACATACGATACGATACGATACGATACGATACGATACGATACAATACAATACAATACAATACAATACAATACAATACTTTTTTGGAAAATCGGTTTACATATGATAATAGTATAGTTGTGATCCTAGAACAAAAATAATGCATATACGCGATGACTGATTATAAATATATGTACTGAAGCGAAAACGAAACGCAACTATACAGTGTATGTGCAATATTCTGATGTTAATCGAATGGTACATGACTACGTACGACCTTTCCTTTCGGAAAATATAATACTAAAACAACACATAACACAGCAAATAGTATTCCTTCAAAATTTCATTATTGACAGAGTACGCGTTTGGCTCAAACATGTGAGCAAACTTAGGATGCAACATTTTGCAATCTCTTTACGTTAAAACAGTACTGAAATGGCTCAATTTTTCAAAGAGGAACTTCAACTTTTATGAATTTCTCGATACAAAGTGTCCTGTGATTAAACGTCTATAACATCACAGTTGTGTCCTTTCTCTAACTAACTGCAACTTTTTGTTTTGAAAAACATCTTGTCTTTTTTGTTGTTGAATATTATGGGGAATTAAGTGTGCAGTATACACAATATATAGCGGAAATACCTGTGTTGGGTTTTTTTCTGCTTCAGTATTGTTTCCTGTTGTATGCATGCACAATGTTATCGTTGTGCCCTTCCAGGTATTAATCAGAAACACGTTTTAACAATACGGTTAAGTCAAACGTATATGACCTGTTGGATACAATTAAACGAGGCAGTTTTGAGGGTCTCCCAGGGAAAACAAGGGAACATGACCATTTATTTTTGGGGAACAAGGGAACATGGTTATATTTTTGGGGAACAAGGGAACATTAAAAACATATGTTTGGGGAATAAAGCAAAATATTTTGGGGAACAAGGGAACATTGGGACATATTTTCAGGGAACAAGGGAACAGGGACCCCCCTGGGAGGGCCTCAGTTTTAAACGCAAATAACGTGATAAATATAGTTAATATAGTTAATACTATTAAAGGTTAACTTATTTGGAAGCATATCTGACATATTATGTGACATGTTAGATACACTTAAATGAGGAAGTAGTAGTACAAGTAACTCGATGAGGGATAATAATTATACATTATATATCAGTAAACTGTGTACTTTGCATCAGGTCGAACATATGTGCATACCCATAGGGTCACCGCTGATTCACAGCTACCATTGTTGATAGCCACCGCATTTTAATCCCATAGTGATAACTGATTACATAGTTTAGGCCGGCTACGGATAAAACGGAAGTATTAACACTTTATATTTTCAAAACAATGAAGGGATATACATTTTAACTTCCAAGATGGCGGTAAGTAGCATTTATAGAGGACTGGAATTGGTTGTGTGTTTGAATGGTGTTTTACGTCATTTTAGCGCATGTTAGGCCATATATGACGGTCGATTTGTTTGTGGTAGTGGCAGACCACCCCCATTTGTCCTGGGTAGAACCTGTACTGTATACCCCACGCCATCCGTAAGAAGCGACACTTTCTCACTTGACAAATCGGGCTCCCAGTGGGTTACTAACCCACAGCGGTGAGAGGCCATCTAACATTTTAGACTCAGCGTCAATACTATCTCGGCCGCGGTTATGGAGCAATACTGCAAGAAGATATCTATATATTAAAAGATCGTGGGTATATATACACGTTGTTGTTTAATACTATCTATAACCTGATAAAGTAAATGCTAGTACACAATTAATCTTCATTGAAAACTGGCGTAGTAAATAAGCTTCCTGAATGATTGAATACAGAAAAAAATGTGTACCATTAAAATTGACGTAGTAAGCTTCCTGAATACTGAATACAGACAAAAAGCCATTTAAAACCGAGGTAGTAAGCTTCCTGAATGAATTCAACTTGAAAAGAGAGGGGGATGAAGATCTCTGTTATGGGAAATATTTCTTGGTGTGTGGACTGAACTCTTCACTAGCCTGAAACACATGCACTTTTAAAAATAAGGAGGGTGGAGGAGGGGGCGTGGGGACGGAGGTAGTATGTCCTCATTATGATTTTCTTCTCATGGCACCCCATGTCCACAGAAAAAATTATTAGTCCCGAGAAACCATGATGCATAAGAATTTTCTTTTCCATTAGTAGAACACACAAAAAAACACTGAGGTTACACAAAGAATAGAACTTAAAGGAGGCTTTACGTACTGTAAACATATCATATTAATTTATATTGGGACAGCAAGCTCAGAGGGAGATGAGACGAAGGATGACGATTGCCATCAGTCGTCTCGTGGGGTAGAGGTCCGTAGCTCAAAAGCCAAGACCTTATTCACTAAACGTGTGAGAGAGATACTTGTAGTATTTTTCACGTAAACTGTGTATTTGTACTTAGGTGTACTTGATCCCGCCCCTTATATACCCGAGAGGGTCTGTAGTTTGAGCTGAATCGTGTTTTACGGCGCAACAACACAAACAATTCAGTTGACTTCAGCAGGAAAACGCACCTGTCATTAACATTAAAATAAAAACATGCATTCTATGCATAGAACCTTCTCACCTGGGAGTTGCTGCAAATTATGTAGTAGGTTTAGGATGGAGCAACGATCCGCTTTGTGCCATAGCACAGGGGTCGTGATTGAGACATTAAATGAGCATGATAAAAATGACAAAATTAACATGACTTTAATGGGACATTCTACCCTTGAGCTTTATATTCTTGCACGGGAACCACGGAAGGGTCCGTAATAAACTAGATAACATATAAGGAAACATAACGCATACTTTCCGCTGATATTGCTTGTTTAAAAATAAAACGGATTTGAATATCTATGGTGGCATATTTCTGCCACGAGATAGCTAGATAATTTATCGTGTATTTTTCGCGATAATGTTACATTTTCTCTTTAATTTTCAACATTTTATCTAACAAAACTTGCTGCGATACTGCCCACTTCTGTCATCACGTTAGCATAATAGTGAACATTTGAAATTTTGTTTTCGTAATAATTCTGATTAATTATCATGAAAATTCACGTCACTATCTCGTAAATATTTATAGTTAACTTAATAACATTATTTATCGCGAAACCAGAACTATCATGATCAGTAGTATCGCGGCATTTAACAAGATAACTGGGAGATTTTCGTGAAAATTCAATCACTATCTCGAAGAAAGCATGATACGGGTATCGTGATAATTCTCTAGAAACCAGAAGCATGATGGCAGAAGTGGGCATTAGCGTGGCATTTAACATGATAACTTAAAGCATTTGAGATAATTTTATCTTACAAATTTTATAATATTTTCGCGAAAATTCATTATTATCTCGAAAAATCGTGCTACAATCCCGAAATAATCATGATAATTATCTAGCTATCTCGTGGCAGAAATATGCCACCATAAATATCAAATCAGACAGGTTATGATTTCAGTGAGTATTAGGACACGTATATCAACCTTACGGGAACACCATAATGAATGACGAGACAAGCACACTTTATAAATCAGTTGTGTTAGGACTTCATGCAATGTAGGAATCGGACGACAAAGATTTTTTACTTTTACTATAGACGGTGTTAACAACTATGAACCTTCGCTGCTAGTAGCTCTCAATGCAGCAATGCAATTTCTCAATGCCCAGTCTGTTATTTCCCATCATGCCCCAGTCATATAAGCGCATCAAACGCTATGCCAAGTAAATCGTTTACGTATTGCCATTACTATCACAGAAAGCGGCGACGGATGTGGCAACCATGGATAATGATGAGTCAGAATGGTATTGGGGTGAAACGTCAAAGGATCACGTGAACAAACGCCTCAGTGGCGCAAGCGATGGCACGTTCCTGGTTTTTAAGTCTACGACAGGAAGGTCAGACGAGTTGACATTGGCAGTAAGGTAAAGGAAGTGTTCATTTTTCGATTAAAAGTCATGTATACATTATGCAAGACTAACAAAAAATTAGTACTATATTGTGTTGAAAAAATAAGCAATTTTACCTTACTTTTTGGCGGCTCTAGGATATATTATTTTCAAAAGCATGTGTGTTTATAAAAAGTTAATGTAATGTAAAGATTTACACTGCTAAAGTCAGAACAAGGAGTTTGGACCTATACCATTACACATTTTTGTCATCTTTAGCCAATGTAACTGCACATGGGTAAACAACTACTTTGTTACTTTAACACACTGTTTTTTTCTTTTAAACCTGTGGTTAGTTTTACAGTTTGTTGTTTAGTTTTACATCTGTTTAACAATACTAATGCATCAGATATAATAGTTGAACTTATAATTCACCATCTGTATTTTTAAAATTCACAAACACAATAAACGTATTAACATATTTTTGTATAGAAACAGTATTGTCTGTTTGGCAACATTGCTCCAAGTTTAATGCGTGAAAAATCGGTCAAATGTGTAAACACTTTTGGAGACGAATTTGAACAAGATACCGTCTCGTGATTAAACATCAATCGTATCCAGATATACTTCAACCGATTGTGGAGCTCTGTGGTCTAGTGGTAGAGCGTTGGACCCAATATAGAAAAGTCGTAAGTTCGATCCCCGCCATGACCATATGTGTTGTGTCCCGGAGCAAGACACTTTATCTGCATTTGCTTAGTACTGGTACTACTCAGGAAGACATCGAAAGTAATGATTCAAATAAGTTCATAGAGCCTTCGTTACATTCGAAGTAAAACAAATTAGTTTAAACAAACCCACTTCGAGCACTATTGATATGTAACATATGTTCCTTGTAATGGATACGATATTTTATGCAAAGGGAACATGGCAGTACCAAGTATAAAGACATCCTGTTTAGGGATCATATGTACGGCTTCACGGAGCCTCTTGGATTTGAGACGTTAGGAGATGTGCTGGATGCATATAACTGGTCACCACAGACAAAGCAAGCATTACAATATGCAGCCGCACGTCCAACGGTAGGTAGCAAATCTTGCAATATGGAGGCAGACATCCAATGGCAGGTAGCAAACCTTGCAATATGCAGACAGACGTCCAACGGTAGGTAGTTTACCTTGCAATATTTAGCCAGACTCCCAACGGTAGGTAGTTAACCTTGCAATATGCAGCCAAACGTCCAACGATAGGTAGAAGACCTTACAAACGTCCAACGGTAGGCAGCAAGGAAACATTGCAATATACAAGAAAGCAAACCTTGCAATATACAGCCAGACTCCCAACGGCAGGTAGCAAACACTTCAATCGCCCACCAACGGTAGTTAGATCGCAAACCTTTCAATATGCAGCCAAACGTCCAATTGTGGGCAGCAAGCAAACCTTGCAATAAGCAGCCAGACTGCCAACGGTAGGCAGCAAACCTTGCAAACGTCCAACGGTAGGTAGCAAGCAAACCATGAAATATGAAGCCACATTCCCAACGGTAGATCGCAAACCTTTCAATATGCAGCCAAACGTCCAAACGTGGGCAGCAAGCAAACCTTGCGATATGTAGCCAGACTCCCAACGGTAGGTAGCAAGCCTTGCAATAGCAGCCAGACGTCCAACGGTAGGTAGCAAGCCTTGCAATACTAGTATGCAGCCAGACGTCCAACGGTAGATAGCAAACCTTGCAATATATAGCCAAACATACAACGGTAGAGGCACGCACACATTACAATATGCAGTCAGACTTCCAACAGTAGGTTGCAAACCTTGCAATATTCAGCCAGATGTCCAAAGGTATAAAGAATAACTTGTAATATGCAGCCAGTGACAGCAAGAAACGAGAACAAAATAGCGATGGCACATTCGTTCCAGGTTTCTATGTCTAAGTCTGGAAGGTCAGACGCATTGCCATTCGCAGTAATGTAAAGCAAGTGTGTAGGACAGGTATGATTTATGCAAGACTATGTAAAGCGGAATACGACGTGTCAATACATATTAAGTTCTAATGTTATGTGCATATTGAGTTGATTTTAATTAATTTTAAACTTGTTTAATTTTGTAGATTCTAATCCAAAAGTTGTACAGAGCATGGCAGCAATGAATGACCTACTAATTACGGCCGACTGTTTATTATTTATTTATCACATTGCACGTAATGTCGAACGAATTGTGTTTGCATTGCATCGACTTTCGTCGGATTGTTTTACACATCACCAGACAAATCTGATTTATACGATTTAGTTTGTTGTGTATCACTTCGCATTTTTTCGATGATTTATTTTTCGTCAAACCGATTTGTATTTTATTGTTTCCCATCAGCTTTTTGTCAAATGGTTTGTCATTATACTGAATGATTTGAAGTCGACATTTTGACATTTTACACTGTGACTTCAACTAGATCGGTATTAAATCAGAGTTTACCTGTTGTATCGAATCAATATGTACGTCATCAAATGACTTCATTTGGAATTAAACGGCATGTGACATAGTCATTGCCTAGTTGTAAATATCCACATGTTGACGGTTTTGGCCTTCCATAGATATCTATTGGTGCTATTTAAGGATGTGGATGGTGGCGGTGTTAACCACAGCAGACATAGTGGCATGGACGCACTCAGCCTCCTTAAAAGTGTTCGAGAAACAGCAAAACTAAAGGGCGAGAAAGAAGAGGAGCTGGAACTATTACACCTACAGATGAAACATAAGGACGAGGTAAGTTTATACGATAAGTCTGGGACGAACATTGAAAATAGGGCCCTGGATAAGTCAATGGATAGGGGGCGGGGGCGGGGCTGGGGGGCCACCGCAACCCACCAATGTTCACCCGCAATATTTGCCGCCCCACCCAGTAATTGGAAGTAACGTGTTTACTCGCGAACAGTTGGGATAGTACTGTACGGAAGGGCTTTAAGTAGCTCTTGCACCTTACGCATAATGCCCAAGCTGTAACGTGTTTACTCGCGAACAGTTGGGATAGTACTGTACGGAAGGGCTTTAAGTAGCTCTTGCACCTTATACATACTGTCCAAGCTGTAACGTGTTAGGAATATAGTTAAAATAAATTATTACGCATTGTTTCCCATCAGGATCTCGAAGAGCTGACGAATTCTGTTGACGCATACCTGCAGCTATCAAGGATGATGGAGCTACAGATCACGAGACATCAGGACTTATCGCGCAGAAGAACGTCTTCATCACCAGATAATGCAGAGGCGTAAGACGATGTTACCATTGTGACCTTTATTGTGACCTTTAAGAAGCACCGACACGACACGTATAAGTAACCCAGATACATTGTATTTCACATCTTTTAAATGGAATGTGAACTTCTGACAAAAAATCGTTTAAAAACAGATTCATCAAGTAAAATTGAAAGTAAATACTCAATTCGGTAATCGGATAACATTCAGTTATCACTTTAAAGAACGTACTTAATATTTGAAACATTTTGATGAAAAATAAGTATTTAATTAGGGTTTAAACTCGGGGTACATATAAGTGTCGTCCAGTGTATAGCTTTGATTGTATACAATTTGAATTTTAACTAATTTATCAATTAATCATGTTGCTCAATGCTTAAATTAAAGGGACTGAAACATATATTGCTGTTGTTTCACAAACCTACATTCCTGAAATAAACATGTTTGATTATGCATATTATTTCCAAAGTGGCAGTATAATAGTAATTGTTGTTTTCTTTTTAGTTTTTCAGAAAACTATCAACTGTTAACCTCTAGAAAGACCGAAATCACCAAAGAGCGACAGGATAAAGAAGATGCCACCCAAGAAGCACACGAAGACAAGAGTGCACTGTCCAAAGAATATAGCAGATGTTATAAAGAGGTGGAACATCTCGATAAGGAATTGCAGGAAACAAAAAGGTGTGTAACTGTGTGTCAGAAATGTTGATTTTTGCATTTGGCAACTTGATTATATTGCACCAATAATATATTTAAACCTATTGCAGGGTATCAACACAAACTGAAAACTGTTGATCTGCAAGCAGGTTTAAAGGGACAAACGGCAATCTTGATATTTTAAAAACTCTCGGCGTCACCTTAGTTTTTCTTCATGACATGCATCTGTTCAATCATTAATATAAATTATAAGAATAGTTTAATGCATATTGGTTTTGCATATCATTAACTGTTGATTATTTTGCAGCAATAATATATATAAGCTTATGGTAGAAAAGGACGAAAAAAAGGAAACTCAAAATTATACTGAATAAATAAAATGAGATGCTAATTTAGATGAAGAAATAAACACTTGTCCTTTCACACTTTCATCGAAAGTACATTTTTAAACAGAACATGCATTTAGTTTAAGTGTTTATAGCTTATACTTAAAATAGCGATATTATTGACATTAGCCCGGCAGCGGCTGAAGAGTTAGAGCATTCAGTGTTTCCCAGATTTTACATAAGTACACCGTTTCTAAATCTACTGCAAGTGTATATATGATTAACATATTTAAGAATCAAAACTCTACATACACCTTATAACGGCTTTAAGCAGCTAGACTAAACCCGATAATTGGAGCGTCGAATTAAGTTACCAACTCATAATTCATTTTATGCATATTCAATCACGGGTATTTTAAGAACCTCTGAATAAACATATACTTTTAATCTGTGTATATACATTACTATAACCCGAAAACCTGGATGGAGTTTTGATAAACGGTTTAATATTGTGTAATCTTTTCGTTATTTGGCGGGTTAGTTTCTTTAACTTTTACACGAAAAAACACCCAGACAATGTTGTCTGATAGAAAAGTGTTTGACTTAGGACGAAAAAATGAACCTGCATTTCTGTGGATAGCACGATGGGCTAGAAACCAAAGGACACGGGTACAAGACTCACCGATGCCACTGCGTTGTATCGGTTGTTCTTGGACAAGACACTTTTACTTAGCCTCGTCCATTGTTTTGTTTTGGTTTTGTCTCTTGGCGCATTGACAATAATATGCTTACGAACGTAAATACAACTTTCACAATGCATGTAGGTTACTAAACATATGACACATACAGCAGGTATTAAACATACATTTAATTATAAGGATTCATTAATATAGTATGTGGAGTCACAACAATTACTGGGAGTAAAATTGAAAAAAAAAAAACATGGGATAAGCAAACTGAAAGTGTATCTCTAAATATTTCGAGAAATAAAATAAAAATGTTGGCTAAATACGTCACACAAGACAGTTATAAGACATACTATAACCCATATATACTTTCGATTGATTAGATAAATAGGGTTACATGACGGGGATATCTTTAATTACACTGTCCCGGATAACAATAGGGTAAGAGTGAGGTTTGGTGCACCCTAGAACCTTGTTTAAACCCCCAGCGGCCTTTTTTGCCACTGACCGTTCAAAGGCGGTAGCCATATTGTCAACCCTTTTGTGTTTGTATATATGATATCTTGCCTTTTATTCATCTTTATAGTTGTTGTTTGTTTCTGTGTGTGTTTGTGGTTGACTGTCGTCCTTGAATGTTACTTTTCCTGTTCGATTTTTATATTTACTTGTGTTTTTTTGTGGGGTGGGTGGGGGTGGGGGGAGATGTATCAACTCAAAGATCGCATAGATAAGCTACAAAAGCGTGCCGTATGGCTTATTTTAAAAGCTGACTTTTTAACACCATCTAAGCAACTTTTTTAATATTTGTATTGTTTAACATTCCCTAAACGTGTTCAGTATCATACATGTCAAATGGTTTACAAATCATTAAATGGTCAAACACCAGAATATATTAATATACTATTAATAAATGCCTGAAACATTACGAAATTCGAAATTCGAAAACTACGCTTTAATACAAATGACCACCTGCATATTCCCAGATCGCATACGTCTTACCATAATTATTTTTCTATATGTGGTCCTAACGAATGGAATACTCTCCCTACAGGAATTAGACGATCATCATCACTTCACCAATTCAAAAGCTTACTTGAAGATCAATCACCTCATGAAATTGTAAAATAGTAACTATATTCTTAAAATGTATGTTGTCTCATGGTGGTCAAGCTTGTATGTTGTCTAACCATGGGATAAATATGAGCAATTTGAATTATCTATTTACCTAAAGCTTATATGGTCTTGCGGTTGATTAGCTTGTTGTTTAACTGCAGATGCATATGCATAATTGGGTTGAGTTGAATTTTCAAATTGTACCTATATTCTTAAAGAAACAAACCCGCCTAATAACGGCAAGATTACACCACAAAACCGTTTATCAAAACTATGTCCAGGTGTTCAGGTCAAATACTTATGTTTATATGTATAACTCCTATTTAAAGCCCATATTTTTACTCGTCTAAGAACAAATTATGCATTTTTCTTTTGAAATATAATGTTTTTTTGTTTGAGGGCCATTTGTCGAGACTGGCTGTAAGCCAAATATGTTACCCTTGATAAATAAAGACATTGAGAACGTTGAAGAATCTTCGTTAGTAATAGTAGACAGGTATCCTGCATTCAAACACAGATTCTTTAGGTGAACATTACTTTCACTTTTAGTGTTATACTGATCGAGTATCCGGAATTAAGTGAGTTTCTAACCTGTCTTCTGTGGGAGGACCCGCTTAATCTGAAAGAGACACCCATACTGGATATCAGTAATAACGAGGCTAAACAGATGCTGATGAAACTTGGCGAATGTGAAGGCGCGTTTATCGTCAGGAACAGCAGGAAGAATTCAGACATGCCGTTCATTATATGTGTACGGTAAGTTAACACCTAATGCAGAATTCAGACAGCACGTTTAGTCTTACCCAAGTATAAAGTCTACATATGCATGCATACATAGGTAAAGAAACAGAAGCATTGTATAAAAAGGAAGACAAGAATAATCATATGACAGTGAAATTAGCGATATAGCTCGAGTAAACGCAGACAAGGGCGAAAAATACACAGTAGCGCTACCATATCTGTGAAAAACATTGCTACGTGTCAGGTCAATATGACCTTGACTTTTTGAACTACTGACAAACAAATGTTGGTTGTTGTTTAATCAAGAGCACTGTTTGGATGCTAAATTTCATGTACATGTGTAACATAATACAAATAACCACGCGGAAGGCGTTTTTCATGTTAACACTTGACCTACTAACTCAACAGGAATCATTGTTTTATCATCGGTACTTTTTCTGTAAAGTTTCAAGATTGTAGGTTTAATAGTTTATACGTTACATTGGGGATGTGTTTCCCAAGATTGGGTCCCCAAGTTTGGGTCATTGTCAGGTCAGTGTGACCTTGGAGACCTTCTGACCGCACAAGTAAAACAAAAGGTTTCGCTTAACAAGTGCAATGCGCATTTGCAATTTCATGAGTTTAGATGTTATACTTTCGGGGTTATCGTTATAATTCATGCTGACCTTGGACTTTGACATACTGAACCCAAACGCAATAGGATTCTTTTTCCCAACAAGGGCAATCTCCCGAACCGAGTTTATGGCGACCTTGACTTTTGATCTATTGACCCCTAAAGCAATAGGATATCTTCTCCACGAAGGGCAATGTACCCGTAAAATTTCACGAGAATGAATGTTTCTACGTTATATGGTTCGCAGTTCGAAGAATGCGTATGACCATGAGGTCATGGTGATCTTGATAACCCTAAAACAATAGCGTTGCTCATTTCACCACAGACTATGGACCTGTGCAGTTTCATGATGATGGGTGTTACGCGTTTGAAGATGTCGCGCAGAATGCATATTTGTGTACGGACGGACGGACTTTTTGCTGGTATTCCCATAGGCCAGTTTTTCAGGGGTAGGACAGCTTGAACAGCATTTTAATTAAACAATGTTTGATGTTTTTAAGCACATTTCACTGAGTACTTAACTATTCCTTTAAACAGTTTCAAATTTTGCCAAGTAAAACTCTTTTAATGATGAGTAAAACCGTAAAGGGAGGTAATTTGATGATTTTTTATAATCAAAAGCTTCTACATGTACCTACACAATCGGTGTTGTGTTTTTCTGTGATTTTTTTGAAAGCAACGTATATAGAATATTGTCGAGGACAAATTGAGGTAATGTTTGTAGATTTTATGTTTTAACCACAAATGCATGGTTTTAAAAAAGGGCGGATAACTCCCTTGTGTACTGAACTTTTCAACAAAAAAAAACTTGTTTAGACTTTTGGTGGTGGTCGATCTAATTATTCTATATACATGATTCAGTATTTCCTATATAATAAGGGGAGAAAAAGGGATACTTTTTATTTTTGCTCAGTATATATTGCCGAGCTCATATAACATGTAATAGGTAATGAAACGAGAGCTGTCAAAAAATGGCGCACAAAAAAAGGATACGGGTACCAGAACTTTACCTTGATTCCAATGAATTCCGTTGCGGATACAATGGCCGCTGTCCAACCGTTATCCTTGTTGCAATAGGAAATGTTTTAGGATTGATTTTTAAAGATTTTGAAAAACAGCGGAACATGGAAATTGTGAAATAATAAAAAATACTTACAAATTACATTTATTATTTTGCATCTCTGAAAAATTAACAACTTTTCGATAATATTGTTAAAGCGAATAAAGTCGTGGATGTTTATACGGTTAATGTTTACTTAACATACCGTCATAGTTGTCTATAACAGACTGTCTCTTGCATAGTATATACTATTGATGCCATGTTTACTGTGTATATTCTTCTATTGAATTCAGAAACGAGTAGCAATTCATGTTAAAATCTGTACTTCTGTTCTAGATTCGAAAATACTGTGTTAAGTTTTCCTGTGCTGAAAGTGGATGGTTATTACGGATTTGATAAAACAACGTGCATTTTTGAAGACATACACGACTTGGTGAGGAGTTACACACAGATTCCATTTCGTGTTCACAATGCCAAATACGGGGAGCTAACTCTCAGGGAAAGTTCGTTCGACGAGTGACTTAGTTGCAGCAGGTGTTACCGTTTCTTCACTTAGTTAAGGGGGAACACAGCAGGCGAGACCGTTTCACGACTAAGTTAAGCGGACACGCAGCAGGCGTGAAGTTTCATCACAAAGTTAAGCTGACACCCATCAGACGTGACAGTTTCACGTCTAAGTTAAGGGGAACACAGCAGGCGTGACCGTTTCATCACTAAGTTAAAGGGAAACACAGCAGGCGTGACTGTTTCATCGCTAAGTTAAGTTGACACGCAGCAGACGTGACAGTTTCACGATTAAGTTAAAGGGACACGCAACATGCGTGAAGTTTCATCATAAAGTTAAAAAGAAATAACGTATTTAGCAAACAATATTTATTAAGATTTATGAAAAACAAAGGGTGAAAGAATTATCAATATCGTCATATATAGTTCTAAATTACCATATATGGCATATTGATCAATATCTAAAACAAGACAATCACTAAAATGAATGCAATATCCTTATCTGATCATATAATGCATTGTTACACTTTAGTATATTAATGATTTTTCATAATATGATACTTGAGCAGTAAATTATCGTATTTATAAGAATTCCATATATGAAATATTAGAACTATGATGCCATATTCTCAAAATGTCCGTGGTCGAGAGGTTAGCGACGTTGCGTTGTAAACCTTCTCGCCTCACACCTCTGCGGGTTCGAATCCAACCGGAAGCTCAACTTGTAAGTGAAAAAGTGTCGATTTTTATAGTGGGGCAGATTGGTGAAAAAAGTGTGAATTGCTTGACAAAAGCACCAAACTTTGCGTATAGCTAGACAATACCATACTGAAAAAATCTGGGTATGGACCAACGTCAGATTTTTCAAAATGGCCGCCAAAATATATCGACCGTCATACATAGCCTCAAATGTGAAAATGACGTTAAACACCAAACAAACAAATCAAAATGTCGGTTTCCATATCCGTTTAGGACAACCTTCAAAAGGTTTTATCTTCTTTTTTTTATCATCCCTTTTGACAATTCTTTCTCCTTTTTCCAAGTTTTTCAAAAATCGCAAAAATAAAGGTTGTTTGGCTATATGCATACATTTCCTTTAAGGGCACACACGGCCAGTTAAACACTTCAGTATTGCCATGTGTCTCTTTAAAGTACGCCCGTGAACAGAATATAGTGTCGTTTGAGTAAGTATTGACTGAATCTTACACAACTGTAGTGTTTCTTACACAACTCTAGTTTTTCTGATACAACTCTAGTAATTCTTACACAACAGTAGCGTTTCTCAACCTAAATGACTGTTTTCGAGAAAACATGTGGTTATATTTAACCTGGGTTTCTGCAAAAAAAAAAAAATAAAAAAAAATAGCACATATGACCTACCTTATAATAATAATGGTGTTAAGCCTGCGGTTTCAAAAACGATGACTACGAAATTATGTTTTACAAGTGGATACAACGACATCTTGTGCTGCTTTAAGGGCTATTGGGCAGTCATGTAACAACTTAATCAAAAAACGATGGGGTATAGTAAAGAGAAATGTTCAACCAAATGCATATGTTAGGCATGAACAATGTCAAGCATATAGAACATGGAAATGATTCAGCACTATTGATGGAAACATAATATCAAAAATAATACGTATAAGACGGAAAGTGGGCCCCTTTTTACACCAAAGTTTGGTAAAGTTTTACTCAAAGTTATTTCGATAGTCCATAGAATAGTCCATTTATCCATAAAAAGCACACGAGCCATCATTTCTAAATTAAATGAGCCATGTTATCACACCATCCGCAGTTTGAAGTACAACATTAAAAAAATGCCCTTAACGTAGTATAAGACGAGCACTGTACATTTTATTTTAACATTTCAACACTATAATATACCCAATTGAAAGTGTAAAAACTAAATAATGTGCCTAGCTTCAAAATAACGTATACTCAGTTGTAAAAGAAAATGGACACTTTGAACATTTTACGTTAAACCCTACCTTCTTTATCAAGCGACAGTCCCTTAATGATTCGACCTATTGAAAAACAAATGACAACGTTAACATGATATTGGCAATGGAATGATAAAAACGTTGGTACATTGCATATTCATTTTGGAATGTATCAATTTAATTCTAAAAACACTTTATACAATTAAATCTAAACAAAATTCAGTGTCCACTTTCTTTTGCAACTGAGTATATATTTTTAAACTGTGTAACTGGTCTTCACTTATTTTACATATTTTCTCAAATGTATATTATTATTGGATGACATAATTATGCAATATATAATATATTTTATAGTTGTGGGCAATATATAATATATTTTATAGTTGTGGGCAATATATAATATATTTAAGTAATAAAAGGAAATGCCATGTTTCGGTTTTCACCATAGAATATATGCAGTTATTATATATTACGCATCTGCATTAAATATGCATTGTCTTAAAAGTTTGTTTTTGCGTGTATTTTGAAATAATATACAATACATACTCAGCTACATTATAATGTATATAATAACGTTTAGCTATGTTTTAATTGTGTTTCGATATATGCAATGAAATATGTTCACCTGAATTAATATTCTAGACGATGTATTTGCGAGGGCAATTGGATCTTGCTGTAATCGTCATGTTGTATACTATATATTATTTGTTTATGTGTATATGTGTGTGTGTGTGTGTATGTAATTACTGCACAAATGATAGTCTAAACATGCATTTTACATCTTTAGTCATATGTTGAAAAATATATATAACGATCTTCATGATACATAAAATGTAAACGTAAAATAATAAAACAAAATATTCAATTGCAATGGAATGTGAATTCTACTTTCACATAATCGTACGCATATTTCTTTTTAGCTATTCATTAACTTTTTATTAGGTAGCGAATGACTGTATGTATAAAAAGAATGATAGTGATTTATATTATCTTCTCCATATACGTACACGTGTTAATATATTTATGTTGTTTCTTTTGTATAACCTGTCATTGTATTGTTAACTGTTTGTATTCTCACAGGCCTGAAGGCCTATTGGAATTTGGATTAAAATATATGCGCCCCGTGTGGTTCCGAGGGGCCCGTTTGGTTACGGGGCAAATAATAGGGCCACTGCAGATCCCGTTGGAGGGGAAAGCAGAGGGGCAGACCCCCACCCCCCCCCACCCCACTCCCCAAATTCATTTTATCATTTTATCATTTTTTGTTCATGCTCATTAAAGGTCTTCATTGTTTCAGGTGCCATCTCGCTCATATCAATGAGCAGTGGCAGAAAAACTATAAAGAGGCTCCAGCTTAAATAGAGTCTACAATAGAATTTGCAGCAACTCTGCAGTTCACGGTGAGAAGGTTCTAGGCCCATTCTCTATATTTTATCTCGATGTACATGGAGGATGAGCCTGACACGTTCATTCCTGTTAGGCGCCATATAACCTTTCATGTGTTGATGCGCCTTAAAACCCCAGTTCAATTCAATTAAAATATATGCTCCATTTTATTTATTTGTGTTAGGCAAAACAGAATCCTTCAGTCAAATCCAATTACCACATACTTGTCAGAAGTCAGCTGACCTACTGGTGGCGCGTCTTATCAGACACTGATTACAAAATGCATCAATGTTTGTGGGAACGTTGGGTTATGTCAGTTAACATGGCATTTTTCATATAGAACATACAGTGAATTTGTCTGTCTATAACTTCAAAATTAGATATGCAATTTTGTCCAAATTGTTAATAGTTTCTTAAACTGGATAGCTTGAAATTATTAGTAAGTTTACCAATTAATAAGAATTTCATAATATGCAAATGAGGTGGGTGGAGCTACGAGCAAAAACCGGAACTATATATGAAGCCTTGTTCGTGGTAATATCCTTAGTTAATATTATCACAGATTTTGATGTCATATTTGCATGACCCATGATATAATTTCTTTTATTCCATTATCTTCATACAATTTTAAATTCTATAAATAGATGCAAATTCAGTATGTGGAAAAAACATAAATTTAGGCATTGAACAATAAAAGCAGACACTATATCCCGAAACCAGCTGTAACGACAGTGACTGTTTCGAACTCAAACATAACAATTCAGTAGCGGATCCAGGACTTTAGATAAGGGGCGTAAACAAATATACAAGCAAACAAAAGATAATTCTCAGCCCTGTTTAAAAAACAAAATTGACGGCGCACTATTTAACAACACAATAACGAACGCGCAACGCATTTATTTTATTTTTAGATTTAAGGGACTTGGGCGTTAGGTCTTTTTATTTTATAGAGCAAAATACGTTTTCATAACTTGTAGACGCTGGTTGGTTGAATGGTTTTACGTCATTTTCAGCATAATTTAGGCTATATATATATGTCGATTTGTTCTCGGTGAGATTCAGACCACCCACCTTTTCCTAGATAGACAAGTACTGTATACCTCCCGCCATCCGTAGCAATCGGCACTTTCACACTTACAAGTCGATCTCCCAGTGGGATTCGAACCCGCAGCGGTGAAAGGTTTCAAACGCAGCGTCTTCACCATCCCTGGCCACGGACGCCCATACGTGTACGAGGACATCCATCTGGATCCGTGCCTGCACGTTACCTCAATTTGAGGCACAATGATACGACTTTTAATCAAACTTCATCATTCCACGACAAAAGATAAATGTCTCTGCAGAATTAATATTACTTGCAGAGACGTTATCTATCACACACGCTCCGTTACTGTGTAATATGTGTTGCCAACTGCAGCGCGTATTCCTCACGCGTCATTTCCCGCGTCTATTTTGCTTGTCCCCGAATCCTATGTTACATTAACGCTTCAGTGAAAAACGGCGATCACTCCCAATCGAATTTTCCGCCTGGCAGGAAACGGGGGAGTTACCGCCAAGACAGAAGAAATAATATAACCCTTCAGCGCAAGTCAGTTGTCACAATTCCAATGTTATTCCCCCAAATAACAATTAATTAAGCATCTTTAATTGCAATGGAAATGTCACTTGATCTTCCGTCGATTCAAAACCATATTGCTCTTGACGTTAATCTATATGTCTATTTCGGATGGAATTTGAAGTCTGTATATATTTATTTATACATATTAATGACAAACGAAAGTAAATGCGAGTATTTCGTATGTTATTGTATGGGAGTCAATGATTGTTCCTTACAATCCAATAGCAACCATAGATAATAACGCTGAGATACGAAACGAGATTAAAGAGAGTGCGATTTTTGGTGGATTCTGTCTCGGATTTTTCAAATGCGCTCTCTCGATACGCTACATGTACTGTGAACGTTTCCGTCCTTTGGAGGGTACGATACGTGGTCGTATTCATGCAGTACTACATAAACAAACATGTAACTATACTCAATGCTACATTGTTAAAATAGATGAACATAAATTGCTTGTAATAAAAAACAAGTGAAGCACCAACAGTGGTTCGAACGCGGAATTGTGAATTCAACACTTTAACTGAAATATCTAAGTAAAAAATGGGGATAATTCAGGTAAAATACAATACAGAGTTATGGTTCTTGTCATACAGCATTGTGTAATGATGATGACCATGCGTGCCAAGTTTCAAAGCTTTCCGACGATTTGTTTTTGAGAACTGAAGAAGAAGAAAAAAGTTAACCAAAAACTTTGACCAAAACGTCAAAACGCGTAGATGGACAGACGGACAGACAGGCGGAAATCGGCGGAAATCGGCGGAAATCGCCAAAAACTGTAAGCCTGGATTTGCTTCGCACTCCGGCTAAAACTCTAATGTAGCCTTTCATGTCTGTCGTTTTTATTTCTTTCAAGGTTTCGAATTAATTTTCGATTTTATTTGACAAAGCAGTTTCTTTCAGTTTGCCAAATATATAGCCAAACTTCAGCAAACAAATGTTTTGAAGGCAAACGGCTTCGCAGCATTACTCGAATGTAAATCGAATGTTTACATATTGGTTACGTCACAGCGCCTTAGATTCCAGCCAAAACAAATTTGCATTCACAACCAAAGTTATCATCCAGATTTTGAAATGCCATTCAGCCGATTGCTTCCTCAATAGTTCATTTACAGCAAAGCAGTGGTAACACTTTCTTCTGTATTGTAAAGAACAAACATGGAACGCGAATTATACATCAACACGTGTGTGTAACGGCTATATTGTTTACATAGCAACAGTGAACCATTTTCTGTGCCGGCGCATTCCGGCTAACAAAATGTCAAGATTTTGAACATACCGAAGCTCGATATACACACGAGGTGGGATCCCGAAGAATGACGGGATTCGCCGAACGTTCACGACTGATGTCAGAAAACGTTCATTCGCAACTTCTCGTTCACTTCTTCGAAGCATAACTCGAATGTAACTTGACGGTATCTATAGTTACGTCGTCCTAGCATGACGAGAGCGAAGATTTCCGCCAAAACGAATTTGCATTCAAAATCAAAGTTGTCATCAACGTTTTGCAACGTCATTTTAGCATGCGGTGAGGACGCTTTATCACTAGGCCACGCCGCGGTCGCCAGTAATAAGTGGAATTCACACGAACAGAAATTTCTATACCACATATACATTACAATATATTGAAGAATTTTGATAAAATAATTAATAATAATAATAATAATCAGAAATAATAATAAATAATATTATACATATGTTCATGTGATATTTATTTTTTATTATTGCATCTCCTTCCATTTTATAAACCAACTGAACACAATATAAGACCCCAACCAATGAATGCCTTTTAAATGCAAAAAAAAGTTTATGATTGACTGTTTTAGCTACTTCTTCAAAAGTGCTCAGACGCGTTGATCGGCAATATAAGATGTTCTGTATTAAGTGGGGTTTTTTACCTGTATTATAATAGCCAGCTTAATTAAGATGAATTGCAGGGGTCCCTCCAAGACGTTCCTGCTTACGGAACGATTTTAATGGATAGCAATGTATTGTATATTCTTGTTTTAGCTACTTTAAAATCGTTTCGTGAGGAAGCTATCCAGCTGGCTTTCGGAACGTCGGTGGTTCTACCCAGGTGCCCGCCCGTGCACGAAAATTGCCCGGAGGGGCACCTGGGGTCTTCCTCCACCAATGGAAGCTGGCAAATTCGCCATATGACCTTAGCTGTTGGTGCGACTATAAATTCCAATTCAATTCAATTAAATTCGTTTCTGCGCGTTGGTCAGTCTTACTATATGTTTTGTACTGAATCGATGCCGATAACCTGTATAAAACAAGAAAATTTGTAGAACCGATGGATGCTCCCCGAAATGTATCCTCAACTTATCATATGGCCTTGTATCACCCAGCAGTTTTCAATCTGCAGTTCCATCAGTAGTTTTACAGTTATGCTCCGGACAAGAATTCCAAGTGTAAAATTACAAAGGGCGATAACTCTAAGTTGAATAATGTCAGAGTCATGGTTTTTGCACTCTGCACTTCCTCTCATTGCCTTTTATCAGTGTGTAATGTTTCACTGCAGTCCCGTCAGTAGTTTTGAAGTTATGCTCTGGACAAATATTCTTAGTATAACATTACAAAGGGCAATAACTCTATTTTGAATGATGACAGAGTTATGGTTCTTGCACTCTGCACTTTCTCTTATTGCCCTCTATCATTGTGTGAAGTTTCGTTGTAGTTCTGTTAGTAGTTTTGAAATTATGCTCCGGACAAGAATTCCAAGTGTAAAATTACAAAGGGCAATAACTCTAAGTTGAATGAAGACAGAGTTACGGTTCTTGCACTCTGCACTTTCTCTTATTTCCCTGTATCATTGTGTGACATTGCATTGCAGTCTCAACAGTAGTTTTGAAGTTATGCTCCGGACAAACATTCAAAGTATAAAATTGCAAAGAGCAATAACTCTGATTTGAATGAAGGCAGAGTTACGATTCTTGAACACTGCACTTCCACTCATTGCTCTCTATCATTGTGTGAAGTTTCATTGTAGTCCCATCAGTAGCTTTAACGTTATGCTCCGGGCAAAGTGTGACGGACGGACGGACGGCGAAAATTTCGGGGAGCATAAAAACACAGGCACAGTTATAAGTTTTGCTCTAGGAGGGTGACCTCCAATCCGTTCATGCTTATTTATATAACGTATGTGTATAGAATGTTATTGGCAATTATTTATGGGATAGTCTTGTTTTTAGCTCTACTGATCAAAGATCAGCAGAGCTTATGCCGCGGTGCGGTGTCCGTCGTCCGTCCGTCCGTCCGCCCGTCTGTCCGCAAACTTTGTTTTGTAGCGACTACTTCTCTGAATCTACTGGTTGGATTTTCATGAACCTTTACAGAAATGTTGCCCATAATGTCTAGTCGATCCTAGCAAAATTTCACGGTGATGTGAAGTTCAAGATGGCCGCAAAAGCTAAAAATAAATTTAAAAAAAGAAGGTTTTTAATGACTACTTCTTGAAAACTATAAGTGATATTGATATGGGACTTTTTTCTAAAATGATCAGCATGACATGATGTTGGTCCTTATCGAAAATCATTTTGATTCGACGTTAAACATGGCTGCCAGCGGCCATCTTTGTTTACATAGAGTTATATACTAAAAACTTGTAGCGACTATACTCCTCTGAAACTACTTAACGGATTTTCATAAAACTTCACAAAATGTTTCTCTTGATGGCTAGTTGATCCTAGCAAAAATTCATGTTGATGTGAATCCAAGATGGCCACCAAAGCTAGCGATTACTCCTCTGAAACTACTTGACAGTTTTTCATGAAACTTCACAGGAATGTTGCTTTTGATGTCTAGTTGATCCCAGCATAATATCAGGTCGGCCTGGAAATACGAGAAGGCCACCACGTCTATAATATATTTTAAAAATACATGTTTGTGACGTCTACTTTTCAAAAACCATAAGTGGTATTGATTTGGAACTTTATTAAAATGACTGGCATGACCTGTTGTTGGTTCTAAACACAATTTATTTCAATTCGATGTCAAACATGGCTGCCAGCGGCCATATTTGATTACATAGAGCTATATAGGAAAAACCTGCGGCGACTACTCCTCTGAAACTACTTGATGAATGATCATGAAACTTTACAGGAATGTTCCTCTTGATGTCTAGATGGTCCTAAGTAAAAATTCAGATCGGCCGGAAATTCAAGATGGCTGCCACAGCTAAAAATAGATTTTAAATAAAAATACAAGTTTGTGGAGACTACTTTTCAAAAACCATAAATGGTATTGATTTGGAACCTTACTAATATGACTTTTATGACAGGAATATGTGTGTGAAGTTTCATTTGAATTTCCCTGCGCGGTTTCAGAGATATGAGCTTACAGTAAATTATTAGCCAACGCCTACGGTGACTAAAACGTTTATATATGGAGTATTCTCAGAGAGCCGTTTGCAATTTTAAGTAATACAATTGAGAAAATCTCTTTTTTTTTTTTTTTCTTTTTTTTTTAATAAATTGCACATTTAGTATTCTCAGAGAGCCGTTTGCATTTTTAAGCAAAATAATAGAAAACAAGTGTTTTTATTTTGTTTTGTTTTTTAATAAATTGCACATTTAGTTCTAGCTGGGTAATAAAATGCATGAACTGTCTAAATTTTGTTCTCACATATCTTCCTTCAGAGGATTATGACTGCAAGAAAAAAAAAGCATATTGCTGTAGCTTGATTTAGTTTTAGCGAATGAGAAAACCTATTTTCAACGATGCTGATACATACATAATAAGGCACCGCAAAACGGTACATATACATCCTTAAAAAGTCTATAGTTTATGAACAAAAAAAGGTATAAATGAACGGTCAGAAACCTTATTTGACTGGAACATCCGATGATCAAGAAATGTCCGAGAATCTAAGAATAACCACGGACAGATCTTATAAGTGGCCCAAATGTAGATGAAAGTAATATTATTATCTGACGAATGCCCCTGGATGGACCTTATAGCGAAGATAAACGTCAACATTGACACTTGCTGATTAAAAAGTTTGTCCTGCTAATGAAGAGAACGTCAATGATAAGCAACAGTAGGTGTTTACTGAGACTGAGGAAACAGTGGAAATTCAACGCGACCTTGACCTTTGACAGTCTTACCATAAAATATAGTGTGTCAATGTTTAATGATGGCGACTATATATACATGTATATTTGAAGAGTTGCGCTTCCGAATAGAAAGTATAGAAAAAATGTCAATATTAGGATCTTTTGAAATATTTCCTTGTTGATAAATATTGTCATTAAGGCCGAGTGGATATGGAGTCTGCAAGTTTTTCATCCACTTACGTTCTGCAATATGTCTATAGCTTTTATTTTAAAGCTTTTAGTAGCATATTATCATAAATTCAACCTGTTGAGCAGTAACGTTACTAAAAGTATGACCTGACTGTCGAAAGTGTTGGTATGTTGGTACAAGTAATTATTTTAACTTTGTAGGATCACCTGCATTATATTTATGTTCACGAAATCGAACTTTTAACTTCAGAAGTATCCTGACCTATGCTTATGAACATTCATTGATTTATAGCCTATTGCGTTTTAGGGGTCAGGCGTTTTAGGGGTCAGTAGGTCAAAGGACAATGCTGCCATGACCTCATGGGAGTATACGCATTCTGGAAATATAAGATAGTAGCAGTCGTGTACATACTAAAAATGTACCTCTGCGTTGCTCTAACTGTTTGTTGTTGTTTTTTGTTTTTTCACGCTAATACAACAAGTGAATGATGTAGTGTGATACATTCAGTAACAACACGAAATTGGATAGTGTCTTATTTAATATAAAAACATACACACGAGTTTTTGAGAATTTGGTAATTTTTCCCGATGAACAACGCACTTGCTGCGCACGTATGTAATTATCTTTAAGAAAAAGGTGGACATATTGTCAGTGTCACAAAATTAGAAAGCCTATGGTGACCTCCCATGTTTATAAGCGGATATCCCTTGGACAAACATATTGAATTGACCGCGGCCTTTCGCTTCATCAAGCATCCACTGCTCCTGGTGATTTCAATGTCCGGCAATTATTCCGGGTAATTAGATTTAATTATATTTAATGTGTCGTGCTGTTAAAAATAAACTGTAGGGTACACTTTTAAATACTGAATTTTATGTTTGCAATTTCACAAATTGACAAAATAAAAAGGGGAGAGTCGATTTTTAAAATGTAAAATCCTAAAAAGGGCATGTTTCCTTTTGAAATCAAAACATGCATGACTGAAGCACACATTTCGTCTAGTTTAGTTTTGTTTGCTGCACATATATCAGCTTTTATCCACAATTTCGATGAAAAAAAAAGTTCACTTATAAAAGAAAATATGATTAGAATATCCATTTAATATTTAAATGCCTTGTCATATATTACATTGCAAAATTTGAAAGAAAACGTTAATATTGACAATTTATCATTGACAAGTTGTCTTACTACGAGCATGCGCAAAAAGGTCAAACAAGTCATGCAGGCGGTTCTGCAAGCGTTTGCGTATGCCTGATTAGCTACCTACCGTCAGAGGGCGAAAACAAATTGGTATTCAGCTGAGGAATAGTTATAAAAGAACAATTGCAGAATATGTTGGTGTCTTACTGAACGTCGCAGGGTAAACTACTGATTAATTCTGCTTTAAATGAATAAAACCCGAGATAATTTAAGTAAATAAAATAAATACAAATTCCAATAAATAAATACTAAAGGAAGATATATTTTATACTAGTAGATCACATCTTAAAATCAATATGTCGAAGTCGTTTAACATTGAAAGCTTTTTGCCAACAACTGAAACTTGCTTACCGGACGGTTTGGACTTTGGTGTCAGGAAGTCAGGACGTGCGCACTCTGGAGATGTCCGAAGTCCTGAGCGATTTCCAAGGACGCCAAAATGTGCTCGGTGCCGAAATCATGGAGTTGTATCTGCACTGAAGGTATTATTTACACGATTTATTTGTTTCCTTTTTATTTAAATATAAAATACATGATAATCAGTGATATTTTACACCACATAATACACGTTTACATGTAACTTTTTAATTCAGAGACAATTTAAAAGTTAAATAGAGAATATGCGCATATTCAGTTCATACATTGTCGAGCAAGTTACTAATTTATTTGTGGAATAAATACATAGTGCTTCTGATTTTTATTTTGGGGTATATTTACTCTTTTTTTCTCTCGTATGTTCACACACATTCTGTTCATGGCAACAGTTGCTTGTCTTTTTTTATTATTCTTTTTTTTTATACAAGTATGAACCAAGAATTGAAACGGTCATTAGCTTTTAATTGATTTTGAAGAACATTATTCCCAAACTGTGTATTGTCTTTAGATTTCATCACTTTTTTTGTCATAATTGGTGGATAAATAATAAAAGAAACATTTTTGTTTTTACTTTAAACATCATATGTCACCCTTGCAATAACAGAATGTGTTTAAGCTTCAATTACTTGGAGCGATCTGACTTTTACCATAAGAAGACCGTCGAAATATTTCTGAAATATATGTTTAACCTTTTTAAGAACCATTGTTTTTATTTGATTTGTTTTTATTAAAAACAACATGTAGATACATGACATAGCTTAAGTTTGATATCCGATTCATATTATTTAGGCTTAGTTGCGGGTTCGAATCCCACTGGGAGCTCGACTTGTAAGTGAGGAAGTGTCGATTCTCTCGATTGAGATGCAGATAAAAACGCATAACAAAAAGTTCAAACTATTACTTTTAATGAATCTTTTGTCTGCCTTTGTTTAGGAATAGGTACTAACAGATACACATATTTGTTTTGTTTAAACAATATGTACTCAACACGTGTATACTACAATCTCTATTACAGTGAATACATGAGAAGAATTTAAAAAAAAGAAGAAGAGTTTTCGATAACCATTAATATAAATTCATCTATTAATATTAAAGCCTCAGCTATGGGTGACATGTTTTTGATGTTATAAGTGTATATTATCGTATCACGTTAAAATAACACGTTTACTGATACTTATCAATAGTACTATAAAGGGGATGTTGTCCTAGCTATATAGACCATACGTATATCATTAAATGAACAAGTGTATGTATTTTCGGATACGGAAGATAAATATCGTTTTATTATTGAGTGCCCTTTGTATACAGATTTAAAACATCAACTACTTGATATTTAATGGTTAAAAATAAATAAAAAATATAGATTTTTTTTTTAACCAAATGTAATGGTTTTGATTTGAAATTGTGTAACTAATACTACCACTAATACTGACACTGACACTTCCAGTCGTTATTTTAATCAGCATTTACCTAAATCAAATTGATTTACATACATCATAGATAATTAAAGGGACACTCGGCAATCTTGACGTTTTTATCAATCACTAAAATTAACGTCTTAATTTAGTATCATTTTGACTTGCTTATAATTAAATAATATGTAGAGTTTTAAATTTTCCTTTTACTCAGAATTAGGTTTAAATATTATTGGTGCAATATAATCAACCTTTAGTTATACGCAAAAACAATTAACATTAAGCGAAAGGATCTTGTTCCACTTAAAATCGGACAATTACTTTTAAAGATTCGTTCAGCTATTACAGTACAATAGTATGGAATACAATTCCTTTACATAATTAATAGCCTTATTTCATATAAATACAATTTAAAACTATTTCTTTTCCAAATACAGAATATAAACTAGCTGATATTACTATATAATTACGTCGCTGTTGTGTTGTTGTTATTTATTTTTTTTGTTATTTTTCTTCTCTTTTTTTTCTTGAAAGAAACTGGCACTGTATGCATGTAATTGCTTAAATATACTTCATATATGACACTATGGATATCTTGTTTATGAATTATGAATATTATGAATGTATTAACCAATGAGTGTTTGTCGGATTTGGAGTATTGTTGTGTATATGGATGTTTGCGTGTGTGCGCATGAGCATGAACGTTTTTATACGTATTAATAACTTTTATGGCATTATTGTTCGAAGGCCACATTGAAAATAAGTGTATGTATTTTATATGCATAACTTAACTATTTACCTTCGTTAAATAAAGAAATTATTATTATTATTAATAATATTATTATTATTATTATTATTATTATTAATAATATTATTATACGATTCTTATAATTAAAGGGACACACGGCAATCTTGACATTTTAAAACTCACGGCGTCCCGTTAGTTTTTCTACATGACTTGAATGTGTTCAATCATTAATATCAGTTATAAGAATAGTATAAAGCAAATTGTTTTTGCATGTTATTAACTGTTTGAAACCTGTGGTAGAGTAAGACGAAACATGAAAACTCATGAATTTATTTAATGATGTGCGGGTTTAAAGTCAAAATGATACTGGATAAATACATCGAGACGCTAATGTTAATGTTTGATAAACACTTTATGATTACCTTGTGTCCTAATGATTGCACAAATACAAGAATGTAAGTTATGTAGAAAAACTAACTGGACGCCGCGAGTTAAAAAAAAAATCAAGATTTTCGTGTGTGCCTTTAATATATAAGACTATGTCAACACATAGTTATATAGTTATCTATACTCTCAGCTCGAAGAAACGGATCCTATCTTAATAGACTCCTGAGATAAAGTTGATTAAAAAGTGCTGTTCTTCAACTTTTTTAAGAATTTTTCAAATTTTAGGACGGGTGAACAATTATATATAGCATAGCACATTTATACGTTTATGTTCTTGCCGATGCATTTATAATTAAAATTAAATGTCAGTCTTTTTTTCTTTTTTTTTTATATCCGACATGTTTTATAAATTTTAATATTCGTTAACTGTCAGTTTTATTTCGCGTACGCACAATCCGCCAAGTTTTGGAATGATTGGCAATGGTATTTGTTCATCAAAGACAATTCATCTAAAATAATTATGCATGACTTTTTTTTTTGAGCGTGGATAACGTTCTAGAATTCTTGGTTTGGTTTGAGCTTTTCGGCATACAGAGAAGACATACAGAGAAGACACCTCTAAATTAATTCCTATAGTCTCCAAGTATACGAGCAAGTAAATACAGAAAGAATACTTTATGCAATGAATTTACATAAACTGACTCCACTGTCCACGTTGTCGGTGACATTGAACCAATGAGTTATGAGTTTCTCACAGAACACATTCTTATCCGCGGCATTTTACAAAACCGTCCGCAACCAAGACTTCGAAAAAATGAGAACGTGCAGCGACTTTTTTCCAGTTAAATAACTGAAATAATTGAGAGAGAATAATGTTTGCCCAATATTTATTTAACAGTTATTTTACAGGGGCACACGGTAATCTTTAAGTGTTTATCAAGCAATAAAATTAGCATGCTGATCTATTAATCCAGTATTATTTTGACTTTAAACCTGCTTGCATATAAAACAAAATATTGTAATCGTTTTCATGTTTTCTTCTTTTTCTGTCAAAGGTTTAAATATATCGTTGGTGCAATATAAACAAAAGATAATAATATGAAGAACAATTTGCTTTAGTATATAATTCCCAGTGAAATAGTGGATTGTATGGTCATTGTTTATATTTTCAGTGAGAATATAAAAACTTATATTCTCACTGCCGGAAAAAGTGGAACTACTTTTTTCTACATTTGCTTATAACAGTCATAATTCGTGTCAAAGTTTAGAACTATATTCTATGCGCACTAAATATATGTAATCGCCTCACGCGCTGGCGTTACTATATACGTTAAAGGGGAACTGTCGGAACGAAACGTATTTTCTGTCTGAAACAATTTGGTAGTGTTGCATGATAAAAAGTATATAATAAATAGATTTATTCTGTTTTCTTATAATTGATATTAATGATTGAACACATGCAAGTAATGTAGCAAAATTAACGGGACGCCGCGAATTTTTAAAAAATCAAGATGGCAGTGTGTCCCTTTAAGATTTTTGGTGACCAACATGTAAAATGACGCCATTTCCATAGAGTACTGAAACAACTTATTTTCCCGATATCTTCCTCGACTTCCGGTTAGGTACAACTCATAATTGAAACTATCTTCCCGACTATGTACGTAACTTAAATAAAGGTTTTAGGCAACAGGAACTTCTAGTTGTTTTGGGGGTTTATTGTTAAATGTTGAAATAATTAAAACTAGTATAACCAACCGTTGTTTGCTGGTATATATATGTATATACTGAAACTAGTGGGTGAAAAAGAAATTCGTTATTTAGGATACAGTAGTATTTACTTTGTGGTTACTAGGCTTTTCTTTTTATATTCATATATACATGATCATATTTGTGTTTTACTTATATTGATATTAATGCCGCCTAGTTTGCTGAATCACATATTAAAAAAATTGTTATTAGGTCTGTGGCTGAATGTAAGATTACATTTATCATTGATTTAATGCGTGTTTTTGGTTAACTGTGTTCTGTGAAAACTACATTTCTTGTTTGATTTTTATACCTACTTTTATTCAAACATGCAGTAGTTGGGTTGAGGTAATGCAAATATGGACATGGTATGGTCAGTTCATATGTAAGTACCTACCGTTTACTTAATAACATATTTACATATTATTGAATATAAATACCTGTATCTATGGACAAAGTGCAATCATGATGTATTATTTATTTAAGGGTCACAAACGATACTGCCGCTGGCGTGACTGCATGTGTGCCAAATGCACGCTTATAGCTGAGCGTCAACGCGTGATGGCCGCACAGGTGGCGCTACGGCGTCAGCAGGCACAGGAAGAAAACGAGGCCAATGAGCTGGGCATGCTGTACGGACCAAACGGACTTTTGCAAGTTAACACAGAAGATGGCGACGCTTCGTCGGTGACGTCAAGGAAAAGGCGCTATACAGAAGAATCATGCCCAGGTTAGTATCATTTCGTTTTATATTGGAATTAACTATATAGATCTACATGTCGTCATAACTATATTTGTGTTCCTTTATACTGGGTTATTTTACTCTGTTTTTAAAATACAAAATGACATGTCATAGCCCTTAGCCATGGCAAAACTGGTCATATATAATAAGTTAGTGCCGATACTAATACAAAGCTCATACACATATGCTGATGGTAATACTAGCAAAACTTCTCACACACTTCTAATAGAGTGAAGACTGGTCAAAGATTGTACGCATATACTTAGGCAGAGACTGGCCATAGCTCATGTAATAAGGCAAACCTTTTTACATAATGCGAAAGAGAATTAAATTGACATGTTTATGATATTAGTCCATCATTGTACATCCTTATTTTTTATTTTGTTTTTATGGTTGAGAAAGAACCATTTATCGTTTTATATTTGATAATTCACAGAGGTAACAATTAGCAAAATATATGATTGATACAGTTATGTAATAGATATGCCTACGCCTATGTTACAGATAGTCCCGTCAAGCAGTCGAACACAGAGTATCCGGCAGGTATGAGTGACCGAGACTCCGAGTCGTCAAGAAGCACCGAAAGTGAAAGCTCTCAAAAATGCTTGGACGCTTCTTCTTCCCCAAACCCAAGTGCATACCCATGTCATCTGCCACTTCCGGTACCATCAAGCGGTATTGCGCGTTATTGTCTACCCTCGTTCATGTCGCGCACAGGTACTGCGCATCTGGAAAATAATGCCGATGAAGACCAAATCAAAAATAACATCGAACAATTAAACCAGAGTGTCCAAAAAGCTGAAATTCTTAATAAACTTTTCCCCAAAATGAAACAAGATGCCATAGAAAAGATTTTGAGCGACTCCGGTAAAGACATTTCAAAATCTATCAATTTCATTCTTTCAAATAATTTGAACGAGATAGAAAGTCTTATGCCACCGTTTCCGCCGGGGATATTACATCCCAGTACTTATAACAGCCAGAGAGCATTTCCGGGCTTCAGAATTGCATATCCACCAATGACAACAATCGGATCACTAAGATCACCTTGGCCACTTTGGAACAGTTGGCCAAATTTCCCAGTCTCTTACGCGGCTTTTGCCAATTACAACAGCATTGGAGGATCGGAGGAATCTAACGAGGATGGTTCAATGTTCCCAAATGTCGTCTGCAAGTCGGAACATCCAGAATAAATTAAGTATAAGAACAAACATATCTGATTGTTGTTCTACAATGTTTTCCGTATACGTGTCACGAACGTTTATCAGACATGAACTACTGCTATAGTATACAGGGATGACATGCATTACTGGTATTTTATAAAAAGTAGACAAAAATAAATTGGAACTAATTTAAATTCTTACTGTAATTTTTACAAATTTATAATTCTAGCGCCTTTCGTTATTATTTTACGGTAGGCCAAGTACCACATACCGGTACAACGTTACATATATGTATCACCATTTCTCAAAATTAAGGCTCCGTCGGTATATTTAAGAACATTGATTTAGCAAAACAACTAACCAAAACAGTTTTTTTCTTGTTATTTATGATATAACTAGCGAAGAAAAATACAAAAAAAAAAGAGTTTTAGTAGACTATTTTATCCATTTCACTGCCAGTTAGTCTAAACATGACTGACGTTTTTATTTTATTAGTGATTTCGTAAGCAACCACATTGCTTTGATTTATTCAGGTTATTTTAAATTGCATTCAAAGGTGACAGAATGCCTTACAGGCGAACAATTTATATTGCTGATACATTTTTTATGGTTTTTATACCATTTTGAATATTATTTTTAAAAAATCATTGTAAGCCACGTTACAAGAATTACATCATTCTAGCATCATACCACTTTAAATTTAAGCATGTTAAATATAATACGTTTCTCCACTAGTATATGCTCCGTTTAAGTAGCTATCCTGCCAACAGCCAAATTTCACATACTATACTGTACACCGTTTCTAAACCTAACGGCATGGTATATATATAACTTACATATTTTGAGAATCCAAACTATATAGACACAATATAAGCAAGGCTAAACTCCAAAACTGGAACGTCGAATTAAGAGTTACCAACTCATAATTCGTTTTACGAAGAACCCGTTAATAAATCTCTACTTTTAATCGACACATATCCATTTTTATATCACCTGAGCACATGGACAGAGTTTTGATAAACGGTGTTGCAGTGTAATTTTGTGGTTATTTGGCGGGATAGATACTTTGAACACACTAAGTTACGTGAACTGTTGTATTTGCATCACGTTAAATGTAATGTTTAACTTGTATACATTGTTAACGCTTAACCCGCTACATATATGTATAATGGACTGTCCTTTCTTTGAATTAAGACCATTCCATTTATGTGACAAAGGATGTTTATATCAGTCATTTTGGGAAGCTGGACATTGTAAACCATGATCAGCACGCGAGTTACTCGCGGGCTGATCTGGGTTTACAATGGACGCAAAGACTATTATTGTCGTGCTTAGCGGGTTAAGGGTTAAGCGTGTAAATTACGTTATCAGGTTTGGTGAGGATTTTGTCGACAACGTGCATTTAAAGTGCAATAACTGAAGTACATTTGTGCAATTATATCTCACACACCATTCACTCTGTTTTCATTTTATAAAAGTCTAT
This sequence comes from Cyrtodaria siliqua, assembly GCA_037043455.1. Classification (NCBI taxonomy): domain Eukaryota; kingdom Metazoa; phylum Mollusca; class Bivalvia; order Adapedonta; family Hiatellidae; genus Cyrtodaria; species Cyrtodaria siliqua. The sequence goes on from JAWPHD010000839.1 coordinate 325,303, forward strand.
CTTATAATGTCATTATATTGCGATCATTTACATTAATTATGTATATTGTATACTTTCATATTGTCCCGTTTAGTTTGCATTGAGCTAAGCGTGCAATATTCTACGATATTGCACGCATTGATATTGCACGGGAACTTTTGCTCGTGCTTGCTAAGAGCCGCGAAATGGAAATAAGGAACTACTTTCAAATAAAAATAACGGAATCCTTGCTATATTGTCAACAAAAAAATACGAGTTTTTTTTCAACCTTTTATGGCAAAAATTGATAAAATAATTCAAATGGTCACTCACCCACTGTTTTTAACGTTATCGAATGGTAAACAAACTTCAGAAAATCGCTTGATGTTTTTAATGACGTCATCCGACGTCGACGTCGTTTTCGCGCAAAAAAATCATCCACACAAAATGAAACTGAATGGCAAGATAGGAATTCCATCAAAAGCTATAAAAATAACACAAATACAATGAAAAGTAATAGTCATACAATTAACATTGGTCAAAAACAATATGAAAGTATACAATAAAAAGGTTATTGAATTTGTATGGCTAAATATTACTTGGAACTCGTTGTTTTGGCGCAGGAACTCGCAAGCTCGTCGTCCTTTGCCAAAACAACTCGTTCCAAGTAATATTTAGACATACAAATTCAATAACCTATAGTATTAATAATATTTAATGCCCATATTTTTATTCATCTTAGCACACAATTTGCATTTTTCTTTTACTTCAGTATAACTATTCTAGACATGTGTTATGCCATATATTACATTGTTTCAAGACAAGTGTGTACTGTAAATATATTTTGTTTGAGGACCATATGCCATACTGGCTGTAGGCCAAATATGTTATCCTGATAAATAAAATAGTATAACATTGTTATTGTTATTATTGCTAAAACTTATATACTCACCAACAAAAAAAGTACCCCCTTTTTTGCTGGTATTCCCATTTGCCAGTTTTTGAGGGCGTAGGACAGCTTGAACAGCGCTTTTATTAAACAACTTTTGATGTTTTAAGCACACTTCCTTGAGTACTAAATATTCCTTTAAACAGTTTCAAATTTTGTCAAGCAATACTCTTTGATGATTTTTGATAATCAAAAGCTGCTACCTACACAATCAAGGTTTAAGAAAAAGGGGAATAACTCACTTGTGTACTGAACTTTTCCAGAAAATATTTTGGTGGTCGATGTAATTATTCTATATACATCATTTATTATTTCCTGTTATGCCGTCTATATAATAATGGAAAGTAAAAAAGGGTACTTATTGTTTTTGCTCAGTATGTTGTAGTGACCGAGTTATGAATTCATCTCTACGAGGTATTGTAATGTCATTAAATACATGTGTAAAGTGTCATTGAAGTTCGCATGAGCCTTGTTTCTTTCTCAAATAAAAAAGTGTTGTTAACAGTTTGTAAAAGACAATTCTTTTTTCTTTTACCTGGATTGTGACTCTTTATTTTGAACAAGAAATCCGCCGATTCACATTTTCTCGCATAACGGGGGCGGAATTAAAAACTAAAACGGTCAATGATGCTTAAATGAAAGTTTGTAAACATTTTATTAGCTAAAAACAATATAGTTTGCAGTTTGCTGAGATGACATTTAAGTGCATTTGTTTAAAAACAAAATGCCATTCTATTACAAACAAGAGGCCCAAGAGGGCCTGTGGACGCTCTACTTGCTAAAACGGCTCTTATATCAAGGGTTGTCGACATAAAAGATCGCTCACCTGGTAATCATGGGCAATAAGTCTGCTGTGTCTAGTTTGGCATGGGTATTATTTATTTTTTTAATTTGTCCCACTTTCTTCTATGAATGAAATGGGGGGGGGGGGGGGGGGGGGGCGGGGCGGTGATGTGGGGGTGGGGAGTGGGGTATATTAACATTCTAAACAAATATGGTAAAGATCAGATAAAAAATGAAGTAACTTCAGATTTAACAAAGGAAAATACAATATAGCATTTTTCAACAAATCAAAGGCCATAACTCTGTCTTTACTAACAAGATCTAGCTGCTTTTCAAACTTGTCCAAGATTTCATTAATATATCGCGCTTTGCCCAACTAGACATCATACTGAGGCTTCATGACAAATTTTGTAGAAATCCAACAAGCCGTTTAGGAGGTGTAGCGACAATTTAAAGTAAAAATGTCAAAGGGCCATAACTTCGTCATAAATCAGGGAACTGGAACAAAAGCGCGATATGCACAACTAGACATCTTACCGATGCTTCCTACCAAGTTTCGTCGAAATCCAACATCCAAGCGTTTAGGAGGAGTAGCGCCGACAAAAAGTTTAAAAGTGAAAATGTCAAGAGGCCGTAACTTCATAAAAAATCAACGAACCGGAAAACGCAATAGGCACAACTAGAAAGCATAGCAATGTTTCCTGCTAACACGGCGTTAACACACAAAAAATATATATAAAAAAATAAAAACAGTAATTTTAAAAAAAATGAAATAAAAAAAAATGAAAAAAATAGAAAAAAAAATGAAAGAAGAAAATTAAAAAAATAAATAAATAATGAAAATACATCGAATAAAAAAAATAAAAAAAGGGAAAACAAATAAATTAAAAAAATTAAACAAATATGCTAATAATAAAAAAAAGGCAAAACATTTGGTAAAGGCTATGGAATATAAGTTTGACTCTAAACAAATTGCAGCAGAAAATATGTTAACATTTAATAATCGATGAGGTGTCCTTAAGTTTTTTTGGTCAAAAGTAACAAACTGAAGAAGAAAATAACACGCTAAAAACTAGGAATTGTTTTAAATGTTGCTATTATTGCAATATTAGGTAGCTGAAGCTTTTGAAAGTTGTCTATTATATTTATGTATAATAAGATACTATTTTATATTAACAAAATGTATACATTTTATAATGCTGGGTAAAAAAAATCGTAAAAAAACCCATAAAAATCGCAGAAAATAATTATAAACATTTAATTTACACTTACAGCAAAACAAAACATAAGTTGTTATAGTGTTATCCTTTTATTTAACCGAGAATAGACATATTCGAAAATTTAAGGGTATGTATATGAACTATATATTATATATATTTGTAAATTTGAAGATAATTGCGATTTGAATCTGCATTTTGATTTGTCGTCATGTAAACAAGTTGATATTCTCAATAACTGATTAAGATAAAGCTTAAATGATTGTTTCGATCGCTTCAGTTGATGATTCAAATTTTGGACTACCTAATTGTATACCGAAAATTGGTGAAAAACTAAAACATTTGTACATTGAAGAAAGCGAAATAGTAGATGTTATTAAGATTTTGGACATACACAAAGCATGTGGGGATAATGAAATTAGTCATAAAATGCTAAGTTACATATACTATTTAACAAATCATTTAATTAATGTATTTTCCCTGACTTACGGAAATGTGAGCTATGGTCATTTTCTACACATATTTGTTCCTATATTCAAGAATCGATCAGGTTTCCGTGACATTCTACAACCTACCAACTAGTCTGCGGCCAGTAGAGTTAAACACGTAGTTTAAAGCTTTTTATTTTTATTAACGGCGGCCATATTTGTTGACGGATCGGGACGATTTGTATTAATCTGAGAGAGGAACACGCAAAAACACTTCATGTGAATGTTTATCAAATTATATCAGCCGTTTTAAAGATGTTTCTATTTTTAGTAACGGCAGCCATATTTGTTGTTAAATCGGAACGATAAGTATAAATCAGAGACAGGACTACGCAAGGATGCATCCTGTGAAAGTGTGTAAGTTTGGTTAAGATCGGATAAAAAATGGAGGAGCTAGTGTGCCCACAGGGCAACATTATGTATTGTTGTCAATTTGAGGGCAGATAATTCAGCTATTAACAATCCAATCTGGCTGGTTCAGGAATTCGCCCGAGATCTTATGTATATATAAATACCGTGTAAGTTTGGTAAATGTGAAATGAAAATCGGAGAGACTATAGTGTTCACAGGGCACAGTATAGTATTTTCAGTAAATCAAGGGCCATAAATCTGGTATTCTTGGTCCGATGTAGCTGGTTTTCAAACTTGTCCGAGTTCATTATTATCAACAATCTGGCAATTTTGTTTGTATGATGTTTTTACGCCATACGGTTAATTTTTTGTGGCGAAGGCAGACCACCCACTTTTCCTGGGTAAAACTGCAGTACTGTACACCTCCCGCCATCTAAGTTTACTAAGTATACTAAATGGAGGTGCAAGAGTGTTCACAAGGCTGAAAGTGAAATTTATTAGCCAAACAAAGGCCATAACTATGTTGTTATTAATCCGATCTGGCTGATATAAAGACCCTGGCAAAGCTTGATAAATATCCGATTAATAAAGAAGTCCTTATCGTGTTCACAAGGCAAAAGTTAACGACGGACGGATGGACGGACCACTGACAACTCGGAATCTCGTAAGTTTTGCTGGCCTGCGGCCTGTAGAGCTAAAATGAAGGCCCTATCGCGTTAACGAGGTAAAATATAGCATATTTAAAAAAATCAAGGGCCATGACTCATGTTAGCCGATCTGGCTAGTTTTCCAACTTCTTCGAACTTTTATTAATATCAACAATCTGGCCAAGTTTGGAAAAGATCGAATGAAACATGAAGGCCCTGTTGTGTTAACAAGGCAAAACATAGCATATTTACAAAATCAAGGGCCATACCTCCGGTGTTACTGGTCCGGTCTGGCTGATTTCAAATTCTTCAGAGTTTCCACTGACATTAACAATCTGGTTAAGTTTAAAAAAGATCAGATGCAAAATGAAGTTTCAGGTTTTCGAACTTTCCGGATTTCCAAACTTTCATTCATATAAACATTCTGACCAAGTTTGTTAAAGATAGGATGCAAAATAAAGGCACTGGAGTACTGGACAAGACAACATACAGAAAGTTTCGTTAAGTCAGGGGCAATAACTCTGATGTTTATAACCCGATATCGGTGGTTTTCGAACTTGCCCGAGCTTTCTTGGATATAAATAATATCTGCAAGTTTGGTTAAGATCGGATGAAAAATGAATGTGCTAGAATGAAGACAAAGTTAACATACGGACAACGGACGACGGACGACGGACGATAGAAAATAGACCGTGGCATAAGTCCTGCTGACCCTTAAGGACAAGTTAAGGGCCAGTAGAGCTAAACAAAAACTGAACTCATAATTAAAGAGATATTTATATTTTTACGTAAGGTTCACTAAATGAGATACACCACATTGATTCTTGTTTCAAATAAACTATGACCGGTTTCATAATGCCAGTCGCTGAATACAGTATGTATATTTCTACGTTACACAACAATATATTTACACTATTTACACTCAAATCAATTTTTTACAAATAAAATCGGTATATTCCTATGCTAAAATGTGCCTTATAATGTGTTCACCTTAAACAAGGCAATATTGTCACAATATGAAAAAAGGCAATCTCTCTCTCTCTCTCTCTCTCTCTCTCTCTATATATATATATATACAATGTGCACTTAGTCTGAAGAATCATCACTATCTTTCTCCCAACTGTTCCCATTGTTCCCTTTATCGCTCTCCCAACTGTTCCCGTTGTTCCCTTTATCGCTCTCCAAACTGTTCCCGTTGTTCCCTTTATCGCTCTCCCAACTGTTTCCGTTGTTCCCTATATCGCTTCCCCCACTATTCCCATGGTTCCTTATATCGCTCTCCCAGCTATTTCCAGAATTCCCTTTATGTATCCCCCAGCTATTCCCGTAGTTCCCAATATCTCCTCCCCAACTATTCCCATGGTTCCCTATATCGCTCCCCCAATTAATCCCATGGTTCCCTATATTTCTCCTCCAACTATTCCCAAAATTCCCTTTATTTCTCCCCCAACTATTCCCATAGTTATCTTTATCTCTTCCCCAACTATTCCCATGGTTCCCCTTATTTATTCCCCAACTATTCCCATGGTTCCCTTTATTTATTCCCCGAAATTTCCCATAGTTCTCTTTATCTCTATTCCAACTATTCCCATGGTACCCTTGATTTATTCCCCGAATATTCCCATAGTTCTCTTTATCTCTATTCCAACTATTTCCATAGTTCCATCCACTGTTCTGCCAGTTGTTCCCCAAAATATTCCTGTTGTTTCCCCAGTCGTTATAATTTCTATCCGTTCCAATATTCCAACTGTTCCATCTGAAAATAAACAAGCAGGTTATGAGAAGTATTATCCATCGCCTGATAGGAACCGCCAAAGTAAAAATCAGCTGTTATGCAGTAAAAAACTCGGCCAAAATCGTCAATTTTGAAAAAAATCAAAGAACTATAACCCCAGCATAAATGCGATCTGGATGGTAATCGTACATGGCCCAGAGAGTATGTCCGTAAATATTATCCACAGTTTCATCAAGATCGGGTTATAAATAGGGAAGTTATTGGTCGGAAATGAAAATCTAATTTGAAAAATCCAAGGGACACAACTTCGGCATGATATGGGCGATCTGGCTGGTTATTGAACTTGGCCTAGATATTATGGCCATAACTAGTAACCTAAAATTTCAAGATCGGAATATAAATAATGAAGTAATTGGTCAAAAATGCGAAATTGAAAAATCCAGGGGCCATAACTCCGGCATGATATCTGCGATCTGGCTAATTATCGAACTTGGCCTAGATATTATGACCATACACATTGTCCAAAAGTTTCATCAAGATCAGATTATAAATAGTAAAGTTATTGATCGGAAGCGAATGTGACGACGAACTGACGGAAGGACGGATAGAAATACAAATTTAATAGTCTTCCGCCTTTGGCGGTGGATATTGTAGACTATGCTTACCATTAACTATTAATTTACCAAACTAGTACAGCTTCTTGTGTGGTTTCTATGTTGAATGAATGAATGAATGGTGTTTTACGGCACGTCGACACATAAATAGGTCATATTGTGCGCAAAAACCGATGAATCATAAAATAATGAAGTAGTAATTAAAAATAACGTATAAAGATAAAACTATCTACAAATAAGGGATGATATGGTAGCAATATAAACTATGTATATATGTAAATCAACAAATGCCCGCCAATGGGCTTGTAAACAAGTTAATATATATAGGAAAATATTATATTGATTTATAAAGTCTGATTTATTTAAGGAAATCTAAAACAAGACTAAAATCTATAGTATCAAATAACTCTTTCAAAGTATTAACTGTGTAGTATCTTTGTCGCATAGGATCAAAGTCTACACATTCCATCAAGATATGTTTGACCGTTAACGGTGCAAAACAGGGTATACATTCTGGCAACTGCTCACCTTGTAATAAATATGAATGAGTACAGCGTGTATGCGGTTTCTATGTTGAGGGTAGCCATATGTTTGCGTGGTTAGTGAGTGTGATGTCTATGTTGACACTAGCCATATGTTTGCGTGATTGGTGAATGTGGTGTCTATGATGACTCCAGCCATATGTTTGCGTGATTGGTGAATGTGGTGTCTATGATGACTCCACCCATATGTTTGCGTGATTGGTGAATGTGGTGTCTATGATGACTCCAGCCATATGTTTGCGTGATTGGTGAATGTGGTGTCTATGATGACGCCAGTCATATGTTTGCGTGGTTGGCGAGTGTGATGTCTATGTTGACTGTGGCATATGTGTGCGTGGTTGGCGAGTGTGATGTCTATGTTGACTGTGGAATATGTTTGCGTGATTGGCGAGAGTGATGTCTATGTTGACTGTGGCATATGTTTGCCTGGTTGGTGAGTGCGATGTCTATGTTGACTGTGGAATATGTTTGCGTGATTGGCGAGAGTGATGTCTATGTTGACTCTGGCATATGTTTGCCTGGTTGGTGAGTGCGATGTTTATGTTGACTCTAGCCATATGTTTGCCTGGTTGGTGAGTGTGATGTATATGTTGACTCCAGCCATATGTTTGCGTGATTGGTGAATGTGGTGTCTATGATGACGCCAGCCATATGTTTGCGTGGTTGGCGAGTGTGATGTCTATGTTGACTGTGGCATATGTGTGCGTGGTTGGCGAGTGTGATGTCTATGTTGACTGTGGAATATGTTTGCGTGATTGGCGAGAGTGATGTCTATGTTGACTGTGGCATATGTTTGCCTGGTTGGTGAGTGCGATGTTTATGTTGACTGTAGCCATATGGTTGCGTGGTTGGCGAGTGTGATGTCTATTTTGACTCCGGCCATATGTTTGTGTGATTGGTGAGTATAATGTCTACAGCCATATGTTTGCGTGAATGCTGAGTATGATGTCTATGTTGACTCCAGCCATATGTTTGCGTGGTTAGTGAATGTGATGTCTATGTTGACTGTGGCATATATTTGCCTGGTTGGTGAGTGTGGTGTCTATGTTGACTGTATCCATATGATTGTGATGTCTACGTTGACTCCAGTCATATATTTACGTTGTTGGTGAGTGCGGTGACAGTAGCCATTTATGTGTGCGGTTGGTGAGTGTGATGTCTATGTTGACTCCAGCCATATGTTTGCGTGGTTGGTGAGTATGATATCTATGTTGACTCCAGTCATATGATTGCGTGGTTGGTGAGTATGATATCTATGTTGACTCCAGTCATATGATTGCGTGGTTGGTGAGTATGATATCTATGTTGACTCCAGTCATATGATTGCGTGGTTGGTGAGTGCGATGGTTATGTTGAGTCCATCCATATAATTGCGTGGTTGGTGACCGTGATGTCTAAGTTGACTGCAGGCATCATACCGTCATATATAGCCTAAAATGTGTTGAAAACGTCGGCTATTTTCTGTTTGTGTCTGTCGGACTGACCCTACTCAGTTACTAACACATTACGAAAAGGAAGAAAAAGACTCAGCTAAGACATACACCAGATAATACCAGTGGTATCAAAATTTAACGAAAAAAGATGTAATAAACGAACCCGTCGTATTGTGAACCGTCGTCGTATTGTCGTTTGCTTATTCGTTCTCCAAAAACTGCGAATATAAATGGATACATGAATAATTAATTTGAAATGTCATATTAAAATTAACACAGATCTTCATGATTTTATATAAGTGTGTAGTTAAAGTGGTACGAGTAGATAATATGATGATAATGGCAACCTGTTCCTGTTTAGTTTTGTTTCTTAATAGTGATTTTGAATATTTCCTTTACTTGTGTTTAAAGGGGTTGATGCACTATTTTCAAACTCGAATCATTTAAAAGGAATCTGAAAAAACTTGAAACAAGCTTAAAGAATTATCAAAATGCCATAAAGAAAATAAAGCAGATATGACCTATTGAAAATTTGCAAAGAACATAAATGGAGGCGGCCAACTTGTAACGATGACGTCTTTTTACCATATATGGCATATTGGCAAAATACATTATAAAGCAAAGAAATCACTAACATTGATTTAAAATAAATTCACAAATGTAAAATGTATAAACTTGCAGTGATTTTCTTTGCGTTAAAAGACATATTGTCAGTATATATTTTCATGGCATTTTGATAATTCTTTCAGCTTTTTTCACGCTTTTCAGAGTCCTTTAAAATAAACCTTGTTTAAAAATAGTGCATCAGCCCCTTTAAGTGTCTCATTCTCGTGAGGAATGAATGAATGAATGGTGTTTTACGGCACGTCGACACAACAATAGGTCATATTGTGCGCAAAAACTTCTCGCGAGGAACAAAGAGTAAAGAAAACAAAACAGGAGCACTATGTGTTTTCTTTTAATATGAAAACAGCTGCAGTGGCTTAGTGTTAGAGCGCCCGCCTCGCATGCGGGAGGTCGTGTGTTCGATCACCTACTGAGTGACACCAAAGACATCACGTATACTAGTTGTTACATTGCTTGACGTTCGTCTAACGCTATCATACTATACCACTACAGAATAAGTGTATGATCGGAAATTGCCTATTCCAACAATGAACAAGCGAGCGAGGACGACTCCAAAAGACAGTCTACTGTTAACGACACACTACCGCATGCTACAGTGATATGGTGCGCGGCTAATGTTTTTAATAGTGCTTTAAAATCCGAATCCTACGACAGGTAGACTCGTCAATGAAATTAGAAACTTTTCTGAATGGTAGAAAAAAGAAATAGGTTCCATGCTTACGCTTTTTGTTCAAGAGTTCATCTTCATCATAACTATCCAGCCTGTCTTCTGCTCTGTCTCTGATGGTTTCATCACGTAAACTCACGGCATTTAGATATAACTGGTTCTTTGTAACTGAAATTATGGTAAGCGCAATGTTATGTTGGATAAGGCTCATTAACACGTCCATGTAACCACTATGCAAGTGTTCTGAAGGACTCACAACACTAGTATCTGCCCTTGAGTCCTCGTGCCCTACAGACGAAGGAGGTAGACACAAACATGGTTCCTCTTTTCTGCGTTTTACAAGACTTTCCATTGCATACATTGATTTACACTTACCAGGTGCCGAATCTACAGCATTTTAGGAAGAGATCACAGAAAATCTCATGTTCATATAAGATGTCTAGCTAATTCGGTCTCATTTAAGACAGCAGGGGTCAAACCACCTCGGGGTTGTATTTTTGTCATAGTGGTAAGCTGGATTTTGATAGATGAACATGATACAACATTTTTCAAATTTCAACTTGGTAAATATTTTAAATCGCAGATATTGGATCAATGAAGAATTTAAGCCTAAATACATGTTGTAAATTATGTTTGTCTCTATGCCACGAACAAAACTATTACAATGGGACCCTATGGAAAATTAATTGTTGTGTGACACTATCCAACCAATGAAACTACTGTACGGAATCACACCATCCAACCAATGAAACTACTGTAGGGAATCACACCATCCAACCAATGAAACTACTGTACAGAATCACACCATCCAACCAATGAAACTACTGTACGGAATCACTCCATCCAACCAATGAGACTACTGTACGGAATCACTCCATCCAACCAATGAAATTACTTTACGGAATCACACCATCCAACCAATGAAACTACTGTACGGAATCACTCCATCCAACCAATGAAACTACTGTACGGAATCACACGATCCAACCAATGAAACTACTGTACGGAATCACACCATCCAACCAATGAAACTACTGTACGGAATCACTCCATCCAACCAATGAAACTACTGTACGGAATCACTCCATCCAACCAATGAAACTACTGTACGGAATCACTCCATCAAACCAATGAAATTACTTTACGGAATAACACCATCCAACCAATGAAACATCTTTACGGAACCACACCATCCAACCAATTAAATAAATTTACGAATCACACCATCCATCCAATGAAATAACTTTACGAATCACACCATCCAACCAATGAAAAATGAAATAACTTTACAAATCACACCATCCATCCAATGAAATAATTTTACGAATCACACCATCCAACCAATGAAATTACTTTACAGAATAACACCATCCAACCAATGAAACTACTGTACGGAATCACTCCATCCAACCAATGAAATTACTTTACGGAATCACACCATCAAACCAATGAAACTACTGTACGGAATCACTCCATCCAACCAATGAAACTACTGTACGGAATCACACGATCCAACCAATGAAACTACTGTACGGAATCACACCATCCAACCAATGAAACTACTGTACGGAATCACACTATCCAACCAATGAAACTACTGTACGGAATCACTCCATCCAACCAATGAAACTACTGTACGGAATCACTCCATCCAACCAATGAAATTACTTTACGGAATAACACCATCCAACCAAAATAACTTTACGAATCACACCATCCAACCAATGAAATAACTTTACGAATCACACCATCCATCCAATGAAATAACTTTACGAATCACACCATCCAACCAATGAAAAATGAAATAACTTTACGAATCACACCATCCATCCAATGAAATAATTTTACGAATCACACCATCCAACCAATGAAATTACTTTACAGAATAACACCATCCAACCAATGAAACTACTGTACGGAATCACTCCATCCAACCAATGAAATTACTTTACGGAATCACACCATCAAACCAATGAAACTACTGTACGGAATCACTCCATCCAACCAATGAAACTACTGTACGGAATCACACGATCCAACCAATGAAACTACTGTACGGAATCACACCATCCAACCAATGAAACTACTGTACGGAATCACACTATCCAACCAATGAAACTACTGTACGGAATCACTCCATCCAACCAATGAAACTACTGTACGGAATCACTCCATCCAACCAATGAAATTACTTTACGGAATCACACCATCCAACCAAAATAACTTTACGAATCACACCATCCAACCAATGAAATAACTTTACGAATCACACCATCCATCCAATGAAATAACTTTACGAATCACACCATCCAACCAATGAAAAATGAAATAACTTTACGAATCACACCATCCATCCAATGAAATAATTTTACGAATCACACCATCCAACCAATGAAATAACTTTACGAATCACACCATCCATCCAATGAAATAACTTTACGGAATCACACCATTCAACTAATGAAGCTTACGGAATTACACCATCCAACCAATGAATCTACTTTACGGATCACACCATCCAACACAGAACTATTAGATATGTGAACAAAATAATAATTGTCAAACTATTTAAATACCTTCTCGCATGGCTGAATGTAAACATACGTACTATTACTTTGTTTCCAAGTAAATGCTACCCGTTGTATGCTCCTGGTAGACTGTCAAGTTTAGAAAACAAAGATAGTCTTTCTGCATTTTCGTGCCGAGCCTCATTACATTGACATTTTTAAAAAAAAAATCTTTTTTTTATTAAATACAATTAAAGGCACTGACGTACATGATTTTGTAGTACCATGTCGTTAAGTCACATTGCATGTTTTACTAGTTTTATCTATTAAAGGGAATGTAGCGACATAGCCAAACAAGCTCTGTTATTGAGAGTTCTGAAAAACTTGGAAAAAGGTGAAAGAATTATCAAAATCGGATGATAAACAAAAAAGATATGACCATTTAAAGGTTATTCTAAAACGCATATGGGAGCCGCCATTTTTAGAGCTATGATGTCATAGTTCCATATTACCATATATGGAATATTGACAAATATCATTTAAAATGAAGAAAATCACTGCAAATGAACGATTTTTTTTTACTGGTCATATAAAGCATTATTGCCATTAAGTATTACATATTTTTCATACAGTTGCTGTCATTTTTCCCTATAAATCAGTAAATTTTCATATTTATAAGTATTCCATATATGGTCATTTAGAACCGTGATGTCATAGCTCTCAAAATGGCCGCTTCCATATCCGTTTCAACAGAAACTTCAAATGATCATATCTTCTTTGTTTATTATCCGATTTTGATAATTCTTTCACCTTCATTCATTTTTTTCAGAACTCTCAATTATAAAGATGGCTTGGCTGTGGCGCTACATTCCCTTTAAAGAGAATGCATTGCTTGTCGTGGACGCCACCATATATTTCTTACCAAAGGAATATTATATTCGATAGTAAGAGTATTGGGCATAACAGTCCATTTTCTCTGTGAGCTGCTGTTGCGAATATTTTGATAGAAATAAACAACAATTCCATTTGCTTTAAAGGGACACATGGCAATCTTGATTTTTGTAAAACTCGCAGCGTCCCGTTAGTGTTTTTTTTTAGCATAAAATTGCATATTAATTGTAAGAATAGTATAAAGCAAATTTATTTGTTTTATATTTCTAACTGTTGATTATATTTCACCATTAATATAGTATGGTAGAATACCGAATAAAAGTTGAAAACTCAAACTTGTATTTAAATAAATGCAAGCAGGTTAAAAGTCAAAATGATAGTTGGATAAATAAATGGAGACGTTAATGTCAATGCTTGATAAACACTTCAATATTGCGGTGTGTCCGTTTAAAACTCGTATATATATATCAGTTATATCTCTGAGAATTTTGTAATACTTATTCTAAAACATATTTTGGTTAAGATTTGAGATTTTACTACATTTAATTAATTATGATGCTGCTTGATTAGCTATCTTTAATAATTTTCTGTTAAATTGTAGCATGGTCACTGAAATTCCCTTTGTATCTGTACAGATGTCAATCGTTTAACTGAAAATGAAGCCTGTCAAAATAAATGGTGTACTCTAACTACCAGTTAATTTTGGAAGTTAGAGTATGGCAGACAGCTGAAATGGACATGCTACAAAACGTAAATCGTTTAACTGAAAATAAAACCTGTCAAAATATATGGTGTACTCTAACTAGCAGTTATTTTTGGAAGTTAGAGTATGGCAGACAGCTGAAATGGACATGCTACAAAACGTAAATCGTTTAACTGAAAATAAAACCTGTCAAAATATATGGTGTACTCTAACTAGAAGTTATTTTTGGAAGTTAGAGTATGGCAGACAGCTGAAATGGACATGCTACACAACACATAGAGTATGATCTCATCTCGTTGGTTGATCTAAATACCTCGATGGGCGACGCCCATCTCGATGTTAAAATCAACCAACTCGATGAGACAATACTCTATCTATTACATAAACTTTGCTGTCTCAGTCGTTAACCTGATATGTACATATAAACACAACGTATGTGTTAGCATGAGTAATATGTACTGATATAAACACAACAAACATGTATAAAGCTTATGATTTTGTAGTAATTCTATTATTTTTCATAAGTTATTTGTTAGTGTATGTTTACTCTGTTTTCACATAATAATGTTTAGTTGATTCATTTAAACTAAATAAATTCCTAAAACATCACGTTTGAAAACCAACATTTCTAAAGGACACGCGGCAATCTGGTTAGTTTTCTTCATAATTTGCGTATTGGCCAATCAATATTATTATCTGAATATGTCAAAAGTAAATTGTTTTCGGATAATCCTTAAATGGACACACGGCAATCTTGATTTTTAAAAAACTCACGGCGTCCCGTTAGATTAAACCATACACAGGTATTTACCTACCCATATTTTCCCAGCTTGCCATAGGCAACATAACCATATGAATTTACCATCCTCTAGCTGCGGACAAATCAACATACGAATCACATAATTATATCACAATGCACACATGGTTTGTTTAATGTATCTATTAGTATTTAAAAAATATATATTTATCATATAATTATACTGGAGATAGATACTCTTTTGGCCGGTATCTGTGTCTTTCTATACCAAATTTAAGCGAAAAGAATACATACACTGTGCTGAAGAAAGCGACACGAGCGCAACGATCAATGTTAACTCCATCTTTCTTCGGTATCTGTGTGCTGTAAGAGTTATCGTTCTTCTGTCGCTTGGGTGCTACAAGAGTTATTTTCCAAGTGTGTATGTCTTCCTTCTGGTATTTTGATAGTTGGAGTCTGACAACGATGCGAGACATGTGATCATATATAGTGGTAAAAAACGATCAATAAGGTTAACATAGGTTAATCGATCGTAAATGTGCAAAACAGTACACATTAATCGGCGTGCTATAATTTACCCTGTGGCATTTCGAGTAATGTTGTATTGTAGTACATCATGAAGAAGATTCTTTGTTCAGGGTGCAGGTCAATTCGACCCTAAACCTTCTACAATAAGTCATACTGAATGGCTGGTTGGTTGATGGTGTTTTACGTCATTTTCAGCACATGTTAGGCTATATACTTTGATCGTTTAGTGATGGAGGTACACCACCCATTTTTTCCTTGGTAGAACCAGTACTGTATACCTCCCGCCATCCGTAAGAATCGACACGTTCTCACTTATAAGTGGAGCTCCTAGTGGGATTCGAACCCGCAGCGGTGAGAGCCGATGTTTCAACGCAGCGTTTTACCATCCCGGCCCCTGATTCACTGTGCATAAACTCATGAGCAAAATGTATAACGTTAATTGTATGTAGTTCATATATTCAACGTCTGGAATCAATCATTGTTACTTCACCCGATGATCAATTTTTTTTTTAATCGAAGACTTTGATTATTATGTTGTGCTCATTTCATTCGCTTTTACCTTAAAAACTAGTATGTATATGTATACATACCCTTAAAATAATTTAAGAACTATGTTTATATTTTGGTCATTTTTTAAAGTTCTGTAATTGAACAATTTACTGTCTTTTCGTAATGTTTAAGTTAAGTTGTATTCTTTTACACGTGTTACAGTACACACATGTATCAACATTTTCTATCAATATGAAATCCAGAATATTGAATATGAAGTAAGTATCACAGTTCTATGTTTGAATATTAAGTAAGTATCACAGTTCTATGTTTGAATATGAAGTAAGTATCACAGTTCTATGTTTGAATATTAAGTAAGTATCACAGTTCTATGTTTGAATATTAAGTAAGTATCACAGTTCTATGTTTGAATATTAAGTAATGTTTGAATATTAAGTAAGTATCACAGTTCTATGTTTGAATATTAAGTAAGTATCACAGTTATATGTTTGAATATTAAGTAAGTATCACAGTTCTATGTTTGAATATGAAGTAAGTATCACAGTTCAATGTTTGAATATTAAGTAAGTATCACAGTTCTATGTTTGAATATTAAGTAAGTATCACAGTTCTATGTTTGAATATTAAGTAAGTATCACAGTTCTATGTTTGAATATTAAGTAAGTATCACAGTTATATGTTTGAATATTAAGTAAGTATCACAGTTCTATGTTTGAATATTAAGTAAGTATCACAGTTCTATGTTATGGTTATTATTTGGAGGAGTACGCGTTATGTTCTTACTTGCACCTTACATGTAAATATGACAGCTGAATGGTTCTGTACTGTGTTGTATATATTTTTAAAAACAAAATTCAAGTTCCTGTCATTTGAAAATACGATAGTATTTTATTTTGACATAACAGTATTGATATTTCATCCGATATCCGGAACTAAAATGAAATGGGGATGTGTTATGCTACGACATAACACTCATGTAATGTTATATATTTTACTTGAGTACACATACACATTGTAATATTGTTGCGATATTAGTACACAAACACATTGTAATATTGTTGTGGTCTACATGTTTTACTTTAGTACACATTCACATTGTAATATTGTTGCGATATTAGTACACATTCACATTATAATATTGTTGTGGTATATATGTTTTACTTGAGTACACATTCACATTGTAATATTGTTGCGGTATATATGTTTTACTTGAGTACACATACACATTGTAATATTGTTGCGATATTAGTACACATTCACATTGTAATATTGTTGTGGTATATATGTTTTACTTGAGTACACATTCACATTGTAATATTGTTGCGGTATATATGTTTTACTTGAGTACACATACACATTGTAATATTGTTGCGATATTAGTACACAAACACATTGTAATATTGTTGTGGTCAGGGAGTACGTTATATGACGTACTCCCTGTTGTGGTATACATGTTTTACTTTAGTACACATTCACATTGTAATATTGTTGCGGTATATATGTTT
The DNA here is from genome assembly GCA_037043455.1 of Cyrtodaria siliqua. Lineage (NCBI taxonomy): Eukaryota > Metazoa > Mollusca > Bivalvia > Adapedonta > Hiatellidae > Cyrtodaria > Cyrtodaria siliqua. The sequence continues at coordinate 342,715 of JAWPHD010000839.1, forward strand.
TACTTGAGTACACATACACATTGTAATATTGTTGCGATATTAGTACACAAACGCATTGTAATATTGTTGCGGTATACATGTTTTATTTGAGTACACATACACATTGTAATATTGTTGCGATATAAGTACACAAACACATTGTAATATTGTTGTGGTATACATGTTTTACTTGAGTACACATACACATTGTAATATTGTTGCGATATTAGTACACAAACACATTGTAATATTGTTGTGGTATACATGTTTTACTTTAGTACACATTCACATTGTAATATTGTTGCGGTATATATGTTTTACTTGAGTACACATACACATTGTAATATTGTTGCGATATGAGTACACAAACACATTGTAATATTGTTGTGGTATATATGTTTTACTTGAGTACACATTCACATTGTAATATTGTTGCGGTATATATGTTTTACTTGAGTACACAAATACATTGTAATATTGTTGTGGTATACATGTTTTACTTTAGTACATATTCACATTGTAATATTGTTGCGGTATATATGTTTTACTTGAGTACACGTACACATTGTAATATTGCTGCGATATTAGTACACAAACACATTGTACTATTGTTGCGGTATACATGTTTTACTTGAGTACACATACACATTGTAATATTGTTGCGATATTAGTACACAAACAAATTGTAATATTGTTGTGGTATATATGTTTTACTTGAGTACACATTCACATTGTAATATTGTTGCGGTATATATGTTTTACTTGAGTACACATACACATTGTAATATAGTTGCGATTTTAGTACACAAACACATTGTAATATTGTAGTGGTATACATGTTTTACTTTAGTACACGTTCACATTGTAATATTGTTGCGGTATAAATGTTTTACTTGAGTACACATACACATTGTAATATTGTTGCTATATTAGTACACAAACACATTGTAATATTGTTGCGGTATACATGTTTTACTTGAGTACACATACACATTGTAATATTGTTGCGGTATATATGTTTTACTTTAGTACACATACACATTTTAATATTGTTGCGGTATACATGTTTTACTTGAGTACACATACACATTGTAATATTGTTGCGATATTAGTACACAAACACATTGTAATATTGTTGCGGTATACATGTTTTACTTGAGTACACAAACACATTGTAATATTGTTACGGTATACATGTTTTACTTTACTTGAGTACACATACACATTGGGAATATTGTTGCGATATTAGTACACAAACACATTGTAATATTGTTGCGGTATACATGTTTTAATTGAGTACACAAACACATTGATATATTATTGCGGTATACATGTTTTACTTGAGTACACATACACATTGTAATATTGTTGCGATATTAGTACACAAACACATTGTAATATTGTTGCGGTATACATGTTTTACTTGAGAACACAAACACACTGTACTATTGTTGCGGTATACATGTTTTACTTGAGTACACAAAAACATTGTAATATTGTTGCGGTATACATGTTTTACTTGAGTACACAAACACATGTAATATTGTAGTGGTATACATGTTTTACTTGAGTACACATACACATTGTAATATTGTTACGATATTAGTACACAAATACACTGTAATATTGTTGCGGTATACATGTTTTACTTGAGTACACAAACACATTGTAATATTGTTGTGGTATACATGTTTTACTTGAGTACACATAAACATTGTAATATTGTTGCGGTATACATGTTTTATTTAGTACACATACACATGTAATATTGTATTGGTATACATGTTTTACTTTAGTACACATTCACATTGTTATATTGTTGTCGCATACATTCTTTACTTTAATACACATACACATTGTAATATTGTTGTGGTATATATGTTTTATTTTAGTACACATACACATTGTAATATTGTTGCGGTATACATGTTTTACTTGAGTACACATACACATGTAATATTGTAGTGGTATATATGTTTTACTTTAGTACACATACACATTGTAATATTGTTGCGATATTGGTACACAAACACACTGTAATAGTGTTGCGGTATACATGTTTTACTTGAGTACACAAACACATTGTAATATTGTTGCGGTATATATGTTTTACTTGAGTACACATACACATTGTAATATTGTTGCGATATTAGTACACAAACACATTGTAATATTGTTGTGGTCAGGGAGTACGTTATATGACGTACTCCCTGTTGTGGTATACATGTTTTACTTTAGTACACATTCACATTGTAATATTGTTGCGGTATATATGTTTTACTTGAGTACACATACACATTGTAATATTGTTGCGATTTTAGTACACAAACGCATTGTAATATTGTTGCGGTATACATGTTTTATTTGAGTACACATACACATTGTAATATTGTTGCGATATAAGTACACAAACACATTGTAATATTGTTGTGGTATACATGTTTTACTTGAGTACACATACACATTGTAATATTGTTGCGATATTAGTACACAAACACATTGTAATATTGTTGTGGTATACATGTTTTACTTTAGTACACATTCACATTGTAATATTGTTGCGGTATATATGTTTTACTTGAGTACACATACACATTGTAATATTGTTGCGATATGAGTACACAAACACATTGTAATATTGTTGTGGTATATATGTTTTACTTGAGTACACATTCACATTGTAATATTGTTGCGGTATATATGTTTTACTTGAGTACACAAATACATTGTAATATTGTTGTGGTATACATGTTTTACTTTAGTACATATTCACATTGTAATATTGTTGCGGTATATATGTTTTACTTGAGTACACGTACACATTGTAATATTGCTGCGATATTAGTACACAAACACATTGTACTATTGTTGCGGTATACATGTTTTACTTGAGTACACATACACATTGTAATATTGTTGCGATATTAGTACACAAACAAATTGTAATATTGTTGTGGTATATATGTTTTACTTGAGTACACATTCACATTGTAATATTGTTGCGGTATATATGTTTTACTTGAGTACACATACACATTGTAATATAGTTGCGATTTTAGTACACAAACACATTGTAATATTGTAGTGGTATACATGTTTTACTTTAGTACACGTTCACATTGTAATATTGTTGCGGTATAAATGTTTTACTTGAGTACACATACACATTGTAATATTGTTGCTATATTAGTACACAAACACATTGTAATATTGTTGCGGTATACATGTTTTACTTGAGTACACATACACATTGTAATATTGTTGCGGTATATATGTTTTACTTTAGTACACATACACATTTTAATATTGTTGCGGTATACATGTTTTACTTGAGTACACATACACATTGTAATATTGTTGCGATATTAGTACACAAACACATTGTAATATTGTTGCGGTATACATGTTTTACTTGAGTACACAAACACATTGTAATATTGTTACGGTATACATGTTTTACTTTACTTGAGTACACATACACATTGGGAATATTGTTGCGATATTAGTACACAAACACATTGTAATATTGTTGCGGTATACATGTTTTAATTGAGTACACAAACACATTGATATATTATTGCGGTATACATGTTTTACTTGAGTACACATACACATTGTAATATTGTTGCGATATTAGTACACAAACACATTGTAATATTGTTGCGGTATACATGTTTTACTTGAGAACACAAACACACTGTACTATTGTTGCGGTATACATGTTTTACTTGAGTACACAAAAACATTGTAATATTGTTGCGGTATACATGTTTTACTTGAGTACACAAACACATGTAATATTGTAGTGGTATACATGTTTTACTTGAGTACACATACACATTGTAATATTGTTACGATATTAGTACACAAATACACTGTAATATTGTTGCGGTATACATGTTTTACTTGAGTACACAAACACATTGTAATATTGTTGTGGTATACATGTTTTACTTGAGTACACATAAACATTGTAATATTGTTGCGGTATACATGTTTTATTTAGTACACATACACATGTAATATTGTATTGGTATACATGTTTTACTTTAGTACACATTCACATTGTTATATTGTTGTCGCATACATTCTTTACTTTAATACACATACACATTGTAATATTGTTGTGGTATATATGTTTTATTTTAGTACACATACACATTGTAATATTGTTGCGGTATACATGTTTTACTTGAGTACACATACACATGTAATATTGTAGTGGTATATATGTTTTACTTTAGTACACATACACATTGTAATATTGTTGCGATATTGGTACACAAACACACTGTAATAGTGTTGCGGTATACATGTTTTACTTGAGTACACAAACACATTGTAATATTGTTGCGGTATACATGTTTTACTTGAGTACACATACACATTGGAATATTGTTGCGGTATACATGTTTTATTTAGTACACATACACATGTAATATTGTTGTGGTATACATGTTTTACTTGAGTACACATACACATTGTAATATTGTTGCGATATTAGTACACAAACACATTGTAATATTGTTGTGGTATACATGTTTTACTTTAGTACACATTCACATTGTAATATTGTTGCGGTATATATGTTTTACTTGAGTACACATACACATTGTAATATTGTTGCGATATTAGTACACAAACAGATTGTAATATTGTTGCGGTATACATGTTTTACTTGAGTACACATACACATTGTAATATTGTTGCGATATTAGTACACAAACACATTGTAATATTGTTGTGGTATATATGTTTTACTTGAGTACACATTCACATTGTAATATTGTTGCGGTATATATGTTTTACTTGAGTACACAAACACATTGTAATATTGTTGCGATATTAGTACACAAACACATTGTAATATTGTTGTGGTATACATGTTTTACTTTAGTACACAAACACATTGTAATATTGTTGCGGTATATATGTTTTACTTGAGTACACATACACATTGTAATATTGTTGCGATATGAGTACACAAACAGATTGTAATATTGTTGCGGTATACACGTTTTACTTGAGTACACATACACATTGTAATATTGTTGCGATATTAGTACACAAACACATTGTAATATTGTTGTGGTATACATGTTTTACTTGAGTACACATTCACATTGTAATATTGTTGCGGTATATATGTTTTACTTGAGTACACAAACACATTGTAATATTGTTGTGGTATACATGTTTTACTTTAGTACACATTCACATTGTAATATTGTTGCGGTATATATGTTTTACTTGAGTACACATACACATTGTAATATTGCTGCGATATTAGTACACAAACACATTGTAATATTGTTGCGGTATACAAGTTTTACTTGAGTACACATACACATTGTAATATTGTTGCGATATTAGTACACAAACAAATTGTAATATTGTTGTGGTATATATGTTTTACTTGAGTACACATTCACGTTGTAATATTGTTGCGGTATATATGTTTTACTTGAGTACACATACACATTGTAATATTGTTGCGATATTAGTACACAAACACATTGTAATATTGTAGTGGTATACATGTTTTACTTTAGTACACATTCACATTGTAATATTGTTGCGGTATATATGTTTTACTTGAGTACACAAACACATTGTAATAGAGTTGCTATATTAGTACACAAATACATTGTAATATTGTTGCGGTATACATGTTTTACTTGAGTACACATACACATTGTAATATTGTTGCGGTATATATGTTTTACTTTAGTACACATACACATTTTAATATTGTTGCGGTATACATGTTTTACTTGAGTACACATACACATTGTAATATTGTTGCGATATTAGTACACAAACACATTGTAATATTGTTGCGGTATACATGTTTTACTTGAGTACACAAACACATTGTAATATTGTTGCGGTATACATGTTTTACTTCAGTACACATACACATTGGAATATTGTTGCGATATTAGTACACAAACACATTGTAATATTGTTGCAGTATACATGTTTTAATTGAGTACACAAACACATTGATATATTATTGCGGTATACATGTTTTACTTGAGTACACATACACATTGTAATATTGTTGCGATATTAGTACACAAACACATTGTAATATTGTTGCGGTATACATGTTTTACTTGAGTACACAAACACATTGTAATATTGTTGCGGTATACATGTTTTACTTGAGTACACATACACATTGTTATATTGTTGCGATATTAGTACACAAACACACTGTAATATTGTTGCGGTATACATGTTTTACTTGAGTACACAAAAACATTGTAATATTGTTGCGGTATACATGTTTTACTTGAGTACACATACACATGTAATATTGTAGTGGTATACATGTTTTACTTTAGTACACATACACATTGTAATATTGTTGCGATATTAGTACACAAACACACTGTAATATTGTTGCGGAATACATGTTTTACTTGAGTACACAAACACATTGTAATATTGTTGCGCTATACATGTTTTACTTGAGTACACATACACATTGTAATATTGTTGCGGTATACATGTTTTATTTAGTACACATACACATGTAATATTGTATTGGTATACATGTTTTACTTTAGTACACATTCACATTGTTGTATTGTTGTCGCATACATTCTTTACTTTAATACACATACACATTGTAATATTGTTGTGGTATATATGTTTTATTTTAGTACACATACACATTGTTATATTGTTGCAGTATACATGTTTTACTTTAGTACACATACACATTGTAATATTGTTGCGATATTAGTACACAAACACACTGTAATATTGTTGCGGTATACATGTTTTACTTGAGTACACAAACACCTTGTTATATTGTTGCGGTATACATATTTTACTTGAGTACACATACACATTGTAATAGTGTTGCGGTATACATGTTTTATTTAGTACACATACACATGTAATATTGTATTGGTATACATGTTTTACTTTAGTACACATTCACATTGTTATATTGTTGTCGCATACATTCTTTACTTTAATACACATACACATTGTAATATTGTTGTGGTATATATGTTTTATTTTAGTACACATACACATTGTAATATTGTTGCGGTATACATGTTTTATTTAGTACACATTCACATTGTAATATTGTTGCGGTATACATGTTTTACTTTAGTACACATTCACATTGTAATATTGTTGCGGTATACATGTTTTATTTTAGTACACATACACATTGTAATATTGTAGTGGTATACATGTTTTACTTTAGTACACATACACATTGTAATATTGTTGTGGTATATATGTTTTACTTTAATACACGATATACACGATATTACACAGTGTAATATCGTTGTGGTATATATGTTTTACTTTAATACACGATATTATACAGTGTAATATCGTTGTGGTATATATGTTTTACTTTAATACACGATATTACACAGTGTAATATCGTTGTGGTATATATGTTTTACTTTAATACACGATATTACACAGTGTAATATTGTTGTGGTATATATGTTTTACTTTAATACACGATATTACACAGTGTAATATCGTTGTGGTATATATGTTTTACTTTAATACACGATATTACACAGTGTAATATCGTTGTGGTATATATGTTTTACTTTAATACACGATATTACACAGTGTAATATCGTTGTGGTATATATGTTTTACTTTAATACACGATATTACACAGTGTAATATCGTTGTGGTATATATGTTTTACTTTAATACTCGATATTATACAGAGTAATATTGTTGTGGTATATAAAAGAAGGATATGAAAAGGCGATAGTATATTATTTCGACAGGCATAACATTATTGATATTCCATGGTTATCCAGAACTAAAATGAAATGGGGTTTTGTTATGTTATGTTATATGTTTTAGTTTAGTACACATTAAAATTGCATATTATTGTCATATATATATATATATATATATATATATATATATATATATATATATATATATAACAAGAGGATATCATTGTCAAGTATGCAACCTTTACGTGAGAGTTTTGTCATAAAACTTGCACTGGTATAATGACAAAACTCTCACGTAAGCGTTGATTTTAACGAGATATTAGCAAAATACACATTCCTCGCAATAACTTTGATTTGAAACAAATTCAGAGCTGAGATTTACTAATTATGTATAATATTAATGTATCATTTGAGTAGGGAATCGAACCCAGGTCGCCGTTTAAACACATATTGGACATGAAATGATTTTTCTTAGTATCGTCAACGCGGCTAATTAATATATAGATGTGCGCTGCTTTTTTTTTTACTTCTGTGTTTTATTTATCTAGACAGGTATACAACATGGAGAGGAATGATAATTAAGACAAATTAATTTATACCTTACACTCTGGAAAGTTGACATGGACATGTATGGTCGTCTGGCTGACTAACTTTTACCCATTGATATATTAACGGCAACATGAATAAAAACATTAATTATATTTGTTTTACTGTTTTACGCAAATTTTGGAGACCATTTACATATTTATAAACATGCCAATAGAAATCATGACCCATACAACGATATTTGCGACAAATAAAAAAAAAACTCCACAAAAATGTAATAAATGTTGGAAACTCTTACTGTAAGGAAATTGAACATTTATGGACGGTTAGATGAATTAATTAATGATTAATAATAATAGAGAGGATATCGTATTTGGTTACACGCTAGTCTAATATATCGTTCTCAGACAAAAATAGAATATATTTACAATGTATACAAACGGGATTAAAACAATGGTACAAAGTGTATAAAATATGTCTAAAGACTTCAAGATTTTTAATTTTTTAACAATTACATAAATATTGCCATTTAATTGGTATGTTTAATTAATTATTAATCAATCAATATGATTTATACACAAGCATCCAGCGCATCTATCGCTAGTAGAGCGTTCGGACGCTTTAGCGAACGCCCTAGCTACAGCGCGCGAACCCTTTAAATTACTTTTTCTGCATGTCCCCTGCGGGGCTCCGTACAAATAAGTTTAGTTTCTTAAGCAATAGTTAAGAATTAATTTCCATTTTTCAGCATTTTGCGGTTTTAAACGCCAGGCATACAGGTGGCGACGATAAACCTGAGAAAAAACTGCAAAGTTCGAACGGGCTAAAAGTCCCTGGCGTCAAATTAGGCATCTTTCGAGAACAATTTTGGATCGCGTGCGAAGCTTAAACATAACTACACGGAACTGCATTCTCCGATTTTTCATATCAAGGCAAATAAAGAAAATAACGAAGACATTGCAAAGCATACCCACCTTGTTTACCTGTATTTTTGGCACTGGAACTACCTGGGAAGTGGCGACGGAGCACTTGCTTAAACCTCCAAACGGAGGTAGCTCCACTGATTACCAGCCGTGAATGACGATTAAATCAAAACTACTGCAAGGATTTTAACAAGTTCAATATCACTCAAAAGGTATGATTTGGACCGTAACATAAAGCAACACGCACGAGAAAATTACTGGTATAGTTGCATTATATAATGACTGCCCCTCGTAATAGGTATGCAATTATTATTAAAATTGCTCATGTTAATGCTGAAAACACTGGCTGAAACAAGTATCCCGAACAATAGGGTGTTGACAAGGCAAAATATAGCGTTTTTCATTAAATCAATATTCATAACTGATGTTTGTTATCCGATATTGGTGGTATTCGAACTCATTCGAGCTTTCATCAATCAATGACTGTGGCCAAGTTTGGTAAAGATTGAAAATGAATCAAAAGATTACCGGACGGACGTACGACGGGCAACTGGCCAAAGCATAAGCCCTATTGGCCTTGGCCAGTAGGGACAAAGGGGTTGGGGTCCTACCCCTCTGCCTCTAGCGGGGATTGCAGTTGCCACATTCTAGGTAACTACACAGGGCTTAGATTTTAGATTGACCTGAATTTAATTTAGGATCAAGTAGGCATCATGTGCACTATTCAAGTCAAGTTTAGGCGAAACAAAGATGGCGAATGGCTGTCATGTTTGAAGTCAAATCAAAATTGTTTTTATTAGGACCAGTATGGCATATTCATTGTGGTAAAGGATCAAAATCCGTACCATTTATGGTTTTTGAGAAGTAGTTGCCACAACATTGTATTTTGAATATCTATTTTGCAGCTGTGGTGGCAATTTTTAATTTCTGATCAACCAGACTTTACTGAGTCAAACTCTTACGTAAGCAAAGATGACCACTGATCGAATATTGTTTAATGGCTCATTAACATATTGTCTGGGTTATTTCAAGCTGCCCCAGACAGGCAGGAAGGATGTGTATAGGAAGCTGGGAACCATACCCTACTCTTACTATGTGATATCACCGGATTCAGAGTTGAATGTGCTGTCCATTGGGCCACGGTCGCCAAAGATGGCCGCTGGCAGCCATGTTTTGGCTATGAATCAAAATGAACTTTGTATAGGACCAACTACACAATACAGATACTAACTCTCTGGATTCATATCGACTAGATGGGTGTTCCGCGGAACACGTGTGTCGCCTGTCAGCGCTTTGTCAGTATAGCAAGTTTTTTTGGACCCAGATAAATGACCTTGACAGAATGTCCTGACTTAGTTTTCGTGAAGAAAAAAAATGAGTATTTGACCTTTATATTTTAGTATGGCCATATATATATTGAAAGACTGATGAAGAAATAAAAATAACTGAGAAAGTTATAGCCAACGTTAAGTTTTCGTGAAGAAAAAAACGAGTATTTAACCCATATAATGACCATGACCTTTATATTTTAGCATGGGCATGTCGATGTTGTCATGATGAGTATGAAAGTTTGATGAAGAAATATCAAGAAATGAGAATGTTCTAACCAACGTTAAGTTTTCGTGAAGAAAAAAACTAGAATTTAACCCATATAATGACCTTCAGTGTGACCTTGTCCTTTAAGAAAACAAGAGGTCAATGACCTTGAAGCTCTACTGATTGATTTTGATTTCAGGAAGTAGTCGCTACAGACTTGTTTGTTGAAAAATTATTTTTAGCCATGGCGGCCATCTTGAATTTCCGCCGACCTGAAATTTTGCTAGGATCAATTAGACATCAAGAGCAACATTCCTGTGAAGTTTCATGAAAATCCGTCAAGAAGTTTCACAGGAGTAGTCGTTACAAGTTTTCATTATATAACTCTATGTAAACAAAGATGGCCACTGGCAGCCATGTTTAACATCGAATCAAAATAATGTTCGACTCTTATAACCATCATGTCATGCTGATCATTTTACAAAAAGTCCCATATCAATATCACTTATAGTTTTCAAGACGTAGTCGCTACAAACTTCTTTTTTAAAAAATCTAATTTTAGCTGTGGCGGCCATCTTGAATTTCTGGCCGATCTGAAATTTTGCTAGGATCAATTAAACATTAAGAGCAACATTCCTGTGAAGTTTCATGAAAATCCGTCAAGTAGTTTCAGAGGAGTAGTTGCTACAAGTTTTCATTATATAACTCTATGTAAACAAAGATGGCCGCTGGCAGCCATGTTTAACGTCGAATCAAAACGATTTTCGACAAGGACCAACATCATGTCATGCTGATCATTTTAGAAAAAGTTCCATATCAATATCACTTATAGTTTTCATGAAGTAGTCGCTACAAACTTGTTTTTTAAAAACCTATTTTTAGATCTGGCGGCCATCTTGGATTTCACATCAACATGAATTTTTGCTAGGATCAACTAGACTTCATGGGCAACATTTCTGTAAAGTTTCATGAAAATCCATTCAGTAGTTTCAGAGGAGAAGTCGCTACAAAAAAAAGTTTACGGACAGACAGACGGACGACGGACGCCGCACCACGGCATAAGCTCTGCTGATCTCTGATCAGTAGAGCTAAAAACTAGTATTTAACCCATATAATGACCTTCAGTGTGACCTTGTCCTTTATATTTTGTATGGTCATGTCGATGTTGTCATGATGAGTACATACTGAAAGTTTGATGAAGAAATATCAAGAAATGAGAAAGTTATAGGCAACGTTAAGTTTTGGTGAAGAAATAAATGTGTATTTAACCTATATAATGACCTTCAGTTTGACTTGACCTTTATATTTTAGTATGGTTATGTCGATGTTGTCATGATTAGTATATTTTGAAAGTTTGATGAAGAAATATCAAGAAATGAGAAAGTTATGACCAACGTTAAGTTTTCGTAAACAAAACAACAAGTACAGTATTTAACCTTCAGTGTGACCTTGACCTTTATATTTTAGTATGGTCATGTCGGTATTGTCATGATGAGTATATATTGATAGTTCGATGAAGAAATATCACGAAATGAAAAAGTTGTAGCCAACGTTAAGTTTTCGTGACGGAGGAAAAAGTGATCCATATGTGTCGCATTTTTCTCCGAAAAGGCGACACAAAAAATACATGTATCATCAATTTTAAGAAGATACAAAGCGCATGTCTGTACTCCAAACTCTAGTAGATACAAATGCAAAATGATTCTAATAATTATTTTGGTAAATTCCAGAACAACTAACAAACATATTACATACTTAAGTAGTTTATTCAGTTAATTCATGCATTGTACCGAATGTATATAATCATAAATGAAACACACAACAATAATGACAGTGCACTAATTAGTGACATAATAAAATGAAAAGAATGAAAATATTAAAATGTTATCATAAATTTTAGTGTATGAAAAATAAACAAATACAATGCAATATTCTATTTTCCTCCAAAAACAAGTGATTTTTTCACTAACTGTGATTTATAAATGTTAATTTGTAGTGTTATATACGACGGTCATTCAAAAAGTTCTGTCACTAACGCGTTTTAACAATTATGTGCTCGTTGTGAGTGTTGGTGTTTGATAAATAAATAAAATAAACGAGAGTTTCAATACCATTCCATTGATGGTAAAATAAATGCTGTATCTTTTTTGTGACGAAAGTTATGGAACATTTAATACACATCACTTATACATACTGAGGCATTTTCGTCCTGAGTTTTTTCAGGTATGTTAACTGTTACTTTTTTAAATGCCTGATTTTCTTTAAGTACTTGTTGAAGACCTTTGAAATTTCTCGTACATTACCAGTTATATCTGTGCATAACAAGATTCAGAATTTAAGCATGGTAGATGAAAAGGCATTGTCTTAGAAATTAACATTTTAAGCTAACGTGTAAAATTAATTTAATGATAAATGGACATTAAATGGAAGGGCAATCTTCTGAAATAGCGTTTTTGGATGATCAATATTTTCTCTAAATATTGTACAAAATTCTACAATAATGTGTTGAATATGAAATTTAAACACTGAAGGACTATGATTTGTAAACAAATATGAAAACATATTAATACTATGAGAATAATTACGACATTTAAAAGATATTATAACATTTCCGTAAACAAAATTAAGAAAATCAGTGTTATTTCTGCTAAAATTAAGGGATATGCATTCACTCATATCTGGTTTGCAGCAAGACCTTTCCGAATTCTCGACAATCGTTTTCAGGGATTATGGGTGAATAACAACAGATGGCGTACAAGAAAATTTAAAATCATTGACTTATTCAAATAATTTTTACAACGTTTTGTAACAAGGACTTTTCAGAGATGCCAGTATCCAAAAGGTGTGGTAGGGGGAGGTAATTCAGGGGTATAAATAACCGGAACTTTTTCATATTTGCTGTGGAATTTAAGACAGCGAACCCAGTAGTACTATAAATACATTACTTTATCTCAGTGTAATATCCAGTTCAAAGGATATATGCCTAGTGACAGAACTTTTTGAAGCACCCTCGTATGCAGCTTAAACGATGGCTGATTGCTTTCAACTTCATTCTCTAAAAGAAAAATGCACGCAAATTCATGCCGTGACGATACAAATAACAAATGTTTATTCAGTAAACAAAGGTCTAACAACAGCATATTCCGTCCATGACAACAGCAGATACATGCCCATGATAACAGCAGAATCATGCCCATGACAACAGCAGATCCATGCCCATGACAACAGCATATTCATGCCCATGACAACAGCAGATACATGCCCATGACAACAGCAGAATCTTACCCAAGACAACAGCAGATTCATGCCTATGACAACAGCAGATACATGCCCATGACAAAGCAGATATATGCCCATGACAACAGCATTCATTCCCATGACAACAGCAGAGAAATAATGCCCATGACAACAGCAGAATCTTACCCATGACAACAGCAAAATCATGCCATGACAACATTAGATTCATGCCCATGACAACAGCAGATTTGAAAACATATATAATTAAGACCATAATTTCATTTCTTGCATTAGGGGCATTAATCTGAAGTGAATCGAGTTAACTAAATTGTGCAGCGAACCAACACAAGCAATCATATGGCACCAACAGGAATGAACATTTCAGACCTACCCTTCATTTACATAAAAATATATATATGCACAATGGGCTTTAACAGAACCTTTTTTACCAATTCTGTTTAAGCCACTTTATGCTGAAGCCACGACGGTTGTTTTCTGCCAATCTCGAGTTGCTGCCCCTGAAACTACAAAGCCAACACAGACCAAATTTAATAAGACAAACTTGCAAAAATGAATATTTTGGGGGAATCCTACCATTGCCAGTATAGGTAGTGGCTCTATTCTTACGCAGGAACAACATGAGCACATTAAATACCTAAAGATTGACCTGTGCCGCTTTAATTAATATATAAAAAGTAATATTTAAGTACTATAAATAGAATTTGAAAAAAAAAAGAAGTTTATATTCCTGCACAACCTCTGACTACTTTAAGAGAATGCATTGTGTGAGTTACATGTATAACACATATCTTGACAATATATAACAATACAAAGTAAATATAAAATATCTGCTAAATCTACATCCAGAATAAAAGAATCACATTGGGTTGTAATTCGTTTTTCTCGACAAGGAAATGTTTAATTACAACAATTTATAACATTATTATGTTGACCTTGCATTATTTCAGCATAAACACAAACAGTCAAGTCATTGTAGTTTTTTTTTACTCAAAGTTAAGTGTACAATTATTGAAAGTACCGACACTTAACTTGTACCAGTATTTACTTGCACACCTATTTGTGAAATTGCCACTGCACCAAATGCCTTTTGAGTATACAAGAAAGATTCCTTGAAAATTGCTAAACGCAACAAACAAAATAATGTTGCAGACCATTTATTACGTTAACGGTTAATGCAACACTGCTCACGCCCCCTATGGCCAGTTTAAGCGATACTCTACCTTAGAAATGTTTATACACCAACCCCACTAGAAGATGAATATCAACCTCAACAACCTTAAAGGAACACACATGTAACTGTACGCAGACACAAATGATGTACACTATATACTGTTCAACAATATTAGGGTAGGTCTGTAAACAGAATGGAAGTTAGTTTCTACTGCACTATTCTATGTATGTCTAGTTTCTATAACATTCTACAGTGTACGATTTTATATGTAAGAATTAAGTGAATTCTAATCAAATTGTCTTTTCCTTTGTGACTAGATGAAGCATTTAGACTGGTATAACTATCATCTGAAAATTCACTTACAGACTTCATTTATTAATCACAACATGGCCATCTTTTATGCCCAAATTGAAAAATGTATAGCATCATTTTTTTGCCCTAATTCTGGGAATTACCCAGGAAAAAAGGTCTGCCTCCACCATAAATAAATCGATAGGCATAAATAGCTTAAAATGTGCTGAAAATGATGCAAAACACCATTTGACCAACCAACATCCTCAAATTCAGTACAAAATCAGAATTATTTGATACCAGGTCTGGAAACAACAAAACAAAAAGCATTCAGAGATCAGATCTAAAATGCTCACAAGAGATCAGTGTCCCAATGCTCCATATATGGTGCTACAAGGGAAGTAATGGTGTATGAAACTCACAAAGTTGGTACTGATGAGTGATTTCCCTTCAATATCAGAGGGCTTGAGCCCTAACAAACACAACTATATATTAACGTATGCATCTACATGATGACCTTTCAGCAATCATTTACATTTGTGATTTTTCCACTTTACTGTGAGTTAAGTCAGTAGTTTTAAAACACCTTTTTAATGTTGTATATTAGTAACAGTGCCATGGTCAAGAAATAATGCCATGGTCAGATCATCGCTACAACCTTGTTTTGTGATCAGAGTTTGTAAACTAAGATGCAGCATTGTGTATTCACATTAACGAGCAAACCTTGCAAGTTTGTACCTTGGATGAATCGTTCAGGCAACACACAAAATGTGCCAGTCTTTTATTAAAAACATTTCTATTCAGCTGTATTGTGTATAAAGTATGTTTTATATGGTGACGTGATAATTTAACAGAGTACATAGTACAAACTCCATGCTCACTGTCATGCACACCTTTACCTAACACAAGTTTAAATGCAGATCTAACCCTTAACCCGCTAAGAACGACTATAATAGCCTTTTCGTCCATTGTAAACCAGATCAACCTTTGTCACATAAATGGAATGGTCTTAATTCAAAGACAGAACAGTCCATTATATATATGTAGCGGGTTAAGGGCTAAGGACGAAAATACCAATGTGAACACAGTATTAACAAGTGATGTGATGTGAACACATGTTCGTGCCTATATATATCGGGTAGACGCCATGTAGTTCCACATTATCAACAAACTTAAAATTGTAGTAATGCTGTATTTGTTTGCCCATTGCCAGCTGACCTTACAGTAGGAATTTATTTGTAAAACAATTTCCTTAACAAATGGTTTAACATCAAATATTAAATATTGTATTCGACGCTTTTCATAAGATTTCACCTTTGCTCATAAAGGGAAGCAAGAAATGTAAATATAGAAGGTTAAAATACTGGTACTAACTCTTGATATTCTTCACAATCTTTAGTGTCAGAATTATTTCAGAAAAAGACTATCTGACAGAACCTAAAGCACAAACTATGTCCAGGCATACAGTAAATGACAATTCAAGTCTTAAAGCTCATGATTCGTTAACTTTATGCCAAGGCAAAACAAGCAGCATTTAATAAACAAGAGGTCAATGACCTTGAAGCTCTACTGATAGATTTTGATAGCTAGATCATTTTGACAGCATTATGAAGTTTCATAAAATCTGTCAAGTAGTTTCAGAGGAGAAGTCGCTACAAGTTGAAGTTTTTACTATATAACTCTAGGTAAAGAAAGATGGCCACTGGCAGCCATGTTTAACTTCGAATCAAAATAATTTTCGACAAGGATCAACATCTTATCATGCTGATCATTTCAGAAAAAGTCTCATATCAATATCACTTACAGTTTTCAAGAAGTAGTCACTACAACCTTTTTTTTTAAAATCTGTTTGTAGCCATGGCCGGCCATCTTGAATTTCCGGCCGACCTAAAAAATTCTGGGATCAATTAAGACATCAAGAGCAACATTCCTGTGAAGTTTCATAAAAATTCGCCAAGTAGTTTCAGAGGAGTAGTCGCTACAAGTTTTTACTATATAAATCTATGTAATAAAAGATGGCCGCTAGCGGCCATGTTTAAAGTCGCATCAAAATAAATTTCGGCAAGGATCAACATCATGTCATGCTGATCATTTTAGAACATGTCCAATATCAATATCACTTACAGTTTTCAAGAAGTAGTCGCTACAATGTTATTTATTTTAAATCTACTTTTAGCCGTTGCGGCCATCTTGAATTTCTGGCCAGCCTGAAATTTTTCTAGGATCAACTAGACATCAAGAGCAACATTCCTGTGAAGTTTCATAAACATCCGTCAAGTAGTTGCAGAGGAGTAGTCGCTACAATTTTTACTATATAACTCTATGTAAACAAAGATGGCCACTGGCAGCCATGTTTAATGTCGAATCAAAATAATGTTCGACTAGGATCAACATCATGTCATGCTGATCATTTTAGAAAAAGTCCCATATCAATATCACTTATAGTTTTCAAGAAGTAGTTGCTACAAACTTATTTTTTGAAAATCTATTGTTAGCTGTGGTGGCCATCTTGAATTTCTGGCTGACCTGAAATTTTGCTAGGATCAATTAGACATCAAGAGCAACATTCCTGTAAAGTTTCACGAAAATCTGCCAATTAGTTTCAGAGGAGTAGTCGCTACAAGTTTTTACTATATAACTCTATGTAAACAAAGATGGCCACTCTGGCAGCCATGTTTAACGTCGAATCAAAACGATTTTTGACAAGGACCAACATCATGTCATGCTGATCATTTTAGAAGAAGTCCCATATCAATATCACTTATAGTTTTTCAAGAAGTAGTCGCTACAAATTTGTATTTTAAAAATCTATTTTTAGCTTTGGCGGCCATCTTGGATTTCACATCAACATGAGTTTTTGCTAGGATCAACTAGACTTCATGGGTAACATTTCTGTAAAGTTTCATGAATATCCATCCAGTAGTTTCAGAGGAGTAGTCGCTACAAATAAAAGTTTACGGACAGACAGACGGACGCCGCACCACGGCATAAGCTCTGCTGATCTCTGATCAGTCGAGCTAAAAAGATGAAAAGGTAAACTACACAAATTTATTGTATGCAGATGACATGTAAAATATAGAAGGATAAAAAACTATGTACACCTTACAAGCAAGTGGGCAGCAATGAAGCAGAAAATGAGATCATGAAATAAAATCATGAAAGAAATCATGAAATAATGACACTTCTGAAAGACTACAGAAATGCATGAACAAAATTGTATGACATGATAACAGAAATGCACAAAAAAATTGTATGACATGATTACAGAACTGCACAAACAAAATTGTATGACATGATTACAGAAATGCACAAACAAAATTGTACGACATTATTACAGAAATGTATGAACAAAATTGTATGACATGGTATCGCAGTTCCACAGACCTAATAACAAACAAATTGGAAACTTCCTATCTGAACCAATGAAGAAGTCAAAATAGCATGTGGCACCGTAACTTTTTCTTCTATAAACTCCTCTCTCAAACAGTCATTGATTTTGATGAGAATACATTCAAAAGATCAATAAGAAATAGCAAAATGGGATTATACTAATTTATGTTTATTTTCAAAATAAGAAATTGTATAAAAAGCTGTGTAAAGTTAAAAAAATATCACCATTTTTGGCTTTCCCTTAAAACGAGGAAACTGATGTAGTGAAACTTTCCTTCAAACTCCAGTTTTGCTTAAATGTCAGGTAAGGAAAATACCATCATTAGAAATAATTTTTTGATGGGTTTTGACATAAATGAAATTTATATGCACAAAACCCTTCACAAAGTGTGTGTTTGAAGTCCGCTATATTTTGAGACATTTCTGCACTGTGCCGCCTGAAATTTAGATACTGTTCACAGTTTCCTAACTTTTTGTTATCAAGTCTGTGTGCGGTTCATGCAAACTACAGAAACTATACATTCTTTCTCCCTTGTGTACTACAACCCAATAGGTGTGTATGTTCTACAGGATTCCTATAAATATATATATAAAGTAAGTATTGTCTTGATATACAATATTCAAGTCTGTAGAACATTCAAATACATTTTTATAAGTATGCATGTGACATTATATATTCTGTATGCATTTTCATATATTATTGAACCACTAATATCAATCCATATATGAAGTAAATAACATGCTAACCCTTAACCCGTTAAGCCAGACTATAATAGATCTGGGTTTACAATCTTGCTGCTGATCAGTCATTTTCCCCAAAATACCCCTTAATTCAAAGAAAGAACAGTCCATTATATATAGGTAGCGGGTTAAGGGTTAAAAGACGATATTTTTGTGTATATTGCCGCAATAGTAAAGCTTTACTTACTTCTCTAAACTAATAGTTGGTATAATATGAATTATATTTTAGTTTAAAAATCAAAAGTTAAATAAATTTCTATACAACAGATACGGGTGAATAGTTGCGGGAATTGTTGCGAGAGTGTTACCCTAGGAAATCTCACTTTGAGCAATAGACAATGTTCATAAGGGCTATTCAGTTAAAACATACATGGGACCCCAGGAAGGCACTTCTGAAATTGAACTCCCACCCATAGATACAAAACTGAGTTTAAAGAATCAATTTCAAAAAATAGAGTTCACCATAGATGTTTATTAAATTGCCTTCCCAGGGCCCCGTACATGTTTTAATCGAAACTTTAAGTTAATATTTCAACAATATTTGGTCACGTGAAGATTTTAACGATCACTTCAGACAGAAAAATGCTTGTGTGAGAAAAGCAAAAACGTTCCAGTAGTTTCAAACACATTCACATGGTATTTAACAAGAGGTCAATGACCTTGAAGCTCTACTGATTGATTTTGATTTCAGGAAGTAGTCGCTACAAACTTGTTTTTTGAAAATCTATTTTTAACCGTGGCGGCTATCTTGAATTTCCGGCCGACCTGAAATTTTGCTAAGATCAATAAGACATTAAGAGCAACATTCCTGTGAAGTTTCATGAAAATCCGTCAAGTAGTTTCAAAGAAGTAGTCGCTACAAGTTTTCATTATATAACTCTATGTAAACAAAGCAGCCATGTTTAAGGTCAAATCAAAACGATTTTCGACAAGGACCAACATCATGTCATACTGATCATTTTAGAAAAAGTCCCATATCAATATCTCTTATTGTTTTGAAGAAGTAGTCGCTACAAACTTATTTATTTTAAATCTATTTTTAGCTGTGGCGGCCATCTTGAATTTCCGGCCGACCTGAAATTTTTCTAGGATCAACTAGACATCAAGAGCAACATTCCTGTGAAGTTTCATGAACATCCGTCAAGTAGTTTCAGAGGAGTAGTCGCTACAAGTTTTTACTATATAACTCTATGTAACCAAAGATGGCCACTGGCAGCCATGTTTAACGTCGATTCAAAATATTTTTCCACAAGGATCTACATCATGTCATGCTGATCATTTTAGAAAAAGTCCCATATCAATATCACTTATAGTTTTCAAGAAGTAGTCGCTACAAACTTATTTTTTAAAAATCTATTTTTAGCTGTGACGGCCATCTTGAATTTCCGGCCGACCTGAAATTTTGATAGGATCAATTAGACATCAAGAGCAACATTCCTGTAAAGTTTCATGACAATCCGCCAAGTAGTTTCAGAGGAGTAGTCGCTACAAGTTTTTACTATATAACTCTATGTAAACAAAGATGGCCGCTGGCAGCCATGTTTAATGTTGAATCAAAACGATTTTTGACTAGGATCAACATCATGTAATGCTGATCATTTTAGAAAAAGTCCCATATCAATATCACTTATAGTTTTCAAGAAGTAGTCGCTACAAACTTATTTTTTAAAAATCTATTTTTAGCTGTGACGGCCATCTTGAATTTCCGGCCGACCTGAAATTTTTCTAGGATCAATTAGACATCAAGAGCAACATTCCTGTAAAGTTTCATGACAATCCGCCAAGTAGTTTCAGAGAAGAAGTCGCTACAAGTTTTTACTATATAACTCTATGTAAACAAAGATGGCCGCTGGCAGCCATGTTTAACGTTGAATCAAAACGATTTTTGACTAGGATCAACATCATGTCATGCTGATCATTTTAGAAAAAGTCCCATATCAATATCACTTATAGTTTTCAAGAAGAAGTCGCTACAAACTTGTATTTTAAAACTCTATTTTTAGCTTTGGCGGCCATCTTGGATTTCACATCAACATGAATTTTTGCTAGGATCAACTAGACTTTATGGGCAACATTTCTGTTAAGTTTCATGAATATCCATCCAGTAGTTTCAGCTGTGAAAAGTTTCATGAATATCCATCCAGTAGTTTCAGCTGTGAAGTCGCTACAAATAAAAGTTTACGGACAGACGGACAGACGGACAGACAGACGGACAGACGGACGACGGACTCCGCACCACGGCATAAGCTCCGCTGATCTCTGATCAGTTGAGCTAAAAATGATTATCTAATAGCTTATAGAAATGCACTGTCCCTATAAAATATGTAAATCGTTGGTGGTATTTTTTCCCCCTCTTTAAATAGATATTATGCCTCCGTCACAACTATTATGGCTTTTAAAATTGAAATAGGGGCAATCCAAATACATGAAAACAAACAAAATGGATAAATCACTGTATCTTCCTTTAACTGTGATATTAAAACTTGTGAATAAGGAAGTATCGATCTTACGGATGGTGGGAGGTGTACAGTACTGGTTCTCCACCACAAAAAAAACGACCGTCATATATAACCTTGCATGTGTTGACTAAAACATCACACAAACAAAAACTTGTGACAGGTTTAGGCACCCTTTACCAACAGGATATGTCTTAAAGGGACACACGGCAATCTTGAAGTTTTTATCAAACATCAAAATTAGCTTCTCGATTTATTAATTCAGTGACATCTCGACTTTAAACCTGATTGCATATCATTAAATAAAATTTTGAGTTTTCAATTTTCATGGTTATTTTATCAAATGTTGAAATGTATTATTGGTGCAATATTATCGAAAGTCGGTAACATACAAAATCAAATTGCTTAAAACTATTCTTATAATTAACATTAATGATTGAAATAATGCATGTTATGAAAAACTAACGGGACGTCGCAAGTTTTTAAAAATCAAGATTGCCAAGTGTCCCTTTAAAACTATCCATAATCCTACCAAACAATGTTTTTTTATGAATGTGATTATTAAACTCTTTCATCCCTGAATTTCAAAATGGACTCTACTCTCCTTTACCTAGTGAAGTGGTTAAAAGGGGTTATAGCCCAAAGTATTTGTAGTTTGAATCTCTTCCTACCCCTCTGCCTCTAGAAAACCTTTTATATAAGAATCATCACATAAGTATCATATGAGAATCATACAAACATTGAAAAATATATTTTTCGTAAGAAATATATGAAAATGTGTTTTATGAAACATTTATGAATTTATTCTCATAGGAAAATTATATAAAACTCCTATTATATAAATATCACATGATACGTTTTATATGAGAATTCTATATGATCTCCATTTATATATTTATATTCTCATATAAGAATGATACCATGATAATTGAATTGGGGTTTTAAGGCGCACCAACACATGAAAAGGTTATATGGCGCCTAAAAGGCATGAACATGCCAGGCTCATCTTCCATGTACATCGAGATAAAATATGGAAAATGGGCCTAGAACCATGATAATCATACATGGCAAAACTGCCTGTGTAGGTCTGGGATTATTTGAATTTAGTTGTTATAAATCACACTTTATATTGTAATAACACTATAGATTTAATATGTCATTATGTACTGTAATACTGTAAGATTTTGTGCTTGGTTTATCATTATCAAACATGATTCTTTGTCCATTATTCAATCAAAGCTCCACAACAACACTGCAACAAGAATTGACGAAACAAACACAACACAAATTGTAAAATGATAAATCTAACAAAACAAACACAAATGTTATGAAACGATAAACATTCACGAAACAACATTTAACACAACACAGAGACCTACAGAAAACAGGTTTAGAGTACTCGTCAAGTATTAGCTGAACTGAATGTTGTTTAACGGCTCATCAACACAGTATAGGTTATTTAGAGCTGCCCCAGAGAGAAGGGAAGGATACATAGGAATCCAGGAACCGTGCCCTACTCTTATTATCGAATAGATACATATGGTTCTTTAACATGCTCGGAGGATAGTCGTCAAGTATTAATCCACCTATATCTTTTTCTTCTAATTTTGTCCAATTTAAGTCATACTTTTTGAAATATACAACGTAGTACTTCATCTGAATCATCTCTGCTTTTAACACTTTCATTTTATCCATTATAAGTGCATGCATACCAAGCAAATCACTAGTCTGACCTATTGGATCAGTAACGTATATTTATAGCTCACTTATAACCAAGCCTGTGTATAGAGGTAGCCTGTACTAACTTCAACCAGAAGGGTGATCCACGGAACACTTGTGTCGCCTGCTATGTGCTTATTTCGAAGTTATGGCCAGTTATGACCTGGGTTAGGTTACAGGTTAAAGTTTTACAAAAAGGGGCATATCTCTTGCCAAAATGAAAGTCAGAGTTTTTGGACATATTTAACGACATTCCTTGAGGTAAGATGAAGATGGGTGTCAAGTTTCACGAACATAGGTCATATACTTTTGAAGCTATGGTCAAGGTTAGGTTGCAGGTTAACGTGTGGTGGACGACAACTGATGGACGAAAGCTGGACAAAATGATACCTGTCTGCCATGCTACACAGGCAACACACAAATGTAAAAACAAAATCAGTTTTTAATCTTTAATAAGGTCAGTTTTTTGTTAATTCTTTTTTCTCCTTAAAACAGATTCTGACTAGACATGCCTGTATGTGATGCTGACTTAACGACGTCCCCTCCTATGACTGTATATATAATATTTTGTTTTTGTTGTCCTAAATTGACCTTGATGAACACATCAAAAACTCAGACCTGCTGAGTTCCCGAATGAACTCCTGGTGCAACACCATAACATTATAAATGTACAACCCTCACATTTAAAGCAATGCATATTTAATGCAACTACATAAAGGGGCTGGAGACGATCTGAAAGATTTATAGGTGTCAATCCTAGTATGAATGTAACCATCTTTATAATAATGGGATCAGTTTCATATTCAGTGTGCATATGCAGTAAACTTTGTCCCTTTATCTGTACCTTTTTTTTTTAATGAAACAGTTTGGTCTGGAAATCCAGATGGCTGAGCTAGTTTTATATGTGTAACATAAATTCACATCATGCTTTAGGACTCTTTACAAATTCTTCTTTTGTGATTAATAACACTTCATTTAAAATACAAACCTCACTTAAATGAATATTTATGATTTAATAGCAAAATATACCAGCCAAGTCATCCAGTTATCCAGACCAAACAGTTTCATAAAAATAATTAAATCGAAGGTAACATGCAGTTTAATCAAATGCATATGTACTTTTAATATAAACCTGAAGTCCATTACGAGGGATTTCATTTGTATTTGGACTGACACCAAGCCCTCTTCCAGATCGCCAATCAAGACTACAAAACATACAAATAACACAAACTTGTGGAAGGGGCCGAGAGGTTTCATTGGGGTATAAAGCACAGAGCCTTTGTCCCCTAAACCCCAAGTCCTCTACCATAGTCTTTGGTACCAAGATCGATACATTTTAAAAGGAGTGTAGTTGAAGCCGGACTAAGGGAAAGTAAATATCTGAATCGGTATACACTTGCCACAGAAGCTAGAAGATAACTGAACTCGTACTAACAGAGGCTAGAAGACAACTGGACTCGTACTAACGGTCATAAAACAATAATAGCTAAACAGTTCTACTTAACATACAAGAATAAAGCTATTGAGCACATTTCATAAATAAATAAAAGTTACGGTAAGATGTGTTCGCGATTGTTACTGCAAGCAAGCCTACTTTGCCCATAATGCATGTAGTCTTACCATATGTGATAGAAAGTCTATTCTGGATTCTACTAATAATAATGCAAGCATCATATAGAATATAAAATATATTTACAGAAAACTGTACTGAACCACAGCTAATCTATAGGACAACAGCTTCTAAAAGCATTTTAGGAATCGACTACTTAACATTTTGAATTGTATTGAATTGGGGTTTATTAGGCGCACCAACACATGAAAAGGTTATATGGTGCCTTACAGGCATGAACATGCTAGGCTCATCTTCCATGTACATTGAGATAAAATATGGAAAATGGGCCTAGAACCTTCTCACCCTGAACTGCAGAGTTGCTGCAAATTCTATCGTAGAAACTCCATTTAAACATTTTGAAGATCTTATCATAGTGAACAATAAAATATTGGTTTGGACCAATGATGTTGCTCAAGTTACACAATAAACTGGTGAGTGTTTAATAGCAAATGTTGTAAACTGTCATGGTGGGTAAGCCTTTCAAACATAATTGGTGTTTTGCAAAAGCAACTTCATTTCTCCTTAAAGGGACACATGGCAATCTTGACTTTTTTAAACTGGCAGCATCCCATTTTATACATAACTTGCATCTTTGATATAAATCATTATCTATAATTACTGGTATCCAAATTGTTTAAAGCAAATTAGTTTTGCATTTTATTATATGTTGATTATATTTCACTATAGAAAATTATAAAAGTCCAAACTTTAGTGTCAAAAATGCAAGCATATTAATACACGCAAGCTCAATTTAATATGTGTGATATATACAAAATTGTAGTGTGGTTCCGATTAATCGATTTGATCGATCATCGATCAGTTATGCCTTTGATCTGATTAATCGATTACAATTTTTCATGATCAACTTTACTCGGTTGTTGAAAATTATGGCTCATTTAATTCTCTTGTACAAAAATATACATGAAAATGAAATTTGAGTTATAATTTTGCAACAAGTAATCACATTTTATAGTGGGTATCACAACTTTTTAAAAATATATGTTGGTCAGTTTCATTCAGTTCCTTTATTACCAGAACATACTTTAATGTGATTATTTTCTTCATTATAGTCTGAAAAAGGCTTACACAAGTCTTGTATAGCAGCCATGTTTAATCGATTAATGATTGATCATCGGTGGGTTAAATATCCTGATGATCGATCATGAATTTTCAGCCGATTACCAACACTACAAAATTGCCATGTGTTCCTTTAACATGCTTCATTGGAAGCTTGGTTTTTCTCTTTTTTGAAAAACATGAGGCATGATATTGAAGGAACGGTCATGCTATCCATATAAATGTATGCACATAACACAGCATTTTAAATCCAACTTGACATAAGTCATGCTGTTTGGAATGGGGTGTATGGTTACATCTAGATTACATTCTACGCTTTCCGAAAAGTAAACTTCGTATTATTTAAAATAGTGAAAAATAAGAAATAAACAAAATTTTAAAATGATTTTTGTTTTGCAAAACAAATGTTATGCTTTATCCAACGACCCCCAATTACCACCTAGATGTGCTAAAACTACACTCAAGATGGTAATATCAACATGTAAAACAACAAAATATCAACTATACATCTATTGAATCCGTTAAAGAATGGTCCGTATCAGACCAGATAGTTTGTAATCATCTACACATCTATAATGGCCGCTACAAGATTTGGTAGTTTGGCCTGGCCTGACACGCGATATCTTTATCATGGAAAAATGCATACTGAGAAAGAAAAACACAACCATTACACTAGTCACTTACTTTAGGGTAGTCTATCATGACCAGTATTGTTATATGTGCACAAAGTCCAGAATATATTGATCAAATGCATACCTTTGACACTTTGTTCTAGTCCTTTATTAAAGCTAAGGTTGCATATATAGTTTACTTAATTGTGATCATTATTTAAGCATTTTGCTAAATTTGTTAATGTGCTATTAAAGATTAGATCAAAATACTGACATATTGCTGTTGACTTAACACCCAAATTCATTTATTTTTATTACACACCGAAGACCATCAGTACAGGTGCACCTCATGACAGTGCAGGTCAACAAGTACATTTATACCTGCATTCTTATATCCCCATACCTTTCTGGACCAATTAGCACTCAAAGAGTTTTCAGCCATCACAACATGGCCTAGCTGATGCAATAAGTTACAACGCTCTGCATATTCAAAATTGAAATATGGAAAAGAATGCATATTCTCTTTCATGTTAGGTCATCTCTAAAATGAAGTGGAATACCAATACCGTCAACCTGAGAACTATTCTCATTCGTTAATTCACAGAAATCTACCCTAAAGCAAGCATCAAGTCGTGTTGTGAGAATTGCAATCTGCCCTGACAACTATCGGGCTATCGTACACCCGCAGCTTCTTTATAATCTGTTCCCTCCATTGTGAAGAACTCTTCCAACTTCCACTGTAGAGTTTCGAATGTTGGTCGTTCCATCTCCTCTTTCCGCCAGCACTCCAACATGATCTCGTACAGACCCTTGGGACAGCCTGGTGGACAGGGCATTCTGTAGCCGTGCTCTACTTGGTGTAGCACTTCTGCATTGGTCATACCTGTGGAGGAAATATAGATTAAAGCACATGTAATATGCTACGAATACATGAATAAGCAAACCTCAGATGGTCATGACACTGATATGGTATTCGTCATTAAGTGAAGCAAATGGACATTACCTGGATAAAAGTAGTATAAAAAAAGATCACATGCACAAACAAATAGCATATGGATATTAACTCACAATTTTTTGTGAGCAGAATACACAATAATCACATGTACAAACGAACAGTAGATGGACATGCCAGTCATGAACTGGATATGGTATCCTTCTTTAAGTGACCATTTACCAAATTATCACAAGTACAAACAGCAGACGAACATTACCTGGATATGGTATCTTTCCGTAAGTGACTATTTCTGTGCGTAGTCTACACAATGAACAGATGTACACACATCAGACGAACATTACCTGGATATGGTATCTTTCCGTAAGTGACTATTTCTGTGCGTAGTCTACACAATGAACAGATGTACAAACATCAGACGAACATTACCTGGATATGGTGTCTTTCCGTAAGTGACTATTTCTGTGCGTAGTCTACACAATGAACAGATGTACACACATCAGACGAACATTACCTGGATATGGTATCTTTCCGTAAGTGACTATTTCTGTGCGTAGTCTACACAATGAACAGATGTACACACATCAGACGAACATTACCTGGATATGGTATCTTTCCGTAAGTGACTATTTCTGTGCGTAGTCTACACAATGAACAGATGTACACACATCAGACGAACATTACCTGGATATGTTATCTTTCCGTAAGCGACTATTTCTGTGCGTAGTCTACACAATGAACAGATGTACAAACATCAGACGAACATTACCTGGATATGGTATCTTTCCGTAAGTGACTATTTCTGTGCGTACAGATGTACAAACATCAGACGAACATTACCTGGATATGGTATCTTTCCGTAAGTGACTATTTCTGTGCGTAGTCTACACAATGAACAGATGTACACACATCAGACGAACATTACCTGGATATGGTATCTTTCCGTAAGTGACTATTTCTATGCGTAGTCTACACAATGAACAGATGTACACACATCAGACGAACATTACCTGGATATGGTATCTTTCCGTAAGTGACTATTTCTGTGCGTAGTCTACACAATGAACAGATGTACAAACATCAGACGAACATTACCTGGATATGGTATCTTTCCGTAAGTGAATATTTCTGTGCGTAATCTACACAATGAACAGATGTACAAACATCAGACGAACATTACCTGAATATGGTATCTTTCCGTAAGTGACTATTTCTGTGCGTAGTCTACACAATGAACAAACAGCAGACAGGCATTACCTGGATATGGTATCCTTCTGTAAGTCACAATTTTTATGAGCAGTACACACTATGATCAGCTCTATAAAGAAACAAAAGACGGACATTACCTGGATATGGTATCCTTCCGTAAGTGACTATTTCTGTGAGCAGTATACCAAATGACCATACATCCGACTTGATAGTGAACCTGTTGTAGCTGGCAGCCTCTGGGGCAGTCCACTTGATAGGGAATCGTGCGCCGACCCTGGCCTCATACTCATCCTCCTGCATAAAGTCACATCAGTTATATATATATGTCTGTACTAGATACGGGAACTTTGCCATCCATACATTTCTTGTCTCAAAAATACGGTGACTTTGACCTTAAGGAAATTTGAGGTTGAGGTTTCAATGAGAGCTATACAATTATTTGAACTGTCACGTTTCCTTTTCGAGAGGACTGAAATCCAGCCCAACTTAAAGTACTCTCAAAGACCTTAGATTTGATACCCTGATGAGATGTCTTAGATGTGATACCCATGATGAGATATCTTAGATGTGATACCCTGATGAGATGTCTTAGATGTGATACCCATGATGAGATATCTTAGATTTGATACCCATGATGAGATGTCTTAGATGTGATACTCATGTTACCCATGATGAGATGTCTTAGATGGGATACCCATGATGAGTTGTGTTGATGATTTGATACCCATGATGAGATGTCTTAGATGGGATACCCATGATGAGATGTCTTAGATGTGATACTGATGACGAGATATCTTAGATTTGATACCCATGATGAGATGTCTTAGATGTGATACTGATGACGAGATATCTTAGATTTGATACCCATGATGAGATGTCTTAGATGGGATACCCATGATGAGATATCTTAGATTTGATACCCATGATGAGATGTCTTAGATGGGATACCCATGATGAGATATCTTAGATTTGATACTCATGATGAGATGTCTTGGATGTGTCTTAGATGTGATACTCATGTTACCCATGATGAGATGTCTTAGATGGGATACCATGATGAGTTGTGTTGATGATTTGATACCCATGATGAGATGCCTTAGATGGGATACCCATGATGAGTTGTGTTGATTTGATACCTATGATGAGATGTCTAAAAGGTGATACCCATGATGAGATGTCTTAGATGTGATACCCATGATGAGATGTCTTAGATGTTACCCATGATGAGATGTCTTAGATGTGATACCCATGATGAGATGTGTTGATGATTTGATACACATGATGAGATGCCTTAGATGGGATACCCATGATGAGTTGTGTTGATGATTTGATACCCATGATGAGACGTCTAAAATGTGATACCCATGATGAGATGTCTTAGATGCGATACCCATGATGAGATGTCTTAGATGTGATACCCATAATGAGATGATGATGCTCTTCAGCATTTTATCCAAATTTAATTGTTTTTTTAATCAATAAAAAAACAAGAGGTCAATGACCTTGAAGCTCTACTGATTGATTTTGATTTCAGGAAGTAGTCGCTACAAACTTGTTTTTTGAAAATTTATTTTTAGCCGTGGCGGCCATCTTGAATTTCCGGCTGACCTCATATTTTGCTAGGATCAATTAGACATCAAGAGCAACATTCCTGTGAAGTTCATGAAAATCCGTCAAGTAGTTTCAGAGGAGTAGTCGCTACAAGTTTTCATTATATAATTCTATGTAAACAAAGATGGCCGCTGACAGCCATGTTTAACATCTAATCAAAATGATTTTTGACAAGGACCAACATCATGTAATGCTGATCATTTTAGAAAAAGTCCCATATCAATATCACTTATAGTTTTCAAGAAGTAGTCGCTACAAACTTGCATTTTGAAAATCTATTTTTAGCCATGGCGGCCATCTTGAATTTCCGGCCGACTTGAAATTTTGCTAGGATCAATTAGACATCAAGAGCAACATTTCTGTGAAGTTTCATGAAAATCCGTCAAGTAGTTTCAGAGGAGTAGTCGCTACAAATTTTCATTATATAACTCTATGTAAACAAAGATGGCCACTGGCAGCCATGTTTAATGTCGAATCAAAATAATGTTCGACTCGGATAACCATCATGTCATGCTGATCATTTTAGAAAAAGTCCCATATCAATATCACTTATAGTTTTCAAGAAGTAGTCGCTACAAACTTGTATTTTGAAAATCTATTTTTAGCCATGGCGGCCATCTTGAATTTCCGGCCGACCTGAAATTTTGCTAGGATCAATTAGACATCAAGAGCAACATTTCTGTGAAGTTTCATGAAAATCCGTCAAGTAGTTTCAGAGGAGTAGTCGCTACAAGTTTTCATTATATAACTCTATGTAAACAAAGATGGCCACTGGCAGCCATGTTTAATGTTGAATCAAAATAATGTTCGACTCGGATAACCATCATGTCATGCTGATCATTTTAGAAAAAGTCCCATATCAATATCACTTATAGTTTTCAAGAAGTAGTCGCTACAAACTTATTTTTTAAAAGTCTATTTTTAACTGTGCCGGCCATCTTGAATTTCTGGCCCACCTGAAATTTTGCTAGGATCATTTAGACATCAAGAGCAACATTCCTGTGAAGTTTCATGAAAATCCGTCAAGTAGTTTCAGAGGAGTAGTCGCTACAAGTTTTCATTATATAACTCTATGTAAACAAAGATGGCCGCTGGCAGCCATGTTTAACGTCAAATCAAAACGATTCTCGACAAGGACCAACATCATGTCATGCTGATCATTTTAGAAAAAGTCCTATATCAATATCACTTATAGTTTTCAAGAAGTAGTCGCTACAAACTTGAATTTAAAAAATCTATTTTTAGCTTTGGCGGCCATCTTGGATTTCACATCAACATGAATTTTTGCTAGGATCAACTAGACTTCATGGGCAACATTTCTGTAAAGTTTTATGAATATCCATCCAGTAGTTTCAGAGGAGTAGTCGCTACAAATAAAAGTTAACGGACAGACGGACGGACGGACGCCGGACGCCGCACCACGGCATAAGCTCTGCTGATCTCTGATCAGTAGAGCTAAAAAGCACAAAAAATGAGTCTTACTTCAAGTTCCCAGGCCATGTTTTGTTTCATGAACAAGTTTATGTAATCAATACACAACAACAGATATTTACAATTCAAACATTGCAATATCTGTGAAAAGCAAGAATAAGGTTTTATTTGATGACGTAGAAAACTTTGAACAGGTAAATAAATCCACAGGTAAATAATGTATTTATCAATTATCTGGCAATAGCTGTGCAGCTATGCTATTCAGATTTACCTCATTTCCCTGTGCAGTCAGGCAGCGGTAAAAGTAGTATCTACGTCATGCAAATAATGCTTATTTTTTTCATACAACTTTGTAGCGGTTTTAAATATACGTTTCTCTCCGGGACTATCAAGAAATGTTCATATGATGTTTAATTGAATTGAATTGAATGTTGTTTAACGGCTCATCAACACAGTATAGGTTATTTAGAGCCGCCCCAGAGAGAGGGGAAGGATACATAGGAATCCGGTAACCTGCCCTACTCTTATTACCGAATAGTTTCCTATGGTTCTTTAACATGCTCGGAGGATAGACCGATACACGGGACCGCCCGGTTTACATCCCCCATCCGACGGACGGGGCTAAGGGAAAGTGTTTTGCCCAAGAACACACTGACGGAACTCAGTGGCACCAAGGAGGATTGAACCCGGGGCCTCCGGTTACAAATCTGCCGCGCTATTGACTGTGCCACGCCAGCCCTCAATTTTTTTTTTTTTATAATACTACAAAAAGGGTGGCCATTCACCTTTAAATTTACTAATGGAAAAAATAAATGCACTCTGGACAATATCACCTATGCTAACAATGTATTATATGTTATAGTTAAATGTTAGGTACAGCATTATTTGGGATCTGTAAACCAGAAAAACTGCAAGAGAACTTCTAAATGAAAAGAAATTTCAACTAAGACGTCTTTCTAAATGTTTCCAACCTCTTTCTACATAAAATGATCTACCAATATGCTGTACATACTAAAAACATTTACATATAATACAGTGTTAGCTATATAAGTGAAAATTGTCAATGGTGCGTTTCTTTTTTTCTTTAGTATACATATCTTCCCACCATACACACTTTATATCAAACTTATTATTATTATTGTAGAATCTATTTCAATGATTTTCAAGATTCATCTTGCAATCTAAATGGAATCTGCAACATGTTAAACTTAGTAAATTAGGAGCAATATTTCTGCCAGTGAGATAGTGCATATCAACTGTGCTGTTCTTAAATGGTTAATGTGTTTTGATCCTATTATCATAAATATTCAATCCCAGACTGAATAATTTCAACAACTCAAGATAAAGACTGATTTTTATGCCCTGTTTTACAATAACACATGCTAGGCTACACAGGCCAAGGCAATACTGCACAGGACAAAAGATAAGCGAGTATTTTATATCATAGATAATATCCCTCCAGACATTCTGCAAGCTGGCCTCAACTCTGGCAGTGTTTTTCCTTCTATATTTTGGGAACATAACACATATCGTCACAACTGGGAATTTTCATAAAATTGGGGGAAAATACAGTACCACTTTCATTTCATAATTGTATCTACTGTTTACAGTTCACTGTGATAAAGCATGACATTTTACAGCTATTTCTCTTTGCTTCAAGTTTTTAAACTTTTTTTTTCTTCAATCGTAAAATCTTCTCAAAATTGGAAAAATAAAATGTCTTGGCATTGGGAATATGACCCATTAACATTAAAAACAACACTGTCTGCACATGGCAACTTTATGTGACTGTTATTACAAACTGAAGACCCTCATGTTCTTCCACGTGGCTTTTATTATAGCACATACTTTCTATATGTTTCAACATTAAACATCATGCTGATTTTGAAAGAATGTTTTAAAATACACGTAGGTGACAATTTAAAAGATTTACTTGTATACTATGAAAATGAATTTTTTTTTTTTATTGATTTTTCCTTTTTTTTTTTTTTTTGTATAATCTGCACATACATGTACATGTTTTTTTCACATCTTAATTTCTTCTTTTTTATTTATGTATCGCTGTATAATCAAGACATATATAGCAAATCATGGTACCTATAAATGGCATAATATTTCAAAATCAAGTCATTTTACATCAAAGCCAGAAATATAGAAAGCGGAATATCTAAGGGCTATTCCATTTGAGAGGGGAACTCCACTTTTTTTTTAACCCCCACCACCAACATATTCTTTTATAATATACCCCACAAAAATGCTGTTATACCATTATCAATACATTACAAATTAAATGTGCATTACCTACAACCCCAACCCCACCTCCTTCTGGTTTATTTAAATGGAATAGCCCTAGACATCTTTATACTTTTTACTTTTATCAATTCAATGATAATAATCGATCATGCAAAAAGAGTATACAGAACTACACCTATCAATGAGATGAGGATGAGAAATACATGTACTAGATAATCTGACGTCTAGAAAGCAGAAATTACGCAAAATTTGCATGAATTATACATTTGTCTGTGATCCTGTCAAGTAAGCAAAACTCATAGCAGGAGTATTCTACATGGAGACACTATTTAGATATATATATGTAGTATTTCCCTGACTTTTGTTTCAAATACCAGTTTTTTTGCATGAGTTTAAGTTAGAAATATACCAGTAATGTATATTAATGTGAAAACAAATCTTCAGATTATCATATTGTGTTTCCAAAGTGTCTGTATCACTCTACTGTATGGCTGTATGGTGTCCATAAGTTTCTTTCTTTATGAACATTAATACAATTCTTCTGACAAATTTGGTGGAAATCAAGTGAAAAGCAAAGCTCTAAAAATAACTGGCAGAGTGGGAAGGGAAGAATAATATACAACTAATTCAAGGGCTATTTCTGTTCTATCTAGTCTGACAAGGCTTCTTTTTTTTTTTTTAATGTGTCCACGCTTTTCTTCTATGTCCGAGGTAACTTCATATTTGTTAAGAAAATAATGATAGTGGTTGTGTGTAAGTGGTGGGACTGAGTGAGACAATTATGGCTGGTTTAAG
Source organism: Cyrtodaria siliqua (assembly GCA_037043455.1). NCBI lineage: Eukaryota > Metazoa > Mollusca > Bivalvia > Adapedonta > Hiatellidae > Cyrtodaria > Cyrtodaria siliqua. Next base: position 378,015 of record JAWPHD010000839.1, read on the forward strand.
CTTGTATAAGCTTTAATAATATATAATGTTCTGAACACGTTTGATCAAGATCAGATTTAACAAAGCAAAATATGCAATTTTCAATAAATCTAGGGCCATAACTCCAGGGTTAGTAATAGGATGTAGCTGGTATTCAAACTTGTCTGAACTTTCATTAATATCAACACAGGGTGGCCACAGGAATCTCAAAATAAAATTCCATGGCTTTTCCCTGGCCCAGCATTGGGTTTCCCTGATAAGCCATAGCTTCACCACCAAATATCAAATATATAATGGTCGTTTATAGATTGTTTTTGCAATACTAATGTGATACACGAAACTGACATGAAATGAGCAGAATCAGACATTACCATGATTACTGTACTCGAAATGTTTGATTTTTAAACAAACAAAAACAAATCTGAAATAGAGTTGGGATTGGGTCATTGTCACGTCAATGTGACCTTGATAACAAATTGACCCCAAAAAAATTACGGTTCCTCCTTTTAGGCGTTTACCTACGGTGTGAAGTTTCATAAGTGGGTGTTATATTTACTGAGTTATCGTTCTGCATGCATATTTCCATGAGGCCATGGTGACCTCGACCTTTGACCTACAGACCCAAAATCAATAGGGTTTCTCGTCTCACCAAGGGAAATGTACCTAACAAACTTCATGAGTATGGGTGTAACGCTTTCTTTCAAAGTAATAGAGGACAACAACCCCATACCAAAATACATCCCATTTTTCCCCCGAAGACCTATAAAAACAAGAGGTCAATGACCTTGAAGCTCTACTGATTGATTTTGATTTCAGGAAGTAGTGACTACAAACTTGATTTTTGAAAATCTATTTTTAGCCGTGGCGGCCATCTTTAATTTCCGTCCGACCTGAAATTTTGCTAGGATCAATTAGACATCAAGAACAACATTTCTGTGAAGTTTCATGAAAATCCGTCAAGTACTTTCAGAGGAGTAGTCGCTACAAGTTTTCATTATATAACTCTATGTAAACAAAGATGGCCACTGGCAGCCATGTTTAACGTCGAATCAAAATAATGTTCAACTCGGATAACCATCATGTCATGCTGATCATTTTAGAAAAAGTCCCATATCAATATCTCTTATAGTTTTCAAGAAGTAGTCGCTACAAACTTATTTTTTAAAAATCTATTTTTAGCCGTGGTGGCCATCTTGAATTTCCGGCCGACCTGAAATTTTGCTAGGATCAATTAGACATCAAGAGCAACATTCGTGTGAAGTTTCATGAAAATCCGTCAAGTAGTTTCAGAGGAGTAGTCGCTACAAGTTTTCATTATATAACTCTATGTAAACAAAGATGGCCGCTGGCAGCCATGTTTAACGTCGAATCAAAACGATTTTCGACAAGGACCAACATCATGTCTTTAGAAAAAGTCCCATATCAATATCACTTATAGTTTTCAAGAAGTAGTCGCTACAAACTTGTATTTTGAAAATCTATTTTTAGCCATGGCGGCCATCTTGAATTTCCGGCCGACCTAAAATTTTGCTAGGATCAATTAGACATCAAGAGCAACATTTCTGTGAAGTTTCATGAAAATCCGTCAAGTAGTTTCAGAGGAGTAGTCGCTACAAGTTTTCATTATATAACTCTATGTAAACAAAGATGGCCACTGGCAGCCATGTTTAATGTCGAATCAAAATAATGTTCGACTCGGATAACCATCATGTCATGCTGATCATTTTAGAAAAAGTCCCATATCAATATCACTTATAGTTTTCAAGAAGTAGTCGCTACAAACTTATTTTTTTTAAATCTATTTTTAACTGTGGCAGCCATCTTGAATTTCTGGCCGATCTGAAATTTTGCTAGGATCAATTAGACATTAAGAGCAACATTCCTTTTAAGTTTCATGAAAATCCGCCAAGTAGTTTCAGAGGAGTAGTCGCTACAAATTTTTACTATATAACTCTATGTAAACAAAGATGGCCGCTGGCAGCCACAATTAACGTCGAATCAAAACGATTTTTGATAAGGACCAACATCATGTCATGCTGATCATTTTAGAAAAAGTCCCATATCAATATCACTTATAGTTTTCAAGGAGTAGTCGCTACAAACTTGTATTTTGAAAATTTATTTTTAGCCGTGGCGGCCATCTTGAATTTCCGGCCGACCTGAAATTTTGCTAGGATCATTTAGACATCAAGAGCAACATTCCTGTGAAGTTTCATGAAAATCCGTCAAGTAGTTTCAGAGGAGTAGTCGCTACAAGTTTTCATTATATAACTCTATGTAAACAAAGATGGCCGCTGGCAGCCATGTTTAACGTCAAATCAAAACGATTTTCGACAAGGACCAACATCATGTCATGCTGATCATTTTAGAAAAAGTCCCATATCAATATCACTTATAGTTTTCAAGAAGTAGTCGCTAAAAACTTGAATTTAAAAAATCTATTTTTAGCTTTGGCGGCCATCTTGGATTTCACATCAACATGAATTTTTGCTAGGATCAACTAGACTTCAGGGGCAACATTTCTGTAAAGTTTTATGAATATCCATCCAGTAGTTTCAGAGGAGTAGTCGCTACAAATAAAAGTTAACGGACAGACGGACGGACAGACGGACGGACGGACGACGGACGCCGCACCACGGCATAAGCTCTGCTGATCTCTGATCAGTAGAGCTAAAAATGAATATTTTTAAGAAGAATTTTACCTTTTAACTCTACCCTTGACCTTAGAGGCAATAGTCCAATGTGACACATCAGCACATGAATATAAACAAACTTTCAAAAAGTCGAGCTTCAAACTTTTATATATATATATATTTTCATATATTAATGGGGACACATGGCAATCTATAATTTTGCATAACCTGCAATGTCCCCAGTTTTTATACAGAGCTTGCAAATTTGCAAATCATTTTTAAAAATTATTTGAATGGTTTTAAGCAAATTGTTATATGCAAGCAGGCTTAAGTCAAATGATGCTTGATTAATAAACCAAGTAGCTACTTGTAATTCTTGATAAATACTTCAAAATGGATTAAATAGTCTGATCAATTTTTTTAAGTAGAAAACTATGACCTAATAGCTTTTTGATAGTTAAGATTAGGGTTATCCCACATTCCTGGGAGTGGCTCTATACATGTACATGTTGATGGGTTGTAAAACCACAATTCAAGTACATTTTGTTTATATGTGTTTTACATTTGCAAAAACAGGTATTAGTCAGCGGAGGAAATGATAAACGGTTAATTTTAAAATTAATAAATCAATCCCAATATTCAAGATGGAAAAATGTATATTTACTTCACCAAAAGGAAAGACGACTAGAAAAGACAGGACTAGAATGTCAGCAAGGGCAAATTTATCCCCAAATATGCATATTTTGTTTGTAAAATTGGAAACTGTATGAATATGATTTATCTGATTTAATTATTTCATGTTTGCTCTTTGCGAATGTATTCAACTGCCCGACTTACATCCATCCCAATACCACCCCACTCCACCACCACAACTCCCCAACACACACAACCACAGGCCATTAATTTAAATATTTTTTAATAAACCTAATCAGTGCTCATGAAATAGGATAGCCTCAAGCCCGGGGCCTGTCAAAATCTGGTTGCCATATTTTACTATCAGGGCCTACCTGTCAAAAATATTTTTCGTGAGCACTGCAAATAGTCACCTAAACGACCACCACTGATCCTCATAACTGGAATTACACCCACCCGCCTGCCTTGCTTAACGAGAGGGATAATAACTACAGATCTACATCACCTCTAAACTTCACCTCCACCTACCTACTTGTTTATGTTACAACTACGCATCTAAACTAAGATAGAGAACGTCATCTAACGGTTGTTGTTAGTGCTGATAATGAGGTGTTAGATGACACGTCTACCTAAAGTTCACCTACATTCACCTTAATCACTCTTGCCAGACCGAAGTCGGCGATCTTCACGTTGTTGCCGTCACCAACGAGTATGTTTCTGGCGGCGAGATCTCTGTGGATGTAGTTCTGGGACTCCAGATAGGCCATACCGCTGGCAATCTGAGCACCGACATCTATCAACTGGGGAAGCTTTAAAACTCTACCCTTTCCTGCAAACAAAAAATATATTCAGCTAAATGATTTTGTTTTAATAGTGTATCTGAAATTCTCATAACTGAAGAAAGTTTTGGTTAAGCTTATTCAAATTGCTTGTTGCAGTTTGCGCCATCTACATTAATATTAAGTTACACAGCATATGGCAACCAGGGCTTTTTTCCCTTCTATAACAGGGTGTGTTTTTTCACAGCTGTTGCCAATTTTTTTTTTTTTTTTTGGAAAACAACATTTCCCCCTCTTACTTTTTTAATATTGTTTTGTTCTGGATACATTTATAGAAGAAAGTTTATCTAAAATGTTTCACATTATGCTGAATAATTGTACATTTGTTGTATAGTGTCCTCCTCCCATAAAAACAATGTATGTATGTTTTGAGTAATATCACTTTTAACAATTAATTTTTCAATACTTTTTTCACAAATTAGACAGTTTTTGCTTCTTTTTGTTTTCAAAATGACCAGGCTAGGGAGTCTTCACAATTTTTAGAAAAAAAGCCATGGCAACCATTATTATATATCATTTACAATAAAAATGTACTCTATTAAATGTTATTGGCTGGGAAGCAGTGAAGTGCGTGTGAAAAATGTGAACTATTCGCTCTTTTTCTGTTTAATCTTCGACTTACAGGTGAAAAGTCTTCTTCCCAAGTCAATAGTTTGTTCAGAGTCATATAAGTGCTTTATGCAAACTTAATTATCCCACATGTAAAGCGCCAAATGATAAGAGATAAATTTCCAAATGAATGCGGAAATGGAGCGGTTTTGTAATCAACTGAAAAAGGACTTGATCTATTGGTCGAACAAAGACACTCACATGCTACTTCAAGTATTTTGTTACTTATTAATGGAAATTTTAATTCAAAAATAAAAAGTGAATATGGACAACTATCTGGACTCTTGTCGTTGTTCCTTCAATATAATAATACAAACTTTGTATTTCTCTTTTGGTCGATGGATTAAATGTATTAGTTTTGAGTATTAATTAGATGCCAAATGGTATTCAGACAGAACAACAATAAAATACCACTATCTACTTCTCGAGGTCAATGGTTCAAGCTATTCTTCCTTGGGAATGTCTATTGGTTCGAAAAAGAAAACTACTGACCTTGACTTCTATTGACCCGAAACAGGGAATTATTGACCTTGACTTCACCTGGTCAAAAACTGTATATTATTGTTTTGTCTGGGTTTATATTACCTTGTAGGTACTCCAGCAAGCTGCCATGTGTCATGGGCTCTGTAATATTTATATTACCTGGCAGGTACTCCAGCAAGCTGCCATGTGTCATGGGCTCTGTAATATTTATATTACCTTGCAAGTACTCCAGCAAGCTGCCATGTGTCATGGGCTCTGTAATATTTATATTACCTTGCAGGTACTCCAGCAAGCTGCCATGTGTCATGGGCTCTGTAGTATGTATATTACCTTGTAGGTACTCCAGCAAGCTGCCATGTCTCATGAGCTCTGTAATGATGTAGATGGGTTCGTCCTGCGTACACACCGCATACAGCTGGATCAATTTGGGATGCCGTAACTTCTTCATGATTTGAGCTTCAGCCAGGAAATCTTTGGCATCCATAGTACCTGAATGAAAACAAAGCGAACAGTGAATTTATAGACCTAAACTGACACATGTTTGATTTTACCCTATAGCTTACGATCAAAAAATAGAAAGCAAACACTTAAAAACTTTTTCAATGGCTTTTTAATTGCTCCTGCAAAACTGATTATCATTATGCAAAAATGTCAAGTGTTCTCCACAACATTAAAAGCCAAATATATTTCTTCTTTCACTTGACTTTAGAGAATTCAAATACCTAGAGAAGATGCCTAATGGACAGAAGCAATAATTTTGTGCAAGTGTAGTAATTCTGCAGAAATATCTTACTCTTGAAAAGATTGTTTACCATAATCCACCTAACATAATACCTAAAACAGTTAACTAATGGGAAAGAATATTTAACTCATAGTGGGCATACAGGCAGATTTTGAATGAGAATATATGTATGGGGCTTAACATCACTTTTAACAATCTTTCAGTCAAAACAGTGTCTACTTGTATCAGTGAGCTGTCTGCTCAACTTTATAATGCTGCCACACTGGAATACCATGCCCTGGACATATGACATAATACCCTACAGTCACATTATACTGGCCCCGGGCCCGACCAATGCTGGAACTACTTTTTATTCGCTCAACATCAAGCAAAGGACTTACTAGTACCATTTTCATGCGGCCAGAGATTGAATCCACGACCTCCCGCGTGCAATGCAGACGCTCTACCAACTTTATAGTGCTGCCACACTGGAATACCACGCCCTGGACATATGACATAATACCCTACAGTCACATTATACTGGCCCCGGGCCCGAACAGTGCTGGAACTACTTTTTATTCGCTCAACATCAAGCAAAGGACTTACTAGTACCATTTTCATGCGGCCAGAGATTGAACCCACGACCTCCCGCGTGCAAGGCAGACGCTCTACCACTACTCACTACTACAGTTCAGCAACTATGATTAAGCTTTATAACAAAGACAGATACATGTACATGCTTGTTGATTCCAGAAAGTTCAATATTGCTCTCTATTCTCATTTAGTCGGTATGTAAAATGAGTGTACAGTGTTTTTTCTACATTTTGGGAACATAACCCATTCCGTCACAATGGAATTTTAGCACAATTTTTCATAAAATGGGGGGGGGGGGGGGGGGGGGGGGGCGTCCGTGGCTGAGTGGTTAACGTCTCTGACTTGAAATCACTTGCCCCTCACCGCTGTAGGTTCGATCCCTCAGGGGCCTAGGGATCTTTATGTGAGGAAGCTATCCAGCTGGCTTGCGGAACGTCGGTGGTTCTACCCAGGTGCCCGCCCGTGCACGAAAATTGCCCGGAGGGGCACCTGGGGTCTTCCTCCACCAATGGAAGCTGGAAAGTCGCCATATGACCTTAGCTGTTGGTGCGTCTATAAAATCCAATTCAATCAATTCAATCATTCATAAAATTGGAAATTTTAACGTTTTTTTTTTTTATAAGTCGGAAAAATAGTATTTAAAGCTTTCCTTTCATAATTGTATCTTTAATACTGTTTATTGTACACCAAGATCAACAGATCAACAGAAGCATTAAAAGCTTCTGAACCTCCATCATTGGCACACTTTTAAAACAAGAGGTCAATGACCTTGAAGCTCTACTGATTGATTTTGATTTCAGGAAGTAGTCGCTACAGACTTGTTTTTTGAAAAATTATTTTTAGCCGTGGTGGCCATCTTGAATTTCCGGCCGACCTGAAATTTTGCTAGGATCAATTAGACATCAAGAGCAACATTCCTGTGAAGTTTCATGAAAATCCGTCAAGTAGTTTCACAGGAATAGTCGCTACAAGTTTTCATTATATAACTCTATGTAAACAAAGATGGCCGCTGACAGCCATGTTTAACGTCGAATCAAAATAATGTTTGACTCTGATAACCATCATGTCATGCTGATCATTTTACAAAAAGTCCCATATCAATATCACTTATAGTTTTCAAGATGTAGTCGCTACAAACTTCTTTTAAAAAAATCTAATTTTAGCTGTGGCGGCCATCTTGAATTTCTGGCCGATCTGAAATCTTGCTAGGATCAATTAAACATTACAAGCAACATTCCTGTAAAGTTTCATGAAAATCTGCCAAGTAGTTTCAAAGGATTAGTCGCTACAAGTTTTTACTATATAACTCTATGTAAACAAAGATGGCTGCTGGCAGCCATGTTTAACGTTGAATCAAAACAATTTTTGACAAGGACCAACATCATGTCATGCTGATCATTTTACAAAAAGTCCAATATCAATATCACTTATAGTTTTCAAGTAGTAGTCGCTACAAACTTGTATTTTGAAAATCTATTTTTAGCCATGGCAGCCATCTTGAATTTCCGGGCGACCTGAAATTTTGCTAGGATAAATTAGACATCAAGAGCAACATTCCTGTGAAGTTTCATGAAAATCCGTCAAGTAGTTTCAGAGGAGTAGTCGCTACAAGTTTTCATCATATAACTCTATGTAAACAAAGATGGCCACTGGCAGCCATGTTTAACGTCGAATCAAAATAATGTTTGATTCTTATAACCATCATGTCATGCTGATCATGCTACAAGTATTTACTATATAACTGTATGTAAACAAAGATGGCCTCTGGCAGCCATGTTTAACGTTGAATCAAAACGATTTTTGACAAGGACCAACTTCATGTCATGCTGATCATTTTAGAAAAAGTCCCATATCAATATCACTTATAGTTTTCAAGAAGTAGTCGCTACAAACTTGTATTTTGAAAATTTATTTTTAGCCGTGGCGGCCATCTTGAATTTCCGGCCGACCTGAAATTTTGCTAGGATCAATTAGACATCAAGAGCAACATTCCTGTGAAGTTTCATGAAAATCCGTCAAGTAGTTTCAGAGGAGTAGTTGCTACAAGTTTTCATTATATAACTCTATGTAAACAAAGATGGCCGCTGGCAGCCATGTTTAACGTCGAATCAAAACGATTTTCGACAAGGATCAACATCATGTCATGCTGATCATTTTAGAAAAGTCCCATATCAATATCACTTATAGTTTTCATGAAGAAGTCGCTACAAACTTGTTTTTTAAAAACCTATTTTTAGACCTGGCGGCCATCTTGGATTTCACATCAACATGAATTTTTGCTAGGATCAACTAGACTTCATGGGCAACATTTCTGTAAAGTTTCATGAAAATCCATTCAGTAGTTTCAGAGGAGAAGTCGCTACAAAAAAAAGTTTACGGACAGACGGACGCCGCACCATGGCATAAGCTCTGCTGATCTCTGATCAGTAGAGCTAAAAATAATTGAGAATGGGAAAAAAAAATAAAATGTTTTGACATTGGGTATATGAACGAATTTCGGCTATAAAAACAGCCAAAAAACCCACTGGTGTGTGAATAATTTATCAAAATCTCTCACACTGTTAGGAATCAGAGATTATTTCTTGGAAGGGAAAAGACAGGGTAATAATAAATAACTTCTCAGATTGTTTTAAAATAAATATTCACTCCATGTACAGAACATTTGTCATTTGCACGAGCTTAACTTTTACACGAGTATACTTATTTGAGAATAACATGCTTTCTTAGATGCATTACCATCACCAAAGGATTTGCCTATATATTGCAAGTTATTCTCAAACAGAGGTTAAAAAAAAAGCAGCATTACAAAATATTAGAAATTCTGAAACATGTCCCAGGATGTGAATGTATGTAGAAGGAAATCCACATCAGCCCACGGGTTAAGGAGATAATGCCAAGATACCCAACTGAGGTTTGAAGTCTTAAGTGTGACAGCCACAGGAACCTGGGAGTTAAACCTGTCAGGTCTGACATCATGACGTGATGAGCATTTATGCAAAAGGAAATACGAATCAGCCCACTGGTTAAGGAGATCTATACAGTGAAGACTCTGAAGTTTTAGTGTGATACCGACCGTAGCAACAGGAACATTGGAGAGTTCAACATGACAAGTCGTTATGACGTTACAAGCATTCACACAAAAAGAAATTCAAATTAACCGCCGGTTTAGGAGGGAGAAGCAACGAAAGAACCAGACAAATCGTCTTTGACAACTGGGGATAAAACGAGTCTCAGAAAGAATTTCCCTTCAAGAACTTTTTAAAACTGAACTGTCTTCTTCAAATTAATTTGCTTTTGAACAGTTCACCCAACTAACTTATCAGTCAGATGAAGCATATTTGACTTATACAGATAAATACCCGACCTGGTTTGAGTGTTTTGATGGCAACGGGTGTCGTGTTGTTCCAGAGTCCCTCCCAGACTTCTCCAAATTGGCCATGTCCAATCTTCCTTATCAACTTCAATGAAGTCTTTGGTATCTCCCACTGGTCCTTAGTGTTGTACGACAGACCCACAGTCTGCGGCCTCTCAACCTAAAACAGATAATCAGTAGTAACTGTTGTTTACGTATTTTCCCTAACAGTAGCGCCCTTCTGTTAATGATATTCTAGTTATATGCATTTCAATACTACTAAGATTATACTGGGACAAGCACACTTGATGGGGATGAAACATTAGTTTTTGACAGCCAAAGTAATATATATTTCCCAAGTGTAGTTGTCCAGTGTTGCTGCGGAGGCAGAACATTTCAATACATCTACTAACAACGTAGTTTGGTGTAACACTTTCAGGATGCCGTATTTTTGTTTTTAATCCATTAAACCATTTATGGATACTTTATATAATTCTCAAAAAATTGTGTTTTTTTAAAATCATGAAGCAGATAAGCTTTAGCAAAATAATGTTTTAATTCTCGATCGGTTCTCTGTAGTGAGGTATTTTATACCACTCAAAACTGCTGAATAACTTTATTCTGAGAATATATTTAAATTGTCATATAATGCCAAAGCCGTTTAGCTAAAAACTAGTAGCCTGGGCCATACCCACTGTGCCACGTGCAATGTATGCCTACATCAATGAAACGATAAAATCTGCCATCGACAAACAGTGAACAAGTGACCCAAGTGATACAGGAAGATGTCACTCGAAACAATCCATATAAAACAATAGTTCCTTCCCCAATCAAGGACGTGTACTTAACGAGTACATAATATTTATGAATGAAACAAAACATGAAATGATGACTCATACCAACCAATTATGTTGGAAGTAAAACAGTATGTACACGAACTAGCTTCTGCTCATTATGACATAATTAAGGACTTGTATTACGCTATTTAATATAATATATGTACTTGACTTAATGTTTAAGATGTTTAAATGCTTCTGATTCTGGGAGGACGTGTTCCTGGCTACTGTTATATACTGACAAAAGTTTAAAATAAACCAGCATGTATTTTGCATGTGTGCATATACATGTACTTTGCATGTGTGCACGTCACAATATAAAATCATAGTTGTCTTAACAGTTTGCAGAATTTACTGAAAATGAAGTTACCCTTTTTTAGGATAATCAAGTGTAAAACTCAGACTTTCAAAATCACTTATAAATTTAATTAAAGACATTTTCTATTGTTTTTTCTGCATAACAGATTTTCTTTAAACTTTTTGTACAGTAAGTCTGTTATATATATAGACAGAAAAGGCAAAAATAATGGTAGGTCACCATAATTGTTAAAATTTAAAAAAAAAAAATTATAATGCCACCGTCAATCTGTCCAAAAAGTTGAACAAGTCCATGAAATAGCTAAATAAGACATTTTGAAGTCTAATCATTATTCATTGGTCACAATTCTTCTAAAATTGTATTAAAGTAAGGAATATTTAATTACAATAACATTTAAAGCTCATCTTTA